>NNCF01128232.1:302377-321524 GCA_002313205.1 Laupala kohalensis | reverse complement strand
GTGATGAGAGCTAAAAGTATGGGGAAAACAAGTATGGAAAGAGAAAAGTGGTCCCGCCTTTACCTGTTTAGTAAATTTTAGTTAAAAATGTTTTACTTTTATGTTTGACCTACAATTTAAAAATTAAGTCAAATAAGTAAAAATTAATACAGAAATCCATATAAAAATTAAATACGACAATAAAATAGAGTATTTGTGTGCTTATTCATCTATTAATCACCAGGAAAACAGGTCCATTGTGCTTTTTTAGAGAGTTCAATGAACCTCCGCTGTGCGAAAGAAATTTCTTTTTTTTTTCAAATTGATACAACCTTCCAGAGTCTGGAGCAGTAGGTGGAGGAAAACGAAACATAATATTGATGAGTGGTACAAAACAAATATCTTCCTTTCCTTCAGGCCAAAAAAAAAAAAAAAATCTTGCTGGTACATATGGTTGCATAAATTGTATGTTAACGTCACCTTCTTCTTGCGTGGAGAGGATCACCCCAAAAAGATGATCATCATAGATAAACGATATGAAAGAATTTGTCTATAATTGTGACATTTTCACTGTGGATGATTTTACCTCACAAAACTTGAATTTTATGGAAAAATCAGCATCAAAGCTGATCCTCTTCATTCCGATTAAGAATTCTGAAACGGATGACATTGTGATAACTCCACTTACCTGCCACAGTTTTAGCCTTCAAAAATCGACTTTCAAGCTCTTGTCTGATAGCTAAGAGATTCTCTCTCTCTATGAGGGCAAATTCAATATTTTTAATGTTGGTTTGACAGTAATCAAAGACTTTTTTAGTAGTGTTGATATTTCCTGTTGGTATCTGCAGGCATGCTCTTGTGACTAGACGCTTTACAGTGTCTCCGACGCCATCGCAGGGGGATTTTCCATGACTGGTAGCAAAAAACATCCATTGCGCTGTTAGACAAAAATCTTTCTCATGATTGCACAGGTTCAGAAAGTTCTTGCAGTTTTTATACTGTCTCCTGCAACCACCCGAAAAATAATTCACATGTTTAACTGAAGAGAAATTGTCATGGAGAAATTTTGTCACAATTTGTTGTGTTTCGTAAACAAAGCCCACATCATGTTCCAAATCTTCTGATATAACACACAAACTGGAAACAATAAAATATTCACTGAACTCGGGTTTAGTATAAATAACAGCAGTGTGTAAAGAACATTGATCCCTAAACTTCATTTTGTATGACAAATGAAAAATTTTCACTGAAGTCGAAGAGGATAATTGCTTTATTGTAGGGAACATTTGATTTCAATTCTTTCAAATAATTTACCTGAGATTTTGCAATGAATGAATGGGGAACAAGTTTTTCCATGCTATTTGTTAGTTTTGTCAAAAATTCATCATAAGTCACATTCAATGTCACTTGCTGAGTGTGATCAGTTGATATCCAAGAGTTGTAAGAAATTTCATCACGAGTGAGGAGCAAGTGTTAAAACTTGAATTTTCTCTCTTGTTGGTAGATAAGTTGCTAATTTTTCTTTCATTAAATCTACAAATAAATCCAAATCCTTTGCTTTCATTGCTTTCTCACTTTCCTCTGTGTCTTTGTTAGAAGTTACAGGGAATTCTACATATAAAACTTTACATCTTTTTTCTCCATCGATACAGAAGCTGTTTCAGTCTTTCTTTTTGGATAAGCAAGTCTCCTATGGCGATTTAGAGAATGAACTTTAATTGGAGTCTCACCTAAACTTGTCAAAGATGAGTTGATTTCCTCGACTGCTTGTTCCCTTGAAACTGAAGTTTTTACTTCCATTATGGCTTTATCTGCTTCAGAAGGTGAATTTCCCACAATATCGTCATAGTAAGGTTTTCCTTTTTAAATTTATAATTAACTTGGTCTAGACAGTTTTGACAGATTTTTGCCCAGTAACAGCTTTTTTACATCACCAATCATGGTATTCATTTGAAGTGCATAATTTAAAGATACACTTCTCAGCCCTTTTCTTATTAAAATTTTATGTCTTTCAAACTGATCAAAGCACAGTTTGATAGGTTTCATACTTCGAAAGGTAATATTTTTTATGATGTTCACAAACAGTAAGTAAACATTCAACACTCACTTCACTTCTTAAAACCCAAAGGTGCACTTAAAAAACTTTCAACATTATTCTTTTTTTTTTTTCCCCCATTTTTGAGTAAGTCTCCTTGTGACACTCTCATACACTACAATCTTTCTTTACTTCTCCTACACTACAATCAGGTAATGGCTCACTACTTCGTGACATTGTAAAAAACAGTAAGAAACTTTCTACACTTAATTAATTTAATGTTGAACCACTAGATGCTTGAATATAACTGAGACGGTTATGAGAACAGTTTGTTACAATGAAATAAAAAAAGTGTGATTAGAAGAAAATAATCAACAAGTCTGGAGTAATTAAAACATGACATGGGAGGTATTCAGAAAAACAAACATTGCCATAAGCAAGACTGTGAATCACTCCTTTGAACCGAACCATTGATAGAGATTGAAGAAAGCAGCCAGTTAATAAGATGCAAACTCCCAAACTTACTTACAAATAAAGTGATTTCTGACTATATGTGTGATCTAATTTTTGTACTAAAATGCAATACAATAAAAATATAATATTATTGTTTTAAGAAAAAATTACTAAACAGGCAAAGGTGGGACCAATTTTTTCTTTCCACACTTGCTTTTCCCCACACTTAGCTCTTATTCACAAAAAGATAATTCGTCTAATTTTCGCCTTTTGAGACATATCACTTAAAAAGACAGATTTTCATGCTCAAAATTTATAGAAAATCATTTTTCTCAATTTTTTAAAATTTACAATAAATACAATTTTTGTAGAACTCTATATTTTTTCTCTTAATTTATGTTATTTAAAGTATGGGTACATAAATTTTTATGTTTATTCATGAATTATATTTGGAGTTATTAATTTTTTCATTAAATGCTCAGATCTCTATCCGCACTCACAAGAGCAACAATTCCCCCAAAAATGCAAAATTTCTAACCTACTTAATAAAGAAACTAGAACCCTAAAAATTCATATGAATCACTAACTTGATGGTATGAACAAGTACCAAATTTTTATCAAATTCTGAGATGGGATGCCATTGCTTGGTTGATTTGATATGGAATGACCCTTCATTCTTATGCCATGTTAAAGATTCTTCGTAGATTCTAAAAGAGAAATTATGCAATTTTATTTGTATTAAGACTTACCCAATTAGTTTGAAAATATACTTATTTTTGATCCTGTTAATACCAGTGAATGTAAGTGTCAAATGATGGTTTGAATGTAATGAGTAAATTTAGTGACCATTAATTATGCATGATAATTACTCCAGCTTAGCAATGTCTTGGTAACTTGTAACTATTGTCCTGCTACTTTTCCTGGTCCAGGTCATGGCATTTTGTTCTTAGATCTAGATTAAATTGGGAATAGGAGAACAGTGCCTGAGAACTATTTAAGATCGGAACAATGTTACCTTGATGCAGTTACAGAAATTTTTCTAGTGAACTGTTACTGGAAAATAATGGGTGAAGTATCAGTTTTATACACTTCTCCCGTTTTAAACCAACTGTTGCTCTAATTTTTCGCTGTAGCAGTAATTTCTGGCATTATATCTTCTCCATGCATAGGTACACAGAAGAAATATATGCATAACCTATCTTAACAGATTGGTATGTGTAAAACATTAAGTACCTTTATTCACAACTTCCGAGTACCTACTTGTGGAGGAATGTTTGCAACGTCAACAGCCAAGTGAAATGCGATCGAATATGCTTCAACTCGAACTTCAAACTGCGACTTCTAAATTACGCTCAGACTCATGGCAATAAAACAGCAGCACGAGAATTCGAAGTAGAGCCGAAGTCAGTGTGTATCTGGCGATTTCAGGAGGAGAAGTTGAAAAGCTAGTTAGCTTTTCATTTGAAAATTTTTATGGTTATAGTTACCAGAGCCAGCCATCACATAGGATTTTGAATGAGCATTTCCATTCAGAAACACATAACTTCGTTTATTAACTTTATTTATAATTAACATCAACCGGGGGGGGGCGGATTTTATTCAGGTAAATAAGGTACTTAATGTAACGTCAACAGCCAGGTGAAAATTGCGACGGGCCGAGACTCGAACCCGGGACCTCCTCCTGTGGCCGCAAGTGTGCTATCCACTGCACACCTGCCTTTTTTTGGCGTGCACACCTGCAGTCAGAGCAGAAGGCTCTACTAAGAATTCTCGTGCTGCTGTTTTATTGCCATGAGTCTGAGCGTAATTTAGAAGTCGCAGTTTGAAGTTCGAGTTGAAGCATATTCGATCGCCCAACTTGCGTAGCGTCGAAGNCGTGGAATCGCGTGTCGCAGTCGGCACGGTGACAGCAATCGGTCATTTCTAGACGACAATGACCAGATCGGTTTCCTCTTCGAATGAGCGTCAACTCACGCCATCATCGATCGTCGATCCTTTTCTTTGTGTTTACGTTACGTATTCGGCTTGCGTTCGTCTACCTCGTTATCATCCACGAAACTTTGAATTAAGTTTTCCCGTCCTAAATTCCAAATATACTCCCCCCACAGATTTTTGGGGCGAGTTTTTCGAAAAAATGTGGGGACTATTTTCGGATAAATACGGTAATATTACTTGATTTAAATATTGTCAACTTTTTCAAATTAAGTCATGCAACTTACAACTTACTTTGTCCCTCTAAAAGAATGACTTGTCATTGTACTTTGATGTTAGTAATTATGTTACAAATATGAGATAGTGAGGCAAAATTGGACTGCGTTTTGCTAGAACAAACTAGCACTTAAATCACTGATTTTGAGAAAACAGTTTTAACAAAGCATTAAATTAAAAGTTCCCCACTTAATTTCTCATTTTAAAAATTTACAGTTAATAACACTTAAGTTCTTTTGATACTAGTGTTACAAATTAAGCTCTTGGATATTAAAATATGGATTGGTTCTATGTTGTATTTTAAACAAATAGGAATCGCCTGTCCTCAATTGGTTCTCGTGGGTTGGTTCCTTGTTGCTTTCATTCTACAAAGAAGGGTTGATTCATCATCATATATTATCATTGTTATTTGACTAGAGTAATTAAAATATTTGTTTTATTGTAGCTAAACATGTGACTCAACCTGCCTGCTAATTTTCTCTATTTTCCTGAAATTCAGGTTTGTTCCTTGTTGCATGACATAATCCAATTGGTTACGGAACCATGGGACATGGACATTGTTGTACCCGTGGGGTTGGGGAGGGATAAGGGGGATCAATGTCCCTGCAAATATAAAAGAAAATTGTTATTGTTTTTTTTTTCTTCAAATATTTGTATTCACATGCAATATACACATGTATAATTAAAAACATACAGGCATATACCTACATAATCATAGAAAATCATGTCTTTGGTATATAAATGGATGAATGATCTCAACCTTGTCTATTGCTTTGAAACTTCCTTTGAGAGGATCCAAACTGTATCACAGATCTCTGGATCCATGTTTTGAGCTTCCACTCCATTGATTGTTGTTACGTTGTTGTTGTTGTTGTTGTTGTTGTTNGGGGGGGGGGGGGCTTTAGGACACGTCAACATCAGTCATTAGAGCTCTGATTGTTATGGTTTTCACCCACAGAACATTGATGACAATGATCTCTTTCAGTTGGCAAAGTGGTAACTTTTGGAGGCGCTGATCACTATGCTGAAGAAACTCCTTTGATGTTTTCCCGATGTAGCTCTTTGGGATCCCTCAGCAGTTTTGAACAACATTCTATTCATGATGATCGTAGTTCTGTGGTCAGTGACTTCAGGTAATGGTAAACTTTGTTTTTATTAAATTTTCCAATGAAAATTGATTGGAGACTATTCTTTAACATGGCAACACAATTCTTTATGCTGATAGCATGTATTATTTTGCAATTTCTTAATATCACAGTCGCAGAACTAGTGGCATAATCTCGCCGAGTGAGCTTCCAGACTCTCCTACTCAAACTGTTCCACCATCTCCTCGACACAGAGGGAAACCATCTGTTCAGCCTGTTGAGTTTACATCTCAACTCTCGGAAGATGCAACTGCTTTAAACACAACTCAAATGGCTGCGAGGCATCAGGAGTCATCTAATTGTAAATAGCCTTTTCCTTTTTATTATTGTAATAAAACTTGATTGTTTAAAAACAATTGTCTGGACGAGATCTTTTGATGCAGTCTCCTTATAATTGCTTTAATTTTGTTATTATAGCTGATAGTGGAGTAAAACCGAGTGTATTTGCTGATGATGTTGCTACATTCCACGAAGAAAGTACTCCAGCGGAGTTCTCAAGAGCTACTAGTTTGAGTTCACTTACAATTGATGATGAACCTAAAATATGTAACGATGCTGTATTAAAGGTACAATGTTTTAAAAATATTAATAGTATTAATTGATGGTTTAAAATGTAATCTAATAATTTCCGCCCAAAATTATCCTCTTCTTGACTATCATGTTACAATTATTATTAAATGAACAAAAAATTTACCTTTTTGTCATAAGTTAAAGAAAATATGTTTTTGGGTCTTCTGCCAATTCAAACTCGTCTCATGACTAATTGTGGCAGAGATATATATTATCTGCTGAACAAACATCCAGTTTTTGTAATATTTAGTGATCACTTTCTTTTATAAAAACATCCCTTTTTTGATTCCCTCATAAAATATATTATGATGTAGTAGTAATAGTAAGAATGTATGATTTTTCACCCTAATGATCTAAAGTCATTTTGCTTGAGTAGAATTTAATTTAGTTTGTTATTTCCTTTGTTCCTTGCTGTGTAGGAAGGAGTGTTGAAACCTCAACCCAGGCCAGCAGCTGTTGTTGTTACTCTCAGAAGTGGTCCAATAGCTGGATGCAGTAGCTCCAATATAGAAGATGGCATGGAGAAGCAAGATATGGAGAAAGAGAAGCGGGAATTGGCAGATTGTTGTGAACTGGCTCCAGTCAGTGAAGGAGAAGAAGAAAATGATGAGGATATGTTGGCTGCGTGTATTAGTATTGGCATGCAGAACAGCAGGTTTGTTATTCTGCTTTTGAATTTCTACCATCAAAGAAATATGTTATTTACTTGGTGGTAGAACACTTTATTTTTTAAAAGATCATGCGTGGTGCATCTAAACATATAAATGCTGTAATTTGGGGAAATTTTTTAGATAAAATGTGTAAAAAGTGTTTTGGTCTTTCTTGTCAAAATTCAATTGGTTACAATCAATTCAAATTTTGTCAAACTTGCTATTTGTTTAATTTCACAAACTAATGTCACCTTGACTTTATAAAGGAAGCTATTACAAGTTGTTTTATAGTCTGATGCACATTGTTGTAATAAGTTCCACTGTTTTTTTCTGGATGTTAAATCTCTGTGTTTGCCTAGGTGAGTATGAGATATTTGATTAAGTCTTTCAGGTCTTTTTGATTTGGTTGTATGGTTTTCTTTCTGGAGAAAAACCAGCGGCAACAAAATTAAGGTCTTGTACGTTTCCTTCATTTGGTGAATCATCACGGCATTCTTTTTCTCTCACTTCTTCTACTTGTGCGGAGTCTGTACTGGTAACTGAAGCTTCTGGAGTTCTGGGGCTAAAGCATGCAAATACAAAATGTTCACATTCACAAAACTAGTGATAAATTGTTATAAAATTGGTTAGATAAGAACATTAAACTTATATCACATCTGCATCATGCGATAGAGACCTTAAAGATGCTACCTTTCTTGTGAAAGTGGTGTTTTTTCCCCTTGATCTCTCAAATAAACCTAGTTTTTGTCTGTTAAGATTTTTAAAATACCAAGTCTATTTACTGCACACAAAAACCAAGTTAACACAGTTTAAGTCCTTTTTTTTTTTTGTCATCATATCCTGTTGGGAAAATGTTTTTACGATCCAGGAACAAAATTCTTGTTACACAGTGTTATTTCCTTGCTATAGTTGTTACACTGTATCTTGTACAATTTGCAGGCAACGCCAGAGTCAACAGTCCTCTTTAGGAGCAAAAGTTGTCCGTGGACAATCCCTTACTAGACTACACCCTCACGCTGGTCCTTTAAATCGTGGAGGTCGACCCAGTGGTATTCCAGTCAAAACATTGACTAACAGTGCACCTAGAATTAATCGTCTAAATCGAACAGTAGAGCCTGCTCGGACCACAATTAAATCCATGAGCTACATGGAGGTATACAATTATTTATTGCTTCTTGAATTAATTTCATTTATTTGCCACAAAATTATTGAAGTTTGGAGAGTGTATGTGGAGTTAGTTATAGATTCACAAAAATCTGTTTCAGGTTCCTGCAGGGGGTGCGTGTGAAGATGCCCTCCGTACTTACCATACCGAGGGGACCCCTGCCAACATTTCTTATGCTGGTTCTCACTCAGATCTGTCTGTGCTGTCGCTACAGAGCGATGATCACGAGACTGAGATTCCGAGTGCAACCGTGCGTCATCTTCAATCGCAGGAGAAAGCTGGAAGGGAAGAGGCTGGGGCTGCACCGGGAGAGAAGGAGGAAGCGGACGCAGAGACCAGAAATAGTGAGGAACGACCTGAACTGTCAGATGACAGTTCCAACTTCTCCGGAGACGGAGACAATATTTTGGCCGAATGTATTCAATCAGGCATGCCCAAAGTGAGTAAACAATCTTCAGTAAAACTTGCTTCCATTTAACTTCCATTAGGAAAATCCTTTTATTCAAGATTGACATATTTGGTAATTTTAATTTTCTGTTTTCCTTTTAACTTAAAATAACAAACTATTATTTCTGCCATAACATGAATATTGTAAATTTGAACAAACATTTTTCGTCCTTTACTACTTTTCAAATTGTTTGGGTGGGTTCTGTGCAAAATGATTATTTCATGAATAATAATTATTAGTCATTTTTTATTTCATAAAAAAAATTCGTTTCATCTAAAAAATCCTTTTTATTTGTTCCTTTTTGAAAGTTTCCGTGTTTGCTTTGTAGTGTAAAATATTTGTGATGTCTGCACAAGACACTTTTGTGTTAATGTTGGGTGATTTTAGTTGCGTGTAACAGTTTTTAGCTGTTATTGACCTTGATATCAATTCCATTATCAGATCAAGAAGAAAACTCTTGAGTATATTGCAGAATACTTGCTTGCCCTGGTGCTTCTAAATTATCACATCCTTACCTCAAGGTGTATTATGCATAAAACTTTGATTAGTGTGATTCAGTGTTAAATAAAGAATGGTAAAGAAAATATTTATTCATTGACTTGCGGTTTATATCTTTTAATTGTTGTATAGGCAAGACCACATTCAGCTCGACCCACAATTCCCCAGCATGGCTGCGTTGCAAAATCTCCACAAATTCCAACTGACAAGCATGGGACTTCCACGTTATCACCTTCACAGGAACCTCAACCACTGGGATTTGTGGCTACCTCGCCCCGCAGTCATTTGTGTGGATTGGACCAGGGACAAACTAGGCAACAGATGCCTGCTCGGAAATATGGATCTGCGAATTGTCGAAGCAGTGCACCTATGCGTCCAAACTTGGAACAAGGGAAGTCTGAAAGTTCACCTGTAGGGCTTCCTCAGTGCACTGGTGCACGTGACGAAATGGAAACGTATGCCACTGAAGGCAGTCCCAAAACATTTTCATCTCATTCCTCTCTCATTGAATTAGCGATCAATAATGGTGAAACAGGAGCCCCATCAAGTTCTGCACGCCGGTAACAAATTATTTTTCAACTACAAATTAATTTATACTTCCATATTTTATAATACTCTAAAATGTGTTGTGGGCCGATGGAAAACTGTCTGTTGAAGATTAATTTCCTATCTCCTTCATTATAGAGCAGAAGTATCAGTTTATATTCCTCAGTTACACTGAAAGTGTATGAATTTCCGTTTTATTTATTTATTAAGTCAGAAAATTTTACAAAGTAAAATCCTACAGAGGTAAATTGATTACTGGTATGCAGGTCTGGTACAAAATAACTTGCATACTAGAACTTACTAAAAAGAAAAACACACAAACTAATAGTAATACTATATTATGTATATTGTTACTCATGTAATCGTTAACTATTGTATCGCGGAAGACTTGTAGCTTGTTTAAACAGGCCAAAGCAGTATTGAGACATTTAAAGAAATTGAAACTAGTAACACAAACCTATAATACAAATAATATATAAATATCTAAACATGGGTCCGAATCCATTAATTTCTTCTTTATAGTTACTTCATTATCAGTTAAAATTTTGAGATCATTGGGCAATGAATTAAATAATCTAATTAGTATTAAGTAACTTTTTTATACTTATAGTTTTAGCAAACTTGGGAATTAGTATACTTTTATTTCTCATTTCACGTGTCTTATTAAGAAACTTCTTTTAGATCTTTAGATCTTCAACTAATATTAAAGTTTTAAATATAAGAAAATATTTTACCCTGAAAACATCTATATAATTGATTTAAAAAAAACTTATTGCACATCTTATTTCACTGATGACCTAAACACTCGATTTATCCCTTTCGTGCACTTCACTTCACGTATCCCTTCCCACCTTTTCTAAAGCACTTATTTCCTTCGTATCACTTCACTTCACTTCACTTCACTACCCACTATCACTCCACTAGCTACCCATCTACACTAATGTACCCATTCTTCCCGAACTTCCCTAATCCTTTTAATTTGTCTGCTCCCCTTTTCTTAGACCGTTTTTGAATTTAAGAGTGGTTGCTGAACCTGATAGCGCTCCCACGACATCTGCAGGCAAATTGTTCCAGTCACTGATTGATCTATTGAAAAACTAGTATTTTCCTACATGTTTTTTGTTTCCTTTCACGAATTTTGAAAAAAGTAAACTTGTTTACCCAATCTAGTCAGTTTTTCTAAACGCTCTTTGACATCCCGCCACGCTGATTCGTTCTTAAGTGTCCTGAACAAACATCCCAGTCGCGCTTTTTCTCCTCGAATTTGGAGAGGTTCTATTTTTATGTAATTATTCCCATTATTATCCATGTTTATGAATTTATGCTGAGGAATGACATTGAATGGGATAATCCAAGAACATCTTACAAAAGAAATACTCATTAAAATACTGCGTGTATGAAAGTTATTATTTAGATACTTTTTAGTGTTTGTGTTTTAAATATTGTAAAGTTTGATTTATTTCCTTGGAATCATTTAATCCCTGACACCTGACTGCACTTAAGGTCAGAAAGAGATGTGTATCATTGTTGCATAATAAAAATGTTTTCCACAATGGGGTATACTACCTCTGTCCAGACCAGTACTTTAGAATTTTAACTGTAAAATTAAAGTAATTCAAGGAGAGTAGGAAAGGGAAACTATCAGTTAAAGAGAAAATGAAACGAGACCATGAACTACAAAATGAGCTCAATTAATTACACTTCCAGGTTTCCCTGCTTGTTGCACAAACTTTCTGCGATGCTCTTTTCAGGAGTCTGTTTGAATTCCATTAATGACCAATTTTTCTGTATCAATAATGTTACTTTACCTGGTAACATTTATTAAATAAAGTCTGGTGTCATTGCAGATCACTCGTGGATCGACCAGCATTAGAAGGTGCAATATGCGATGTTCCCATCAGATTTGCTACTGAAGATACTCCTCTTGAAATCTCACATGCTGCCTCTTTAACTTCCCTCATTATTGATGAAGATGATGATTTCCCGAACGGTAAGATTGCGAGCTCTTTTAACTGTTGTATTAAGATATTATTTACTCACAAAACATTAAGTTTTTTAAAGTTGTGATAGTTACACTATTTTCAAAGAAATTATTTATGGAATACCATATGGAAAATTTTAATAATTACAGCAATTCTTGTTTACTCTCTATTGTGTAAAGCATGTTGGGAAGCACCTTTTTTCTTACATTAACAGTAAATTTTAATAGGCACAATAGCATATCTGAGGAGACAAATGAACCCAAAATATTTAAAAAAATTACTTTCTTGCATTAACATATTTAATAATACATGAAAATATTATATAAAGGTTCCATTACCTCATTGACCTATTAAACGTGTGTCTCTTGTCAAGTTTTCAGGTATTTCCAAATTTTTCCAAGAAATAATGTAGAAGTTAATTACTCCAATGTAATTATTTTAAAATTTTATTTAAATTCAGTTGAGTGCTTAGTGTTAGAAAGTGTATAGGATAAATCCTGAACACTTTCCTGAACTGATAAAATATTCATTGACTCCACTTTTATTTTTATTATTATTATTTCCGTTTTGTTTTCAGAACACAACCATCACGGTCGACCAGCATCTGATGCATCCAGCACCCACTCGCCCATTCCTCATGGCTTGAACACCTCTGAACAGACTTCGGAAGGCGATGCTTTGGAAGCTCCTGCATGCCCTCACATGATGACTTCTGACAGTAGTTGGGGAGAGCGAAGTGACAGACATGAAGATTCTGCTGCTTCATCTCGTCCCGTGAATAAGAACAGTTCAGCCTCAGAAGAAATGGTGACTGTACTTTCTCGTAATGGCTCACTGAGTTCATTAAGTGTGGACTCCTTTGGTTCTACGGAACCCACCCCTTCAGAACAAGCCTTACTTGAACAGTGTATTAGCTCTGGTATGCCCAAAAGCAAATCGGATGCAAGTAGTGCGAAAGGAAGCAGATTTGCTATACCTGTTCTGAAGAAGAGAGGAGGATCTGTTTGCAAAATTCCTCTTTCTTCTCAGGCAAATTTAGAGTGTTCCAAGGTAGCTGAGGAAGAACGAATCCCTCTAGAACCCATACAAAAACTCGAACTCAAGCCCAATCCAAGATACAGCTGTGAAATGTCTAGTCTTGAAGCTGATATGAGTGACCTCTCATTGAGAAACAATGCGGGTCGTAGTGAAGACAACATTTCAAAAAACGGATTGGATTCGTCTGCTGCAGCGGCAGCATCCACGAGGGACACTGTAGCAGACGCAAACGCAAGCACCATCGTCACCAACACCAACAGCAACACCATAACCACCATGGTCACCAACACCGCCACCACCGGAAGCGAAGAGACAGATCACCTCAGCATTCACATGACATCCACAGACCTGGAGAACAGGAATTGTTGCCTTGCACCTGTGGACAACGATCCTCTAAGAACTGAAGCCGATTCAAACTATAATGCTGAAGATTTCTTAGTAGTGAATTCTCTTACATATCCAGATGGAAAGAAAGTCTTGGAAATTGATCTGAAAACTGATCCTAAAACAGAGTATATGAGACAAACTAGTTCTTCTTTGTATGAATCTGCAACTATGACTGTAAAGGAAGACTTGTATAAAAGACAGCCATCTATTTATGATGATTCCCCAAAAGTGAAGAGACTTATTCCAAAAGGTGAAGTGTTGAGTCCGGAAAGTAACACCAATGATAGCAAGTCTCCTGTTTCCTCTGGTGAGAGTCCATGTTCTGACATAGTGAGTGAGAGCGAGCCCTTGAAGAAGAAGTCAGATGCAGATGCTATGGTTGCTTCTTTGGATCAGGTTACGGAAGAGTTAATAAATGGTATAAAAAATAGAGAGAGCGAACCAGCCGTAATGAAACAGAGTTTTGTTGGTAGTGATACCTGGAATGAAGATAGCTCTCCAAATGATGTATCTTTTCCCAGCCTCAGTATTAGTGCCCCATTGGTGGGATCATATAAAAGTGATAATAAAGATGAATTGGCAGCTCTTCCTGATTTGGTAGAAGAAGATTTCTCTGGTCCTGGTGCTCAAGAAGCATCCATGACTGATTCTCATATGATAGAAATGGAAGCAGACAGAGTGATAGTAGCCGTGAAAGCAGAAGTAGAAAATATGGATCAGAGCATAAACAGCCTAAACTCTGTGGATCTAGATAACATTAAGCCACCATCAATGATGGAAAGTCTTGTTTCTCTGACCACAAGTCTATCTGGTCAGTTAGAATGCGATACTCCTGATGGGAAAGATAAATGTCATTCATCCTCTTTTACCCTTGCGCAGCAACGAATTTCCACCTCACGAAGTCGATCAGAAGGGAAACAATCGCGAAAGAAATCTCTTCCTATGGGGGTTATGGTTAGACGTGCTTTAGGCAATAGCCATGCGAACAGTGCTGAGAATCTGTTGGATAATAATGTTTGTTCATCTAGTAATTGCAATTCCCATATAGAAAACATTAAACCGCCTTCAGCTATGGAGGAAGTGATGGATATGGAAAATAGTATGGTCAGTGTGGCTAGCATAACCTCTGAGGTAGCAGATACACCAGCAAAAGATCACCTCAATTCTGAACACACTTCTCCCAATACTGACACTTTGTTTGATTTGCTTAGACCTTCTATAAATGCGAAGACTGATGTTTATTCTTCTTGTATTAACTACTCAATTAGTGACATTGAAAATGTTGATCCTCCTTCTTTATTAAATGAAATGGGTGATTTTACTGATCAGGATTCTCTGATAGAACCAGGAACAGAGACCATATGTAGTGACACTGAAATCATTACAGAGGATCCTGCTCACACCTTCCCAGTCTATTCTCCTGATTCAAGCTGTAAAAATACTCCCGTTCATACTACTCACCAAACCAAAACTTCTGGAGATTCCAGTCCTAAGGCCCAAGATAAACCAAAGCAGCTAACCCCAAAGCAAAAAAGACAACTGGTTAAAGACCGTTATAGGACGTACACTATTGCAGATGAGCAGGAAAAGAATGCAGCAAAGTTACAGATGCAACTAGATATGAAGTCTCACCAGACTTCTGAAGTGAGGACTGACGACTGTACTTCCATTGCTGTAATTCCTCCAGATCCTGTGAAAACTGTCAAAGTTACACCAAAACAGAGGCGACAAGAAGATCGAAATAGATTTCAAACTCAAGTTCTTGATAATCCACTTGCACTAGATATTCGACCGGTAACTGAACTTGTGACTGCAGAGACCAGTAATCTTTCTCAACCTGTCAACGAGGAATCTGTTTCTCCTGTTGTGAACATAGCAGAGAGTTCAGAAAATTTACCGGTCATTAGGAAATCTATGAGCATGAAAACAGTGAAGCAAAAGAGAGCAGAAGCCAGGGACAGATTTAGGACTCGCACATTGAGTGAAAATATTAGCCGTTTAATTTCCAGTACTGTAAATGGAGTTACTTACGTTCAGTCTAGTGAGCAGGCGAAAGATCTTGGAGTACCTCATGATTTTACTTCTGAAGAATTTGAAACTTTACTGGAGCACGATGCAAACATTGTAATAAGTAGCCTAAATGAAAGAGCGCCAAGTGAATCATCAGATGTTCAGAGTGGTGACGAGATGATGATTGATTGCGAAACATTGAGTTTAGTTTCAATGGAATCTGAATCTGATCAAAATGTTAATACACCTCCAAAAAGTTCCAGACAGGATCAAAAGATCTACTTGGGTGAGAGAACACCAGGAGAAGAATTCAACTCTCTGAACCCAGGAAATGATGTGACTTACGATATTACTGTTTCTGTTGATTCAGATTCAGAATCGGATAGTGATAGCAGCAGACATAGCAGTAGTAGTGTGAGCAGGAATGAAGTAGAAGATGCCAAAGACAAATGTCCTCGAATTGTGAAGCCAATATCTGAAGGTAAACAGAGTCGTGATGGGAGTGTCGACTCCACTTTGCCCGAAGAAGTGGTAATCAACAGCCCAAAAGCTATACGCGGCCGCCGAAAGGCACTGTATTCTTCACCTGCTTCTCGAAGACCACCCATACAGCCATCACAGTTTGCCAGAGCATCCCGTCCACAAAGTAACATTCCACAAATGGGCAAAGTGTCACTTGCACGTCCAACTCGAAGTTCTAATCTCCGACAAACTGCTCGAGGTGGAGCTACATCCAGTCCGTCTCCAAGATCAGTGTCCAAAACTCCACCTGGGAGTCCCAGTTCTTCTAATACAAGCCCCAAGACTACAAAAGGTTCACCCTCTAACATAGCTCAACAAAAGAGTAGTATTGGTAATAAGTTAGTGTCCCCAGTTTCCAAAATGACTGCTCTCCGCTCGACTAGTAGCGGCACCTCCACTCGTATTCCAAATACTAGAGGAGGATCCAATGGAGGTGATACAGTAAAAACTGACGTGAAGGACACTGATCCGAAATTCAAACCACCCGAGAGGCAGGGGACATTTACCAAAGAGGAAGCGTCTTGTAATGTTGAATCTAATTCTCCTGCACAGTCAGCTCAGCTCAAGACTCGAATTCCTTTACCTTCAGATGAGAAAAAAACTGTGCAAGCTGATTCCAAAAAGAAGCCCATCCAAAAGCCTACCCCTGCGATACCAAAACAAGGAATCCGTAAAGGTTCTCAATTGCCTACTTCTAAACCTGCCACAGTTCAAAGACTGAACAAACCTGTTGGTGCCAATAAAACGGGTGCTGCTAATTCTACCACATTGGGTAATAAAGGAACTTCAAAGGCTCCAACGTTCAGACAAAGAAGTGGCATCTCTCGCATGGGTGCTGCGTCAAAACGTGCTAGTCTAGGAGAACAAATAGGGCGAGAAATGAAGACTTCCGTTAGCAATCAGAGTTTGCAAAGCAATGATAGCACTAAGGGAAGTAGCAGACAGTACATGAACCAGCGATCTAGTAGTAACTGCAGCTTGAGTTCAGCAACATCTGTGGGGACAGTAGCTCCTGCGACAACTAAGAAAACTGTTGTAAAAAAGGAAGTTACCAGTAAAATTGCTAGCCTCTGGAAAAAAGTTGAAGAGAGTAAAAAACAACAAAGTTTGAAAAAAGACACGAGAATTTGGATTACTGGAAAACCAGAGAACGAAGAAGCAGACGGTGCCACATTACAATCAGAATCCACTTTGGAGGTGGAGGTAAATGGTGTTGAAGGAACACAAGTTGAGGAGACTGATATTGAGACCGATATCCAGCCTGGTTTAGTTCGTAGTTCTACTTTTGAGAATTTGCCTACTCTTCAAAATCGAGAAGGAAGTGATAAAACTGCCATAGTTCCTCCTTTCAATTACAACCCCCCCACCAAGAATAACCCCCCTGTTGGGTCACTTATTCCTACAGCAGTTAAAAGAACTGACCCTTACCACGGAAGTGTTGACTCTGTGAGAAATACTGAACAGCTGAATTCTGCCTCAATGAAAATAACTACAGTATGATCCTCTTGAATCTGATTTATCAAGTTGCCTACTGAGGTCCTGTATGATATTAAAACATCTGTGTGATGTGGTTTGATATTAACAAAATTCTTTCCAAATCCTTTGAAGACTGAGTGGACTTGTGTAGTTTATAATTATTCATTCTAGCTTTATTGCAGAATGTACCGGCACTATGATCCTCCCAGCAATACTCTACTATTTGATCTTATTATTCTAAGAAAACATGTGATTTTACCCGGTTTCATGATAGTGTATTGAAAGAAAATGAATGGGGAAAAAAGTTAATACTGTGAAATCTCAGTATAATGTACATGGAAGGGAATTTTTTTCTTCTTAATTTTGAAAGGTATCTAATACTGAAAAAACAAGCTTTGTGAAAAATTAATGAGCTGAAAACTATAAAGTACTCAAAATCTCAACGTGTTATGCTGAGATTTCACTGTAAATCAATAATTACTCATGTAAACTTAACTAATGATTTACCTTGTGGGAGCATGTTACTGAGGGTAAAGTGTTCCTGGAGATAAATAATTCAGAAAAAAAATTTGTGCAAAAATTATTATTTTTATGATGTCAAGACTTAATTGTGAATAATTCCATGTGCATTCATATATTGAACCCATGTTTGTTCCTTCTTTGGTCGTCTTCCCTAAGAAAGGGACTGCGTTCCCTGTATTCACCACCAGCCATGAATTTAGTTTCGTCATGTTATTCAGTGTGAACAAGGAATGAAGGAGGGACGATACTTCAGAAATTTACGGAGTATGGCTTAGTTGAGTGTGGCTTTGATATGAATAGTGATATAATTGACCAAAGAAGAGATTCAGTGTAGTAACAAAAGATTTTTTTAATTCTCCTGTCATTCCGTAATGTCAGTATCTTTGGCATTAGAAGTGTGTACACTCTGGGGGTGTGTATTGTGTAATTTTTGGAGAAATTTACATTTTTTTAAGGGGAATTTCTCAGATCTATAGCAAGATTGGTACCGAGAGTGTTCTGTATATATTTACATTTTCTTTTTGTAGAATTCTTTAATTTGCTCATCATTGATTGTTGCTTAAATTGTGCTTCATGGATACAAGTTTATTGAAGAAGTCTTTGGTGTAAGAATTTTTTTTCTAGTGAAAAGAAAGAAACATATGAAGCAAATAAAAGTGTTGTGTCCGTGTGTGGTGACTCTTTTCAGGAGCTTTTGTAAATACATCTTATAAGCGTGTTCTGTATTATTCTGTATGAGCCCAGTATTTATTCGCATTCTATACATGACATATGTGTATGATAATAGAGAGTACAAGATATTTGTAATGCTTACTGTTAATTGCTTTAGCTTTACTTTTGTGGTAATTTGCTATCTGTGGATCTTTAAAATCATGTGTGAATGCATACTTGTCCCAATTATACAATATACCTTTGGATTATTTTTGTCTTGGTGTTGATCATTTTGTTTTTATTTACAAATTTAAGAATTTTTTTACTTGTGTAAATTGTTTTATCAAATGTTACTGATGTTAGCTAATATTAGAGTGAAAGTGTAAATTCTGAGACTGATATACAATATAAACAGTTAATAGCTTGTATATTATTACCTTTTTTTTTCTTTGCCCCTATCCTATTAAAAAGTTACTTAATTGCAATTGAAGAATTAATAATATCTGTATTGATTCTAGAGATGTGTATTTTATTAAATATACATTAAATGTGGCGAGATTTAGCATTACATTTTAAGTTTTAAGATGCATTATTCTCTTACTAATACTTTATCTTTGCTTGTGCCACTAATCAGTATATTTTCCCATGTCTTACAAACTTTCAATACTTATGTAGTGTGGCCTATTTATAAATTGCCTGGTTTTATAATAAAAATTAGAACATTTTATTTTGAAAATACTTGACCTCAAAGTTTTTTTTACACCTCTTAGGATAGTGTGGCTTTAAAGGCCAAATACTATATTTAGAAACCTGAAATGTTCATAAATTTAATTTTTAATTAAATAATTAATTAGTTAAATTT
>NNCF01128232.1:253150-302331 GCA_002313205.1 Laupala kohalensis | reverse complement strand
GGGGGGGGGGTGATATTTCAACTGTAAATCAGATGGCACTAGTTGTGAACTTGATGTACTGGTGCATGTGGCACATAGTGCTGAAGTAGAGAAAAAGTTGTATAGAGAAAAAGTAGTAATCAGTAAATTGTATAATTTAAGTGTGACCAAAATATGCAAATTTGGCTCTAATGTTGACTGAGTGATCGTAAAATGCTGTTTTTATGGTTCACTTTATGACACTTTAAAGAGAATTCTGCTAATTTTATTCCTAGTTATAGTGCACAGTGAGTTGTGAGAAAGTTCTTATCAAACATAATTTCCAACTCTCACTCTTTTTTCTTTTTGTGTGTGTGAACAATCCTAGCACCTCAAATGGAAAATTATTGAAAGCATTTCATTTTGATTATTGCTATTTATATTGTACTTCATATTAAGTGAGCTATTTTCTGCATCACAACATCAAATCACCTTCATGTTGTACTTTGCAGCATTATTTGGCACAGAAGTTTAGAATGGCAGTATCGACTTAAGTTCCTGATGTTCATGTAATAAGTTTATTGACCTCCTTATGATTATATGTTGTTTTTAGCTCTTTTTTGGAAAAATAAATTATTTAATAATTCCTTCATTAATTTCTTCATTACTATTGCATTTTTTACATGTTTACTTATAATTGTATTTGCATCATTAAAGGTGCAGTGTCATTAGGCCAGTTTTCTCTAGATTTCACAGGTGGGCATAACGTAAATAATATTTTTTATTATTTATTTATTTCAGATCGGGCACAAAAAGTATGAACTTATTTATTTATAATTAATAATGTACTCTGCATGGCAGCACAAATAGCATCTGTACGCAGCCCATCTATCTAAAAACTTACCATTAAGTTTACATCTTACACCAATTCAATACTTAAAACTAGCTTACAGCTAGCTACTTTTAGCTGATTCATAATCATACTTCCAAACAAAATTTTTTCTCATCATATCATTTTACAACATTTAAATCAAATATAAAGTAACAATAAAGAATGTATATCTGTTAATCAACTATGCTTAGTACAATATTTGATTGAAGATATCACTGTAGTTCAGTAGCATATCACAGTAGCAAAAATCATGCAAACATGTAAATTTGAACACAAATATTACTATTAAACTTCTTAATAACTTTAACATCAAGAAATAATTATAATTATTATAAAATGAATCTTAAATTTTTTATTTAATTTTTACATGCTGGTGCGATTGATATACACTTGTTGCCAAGCAAACGTTTGTGTGCGACTTGAAAATGGGGAGCCTCTTAAAATGTCCTGTAGGTACGCTAATGAAGTAGTATAACAATTTTAAATACATTTTGGGGTTAAGACGTAATTAACAAAATTAAACAGTCTTATTAATTTTATAAAAATTGACACAATTTTCTTATAAACAACAATTTAGTACTCAAAATTTTAGTTCAAATTTCTTATTGTTTCTTTAGAACAATTTATTGTTTTTAATTAATTTGGAAGATTATTGTAAGTCTTTATTGCCACATATTCACTGTTCCAAATGTTTTCTTATTTTACATTTTTAACCTTATTTGGAAGTGAAATAGTTTTGTATCTTGTTTTCTTAGGTGAGAGCAAAAATTCATTTATAATGGAATTGTAGTAATGAAGCAATGCCTCTAAAATGTATGTATGTTTAATACTGAAAGGTTCTGGTTGTTTGACATTCTTTTTTAAAAACTTTGCTGTTTTGAGCACAAGTTGTAATGGTCATTGCCCCCATATATGTTTATACTACAAAATAATGCATTGCATAAATAGATAAATTGTTTTTTATTCCCTTTAGATAGTTTTATAAATTTAAATAATACTAGTTAATTATTTCAGTAATATTTTGCACATCTTACTTTATCTTACTTTAGTCGGTAATCAATTTCTATTCCTAAATATTTACAATTTTCCACACTTTCTATACTTTTATTATTTATGTATGTATCACAGTAATTTTTTGAAGTAATGAAAACAGAGTTTGATATATTTAGTGATAATTGATTGTGATATATTTGGTCATAGCCATTCATAAACATTTTTTTAGCATTGAATTCATTGTATTTTGCACTCATAAGTATTGCGAAAAATTTTTTTAACATAAATACTCAATATATTATAATAAAGGTATGGATACATTTATGTACCATTAATGATTTTATTCGTTAAGGTGTTTGAGTATTGCGCCGTTTATCAGTTCTTCTACTCATACGACATCTAGAACATCTACTGCTGATCTACTGCAATCCCTGGCATCAAACTCCTGCAACCAAGGAGTTTTTGCTCACATCTCATTCTTTCTTCGTGTTATGAAAATTATTAAAATTCACATTCTTTCCATTGGAAGGCCAAATTGTCCATTCTATTCATAAAATAAAAACTCGTTAACTCACTTGTTGATAGGTCAATATTATATTTGCAGGCAGGATAAATGTGTACAATACTGAGTAAAAATACGAAAGTGGTAGTGTACAAAAAGTAAGTAGATCTACTAACTTTTAAGGAAATACTTTTACCATTTCTATGTTTCTAAGTATTTACACCTTTTCCAAATCTTGGTTGGCCACCCTGTCTATGAAGCTTTTCTCAGGAAGTGACGTTCGAACCGCCTTATTACCGCTACTGACGTCGTGTGTGCGTGTGTGGTACATGCTGAGGTAAGGAATATTTTACGAAAATCAATGTAATCGTTCAAATTCTTGATAAGTTCATTATGTTGTTATCTTGTTTATGTGGTAACTCACCTGTATTTCCCTATATTTTGATAGTTGATGTGTATACTTTTACTATTATCTTCAAAACCTGTTTGAGGGGGTTATGCGAGCAAAATAACGTTGCAATGGGTTTTATCTAGTAGTGTGTCAGTTTCTAGTATTCTATGGCAGTTTAAGTTAGAAGTTTCCGCAATCCGATTAAATTTATTTTATTCTACTGATTAATTTGTTGGGTTTTGAGCTTGGGATTACTCGACTGTGTCAGGTTATGTTTCTCCAAGTTATTGTATGGCACAGAAGAATTTTATGTTTGGATGTATGATTTAATATACTCTTTCTTTTCCAGTCCTTAAATTTCTTTAAGAAGTCCCTACTTTCACTGTTGAGATGGGTAGGGAGGACAAAGCAACGTGGAAGTCCAAGTACTTCACCAAGTTAATTGTAAGAATTATTTTTTTGTGATTGAACATTTTGATTTCACTATTGTATATCAGAGTTAATGTGTTTTGTGATTTGCAGCAACTACTGGATGATTATCCAAAATGTTTTATTGTGGGTGCAGACAATGTTGGATCAAAGCAGATGCAACAAATTCGCATGAGTTTAAGAGGATCTGCTGTTGTCCTCATGGGGAAGAATACCATGATGCGGAAAGCAATTCGTGGTCATTTAGAACGCAATCCTGCACTAGATAAGTGAGTGAATGAATGATGTTTTGTTTTAATTTAATCCTTAATATATGTTGCAAGTACAATGATATCTTGGTATAACAGTTCTGTTTTAGGTACAAATTTCAATTCACTTCTAAAATTTCCTAATATTTTATGATGATATATTTCAATTTTATCCATGATCACCCATAGCTTTTCCATATTTTACATTCCATAACATTTCCTAATTTCTTGCTAGTTTTTTGTTCTGTAATACTGCTGCCTTATGGGTTCCTTTTCAATTACTTCCCCAGTGTTGTCCCAGCAGAAGCCTGAAGTGTCCTTTGAAGTATAGATAGATAACTCACAGCTTCAGCATATATTTGTTTGTGTCTAGGATTAAAACTCACTAAATGACCGTGTTAAGTGTATATCTGTCACAATACAATTCAAAACCAAATTGCAAAATAGTTAACCTGGAATTTCAACCTTTAATAATTCGCATTACTTTATTAGTGTATTATTTTTTAAGTTAATAGGTAAGATGTGAAAAATTTCTTCTCTTGGGGTTTTATATTTTGAGAACTAAAGTATTGATCCATGCAGGAACTAAGTTGGAAGAATAATGTTTGTTTTAAAACCATTGCTGTTATATTAATGCAAATTGTAGCCTGCTGGTTCAGGTATTGAGAGCAAATTTGTTTGACCAACCAATTTTCTGTACTAAATTGATATCTTTTGCAAAGAGGAGTGATTGTAATGTTGGACAATTTCTATTAACATTGCATAATTTTCATTAATCACTTGTTCACTCTTACTGTAATTAATATTTTATGTAACGATTCCATTTGTAAATTGCATATTGTTACTTTAATATATTTAATGTATGTTTTGTAGTTTGTAATGGTTATTTTCTAATTTTCAGATTGCTCCCCCACATTAAAGGTAATGTGGGTTTTGTTTTCACTCAGGGGGATCTGGTTGAAACCAGAGACAAGCTTTTGGACAATAAAGTCCGTGCACCAGCTCGTAATGGTGCTATTGCTCCTTGTGATGTAATTATCCCAGCACAAAATACTGGTTTGGGTCCTGAGAAGACTTCCTTCTTCCAGGCTCTGTCCATTCCCACAAAGATCTCAAAAGGAACAATTGAAATTATCGTAAGTATATCTTTGTGATGTTTTATTTTGTATCTGCATTAGTGAACCTACCATTATTCTTTTTTCCAGTTTTTGTTTAATTTATAAATATATGTAATCTTTTTTGTTTGTTGCTAGGTTGTCTTTAAAATTTTGACCTGTTTGAGGGAGTAACCTAATTGATTGTACCTTAGGCTTTGTTGATACATTAATGTACATTAGTTGTGGAATTGAAACTTTTTTATTTTGTTAAATCAAAGATGTTATTTTGTATCCATTATGTGAAAATGAGTTCAGTTAATTAAATTTATGTTGATATAATTATTTTTAGAAAGGACTTTATCTTGCTGAAGATGTAAGTGTTTGTTCCATTTGTTATAGAACGATGTCCACATTTTGAAAGAGGGTGACAAGGTGGGTGCTAGCGATGCCACACTTCTTAACATGCTGAACATTTCTCCGTTCTCATATGGGTTGTTGGTTGAGATGGTGTATGATTCTGGCACCATTTTTGAGCCTGCTATTTTGGATATTAAACCAGAGGACCTTCGTGTAAAATTTATGGAGGTAAGAAATGTGCTCACTGACTAAATTAAGATTGTTTACAGGTTATGTGTACACTCGATTCTTTTATTCTAAAACCAATTATCTCCTTATTGATTTTAATTTCTTTCATTTTCACCCATTATATTCCTTCCTAATATGTGAAAGCTAGAATTTGTGATTTTTTTTTTTTTTTATGGATTCGTTTTGATGACTCACTTAAATGCCATAGATCCTCTTTCTCTGAAGTGGAATAAAGATTGGTTCGGATTGAATTAGTAATGATTTTTAAAATATGATTAATATGATTCTTTTCGCACATTCAGAATCTCAACCTAAAGTAGCTTCTTAATCTGAGAATCAGTTTACATTTTNCTTTTCGCACATTCAGAATCTCAACCTAAAGTAGCTTCTTAATCTGAGAATCAGTTTACATTTTATATATTAATGTCTTATTAGTTGTTTTTCTGAGAAATTATCTTTTGTCTGATTCAATATTTTGACATCTGGTTTCTTTTTCTGGTGAATTAAATCACAATGTCAGTGCCTTTAGTTTTCATTGATTCTTTTTGAATCAGTGTTGAGCTTTGTATTTAAATGTTTGTAACTTGAAGTAGAATGTACATAACTTGATGTTATTAATATTAATTACATGGATAAGGATATCTTGTTTTTAGGCCAAGTAAATATAAATGCTAGATATCCTTATATGTGCAGTATCGAGACTGAAAATATGATCAACAATATTAATTACTGCCCTCTTCATATTATATTGTGTTAATGAAACACTGCAAAGAAATGTGAAATGCGTAGATTTTGTTTTTTAATTTTTAAAATTTGAAGTCATAACCAACCCATCAGAATGGAGGAAAAAGATCTTTATTTGAGAATATTTATATTAGACAGTATTAGTGTTAGATTGTAAACTGGTTGTATTTTGTATATATTTTTCATGTTTTATTGATCTTGTATCAAAGAGTGTGTAAAAGGTATATATTGTTTAAGGTCTGTGTTATTTGCATTGTACTGTTCACAGGGTGTTAGTCGCCTCGCAGCTGTGTGCTTATCTATCAGCTATCCAACTATTGCTTCTGCGCCTCATAGTATTATCAATGGCTTTAAGAACCTTTTGGCAATTGCTGCTGCCACTGAAGTTGAATTCAAACAAGCAGAAACTGTCAAAGAATTCTTAAAGGTAAGGAGTACTAGTTTTTTTCATTTGTTCAAGATAGCTGTTTTAAAGTATTTGGTTTGGTTACACTGCTAACATTCTATTCCATTTCCTTTTTTACCTTTTCTTAATGTAATCTCTTTATTTCAAAATGTAATATATTTTGTTTGCTAAATTATGTAGAGGTTGTCATTCAGAAGCTTTCTCACCCTGTTAACCATGGAACATTGTCAATTTGTGATTACTATCCCCCATTTGTAAAGATGAGGTTTTTGTTATTATTAATTACTCTCTAATTTATTGGACTCCTGGTGATTTTGCTGTGGGCAAGAGTTTGGGATGAGTACATGTTCCATTCGTGTTTTTCTCATTACCTATGGGTAACATACTCTTTAGTCTTTTGTTCTCATAGGAAACTCTACAGTACTCGCTATATTTCTTGTAAATGTCTTTATGGTCCTTTGATGTTATTTATATTCTTTATGGTCCTTTATTTAGTTTATATTCTTCAACACCTAAATATCAATATGAGCAAATGACCATTGCCAACTTGAGTTCATAACACTAAATATTTAGGAATTCAAATTGATGGAAAATTTAAAATGGTATCAACACGTCAACTTCATTACCTCTAAAACAAAATACTTGATTTTTATTTGTGCTGAATTAAGGGTGATACTCAATGGTGACATTTTGACAACTGTTATGCTCACTTCCACAACATTGCAATCTATGGTATAATTGCCTGGGGGGATCTTATAATAATGTTACTGTACCACTGCAATAGATTCAAAATAAAATACTTCAGTTGACTAACATGTGCAGTAACACATATTATGTAAAAACAAATTACACTTTGAATCGTATTACCTATAAGGCCTATTTTATCACTAATGATCCAAGCTGTACATATGTTAATTTGACTATTTTAATTAGGCATAAAAAAGGTAAAGTAATCATTGCTTTTAAGATTTTTGGTCTATTATCTAATGAATTGAAAATTTTAAAATTAAGCAAAAGGTCAATTACGAATGAATGAACAGAATGGATACAAAGCAATTGATACAAATCCAAATGAGTGTCAAATAGTATAATACTGTCCACAACTGATTTTTACAAGAGTATGAATGAGAATACACCTTAATTAAATAATTGACTATTCTCTATTTTAGAATGCAAGTTAGTGTAATTATCTTAGATTTTTAAATAGCCAGTCTATATACTGATGTTTTTGTTCCTATGTAGAAGCAGCTTGCTGCATTTTTATATAACTGGTTAATGGTAAATTGAATATATTGAACAATTGTGTTTCTTGAATGGATGAAGTAGAGAAATTGCCCTTGGATTGAATTTACTTACTTGACTTGTGGGTAGACTGAACATTCATTATGAGAAGACACTTTTATTTGATGAGTTAACCCAGGATTGTTGACAATGACACTGAAGCCATATGAAATAAAATTTTCGGGGCCAGAGAAGGAGAAAGTGGTGGGAAAAGCAGTGTCCGTTAAGTTTGTGGAAAGAAACCGAAGAAATGATTGACATGAAGGAGGCTAGTATTGAAGATCCATCTCTCATGTGAATCCCCAGTCAAGTCCATTGATGATTACATCAAGTCACTTGTACAATATTGTGTTTACTAGTTTTTATTTCCTGAAATACCTCTAAGTACAAAAACAGTAAAATTTTTGTGATAGTGTGGTCACTTGGTTTTGTGATGGAAGAATATTGAGGAAATAAATTCTGTGATTGGACTTAATATTCATCATTCTTCATCAGGTCTTATACTCGTTTTTCCCTTCTCTGTATTTCAGGATCCTTCTAAATTCACTGCTGCGGCAGCGGTGACCGCTGCCCCTGTGGCCGCCGCAGCTCCTGTCCCTGCAGCGGAAGCAAAGAAAGAGGAGAAGAAGGAGGACAGTGAAAGTGAAGATGATGACATGGGCTTCGGCCTCTTCGACTGAGTTACACATTCTCTGCTTGTTGTACTCGTTTTTTGAGAAATAAAATATTCAGAATGATTCACTTGATTACATTCGGATTGGATGGAATATTGAGTGATGTTGGTCAAATGCCACTTTGGTAGCTGTTGCTCCCATCTTCAACTCCTGCAGTCTGACATGACTCAATGTTTTATGGTAGAGGTGCCTCCTGGCCTCCACTTTTTAAGTTCCTGGTGGTTTGGATTGTTGTGATTTTCACATATTTCTCATTCCAAATGATTCGTTGTGCTTTGAATCTGGGATTGTGTTGATCAGTTTTTCTCTATTAGCAATGTAACAGTTCTTTAAAACTCTGGTTATTTTGTAGTATCTCCTGCTGGCATCAGAATATTGACCTGAGTTTCTGTAAACGTTGCAAAATCGGGCATTGCTGTATTAGCAAGATAAACACATCAACCTCTTCATGACATATTATGGGGATTGGCAGATTTGAACCTCAATATGCTAGTCATTAACCTGAATATCGGCAAGCCTTCAGCTACCTCTTAATTCTCTGATGGTCTCTTACAAAACTCTTTCAAAATCGTATCCTAGACGCATTTCTTGCATATTCTCCACTTTTCAAGTTGTAGAGTTATCTGGTTTTGTCAGCAATGAGCTATTATAGGATTTATAGTGATATTGGGTAGAATTTAATTTTTCTAGTGCTATATACACTTGTGCTTTCCATGCATCTTTTGTGTACTATGCTGTTCTCGAAATGCCTGTCCATTTAATTATATTATGCATTGAAGTGAGAAAAAGAAAAACAAGGATCTGCCTATAAATTTTTATTTTGTGTGTGAAATGGATTACACAAATCTTAAATTCCTGTTGATTAACTTAGAAGATCCAACATAAAACTTTGATTGGGTGCAGCATTGAGACCAGTTTTAATAGCTAGTCTCCAGTGTACTAGGCTCAGGATGGGTTTTAAATCACTTTTTGATTAAAAAAGGTCCAAGCCCTGCCTTTGAACTTGTATATGAGATTTTTAGCAGACTATTCTGGATCCTGTAGTGAACCTTCTGCAATTCAGATGTTGTAGGATATAGTTGAGTTTTAGTAACCCTTACTAGAATCACTTATTGTTTCTCCTAGCAGCTTGTAGGCACCCGATTCTAGTTTAATTGAAACGAAATTTATTAGAAATGAGTAGGATTGGATTACGACGAAGTGGTGTTGCCTGTAGGTCAGTCTCCCTCATTACCTTGACCCATAGTGGGAGAAATATATTCTTATTCACTATGCCCCTTCCATATACTCCACGTAAGAGGAGTCACAAGTAAGGTCAGTGAACTAATTTTAACCTGCACATGGAAGTATTGTGAGATGTTTCACCATAACCTTGTATTCCAGTATACATGTTTCAGTGTATTAAGGGACTCCACAGCCAATGTTCTGGTAATACCATGAACTTTAAAGTTCAATTAACCCCAGTTGTAAAGGGCCCATGGCAAACTACATTCTTCAGACTTTAATGCACTGATCAAAACCGTGTAAAATGGCCGGCATCATGGTCCGAAGTCAGTTTTCCTAAATATTATTTTATGTCTTAAAATGAAAACTTTTTTCCATTTCTTCTGGTCAGTTTGTTACCAACCCTGTAAATGTCAACATATCACGGAAATTAGGGTTTTGTGTGCACTGTAAACATTGAGGTTTAATTTTATCAGAACATGGAAATACATTGGGTGTTTGATGCCTATTAGATTCTTTCAGAGAAGTGTCTCC
Organism: Laupala kohalensis; assembly: GCA_002313205.1. NCBI lineage: Eukaryota > Metazoa > Arthropoda > Insecta > Orthoptera > Trigonidiidae > Laupala > Laupala kohalensis. The sequence continues at coordinate 292,373 of NNCF01128232.1, read as the reverse complement.
TTAAGGGAATGACATTTCTCATTTCATCCAATTTGCTCGAAATTTTATCAAAAGCAAGAAATTTGATAACGTATTTTATTGAAGGGAAGATTTCCAATATTCACGGCTGATCTTTCCGTATGGAACACTTTTCGCGCGTATTTGAAGTAGGCACCGTTTCATACGCACGTCTAACATGTATGAGGAAAAGACTGATTTACTGCTTCAACTACGAAGTGATCTATGGACGTCTATGGACAAAGCGTTGGAATAGAAATATGTCAACCCCGGTTACTGCCCGGTTATATATAACACAGCCAGTTTCTGATTGGGTTGGGTAGAAGCAGTGACAGCCCCGCCGCGTCGAATAGTGCGTGGCAGGCGCAGTCCCTTTCTAGTTTTAATTCTACAATAATTTCAGTTTCACGTACCCAGCGGAAACAGGTGGTAAAATATAACTACTATATTACGGCGTTCCTGTCAGCACCAGGTCAGCACGAACCTGGGTTTCAGTGAATCAACGTACTGTGGCATGATAAGTGGGAAATTGCAAGAACGTGATTACGTCTGATTCAATCACATTCGACAGTCGCATAATCACATGTAGCATAATATATATTATACATTATAGCTAAATATGTTGTTTGAATGTTGAGTAGTTAAATAAAAGTATGCTGAGCATGTTCTTACAAGGTTAGAACCGAAAACCTCTGACTTGTCCCCGCTGTAGCTGTTTTCATTCCTTTTTCGTGGTGCTTTTGAGTCATCTGATCCTAACCTCGTCTTCCATTATTCGGTTCTTATTAGTGAGACCCGTCAGAAATGTCTTGCAATAGAAAAGTAATCACAGATATAATTAAATGTGTGAACTTCTCTGCGGTGAAACATAAAGATCAACGGAGAAAGGATCCTGAGAAAACACCGTACATTAATCATCCGATCGGTAAAGTTACTTATGAGATTATATTCGTAAATATTTCATACTCTTTGTTCTACATTCTTTTTGATGGAATCTTTTTTTCGTAACAGGTGTTGCCAATATTCTTGTGAACGAAGCAGACGTGACGGATGTAAATGTTATTTTAGCGGCGATTTTGCATGATACAGTAGAAGATACGGACACCTCATTTGTAGAGATTGAAGAGCAGTTCGGGCCAGTTGTACGAAGAATTGTGGAAGAAGTCACTGACGATAAAGCTCTTCCCAAACCAGAAAGAAAGAGGCTTCAGGTAGTCCATGCGTGTCAGTCCAGTCCGGAAGCGAAATTGGTGAAATTGGCTGATAAATTATACAATTTGCGTGACTTGAATCGAGCTACGCCCGAGGGATGGACAGAAGACCGGGTAGAGGCATACTTTATTTGGGCAAAAGAAGTTGTTGATGGACTGAAGGGAGCTAATGATAAATTGGAAAAAGAACTTGATGAGATATTTAGGAAAAGAAATATTTCTCACCTATAAGAAAATGTAATAGATATTTTGTTGATCAGTGTAATATTTTTAAGTGTCAGTAAACTATTGGCATATTTAAAATGAATTTAATTTACTCATTTATTACTAAACCACACCACTTCAAGCTTCTTTGATTTTTATTCTTACCTTTAATTGCAACTGTACTAGTGAACCATAAATATTTTCTCAACTTTTTATGTCCTAAAATTCCTGGCTTTAAAATAAATGATCTATTAAATTTGCATATTCTGCCATTTCCATGGCAGAACACAAATGAATTGCTTTCAAAGTGAAACTAAGTATGAACCGAAGAAACATAGGAGATTGTTGACTCAAGGAAATCTTGTCTGCACATGAAATTGAAGTCCAAATACGTTACCAAATATTCTGTTTAAGGATGTCATAAAGTTCTACTTTTCCTCTTCATTTTATTAATCATTGTGTGCAGTTTGTATTGTCATTTTAAAATATTATTTAAGCCAAGCTTGCATTATTTTTCTTGTAGCAAATTGGAATATCCTAATAGGAATTTCAAATTTATTGTGCTGTTCCATGACATCTTATAAAGTTCAGACACTATTATTTACTGTGTAAATTTGTTTTGCATTATAATGGAGAGGAGACCTATGGCACAGTATATAGTGCTTTAGCTTTCTACTGCTGATGATGCTGGATTAAACCGTGGTAATTGTAGATGAAGCTGGTTCATGGCAAATTTTCTTGGGGTACTCCCGTTTCCCCTGCCTTTCATTTTCACCGTAACATTCACTTATCCTCAATCACCCCTTACTTCATGTATAAATCACCTACATGGCGGAGGTGCATTGAAGGACATCCGTCACCCTTGTCATTAGACTAAAGTAAGAAAGATTATTGTTGGGAAGATTTGTCCCAACTTTTTTTTTTTAATCTAGAGAGTTGATTTTTGAGCAGATTATTACATAATTCAAACATTATAATACATTTGTTCCTATTATATTGTGAAAATGTGATACATTATGAAAATGTGATATGTCTACCAGTAAAATAGGAGCAGTTAAGAAGTGGTAAGGCAGAGCTGAATATTAAATAGAGATGGACAACAACTTCTGATGAAATTTGAGTGATTGTATTTAGACTTCTTTTCAATTTATGTGAATGTCCAAAACGAAATTAAAATAAAAAAACTAGCATTGATGCCTTTCAGAAAAGAACTTGGTCCATAGAAACAATAAATTATCACAAAAACCAAATTTTAAGATCCTCACAATAACCTAAATACTAGCCATACCAATCTGCACAAAATTGTTTAAATGATTTTGTGAAAAGAACTTAAAATAAAAATGAATAAATAATGAATTAAGTGTCTTGACAGTTACCTAACTAGTAATCTCTTACACTAAATTAGCGCTCAAAAGAAACTTTAAAACATGAATAGTCCACATACTCTCCTCAAAATTTGTATTTTTAATACAAAGTAGTAAGATTTTTAATACAAAGTAGTAAGTAGTAGTATTTTTAATACCAGATCATTTATATTAAAATCTAACATATTATTCTTCAATTAAACTTTTGTAAAAAGGAACTCTGAAAACCCTCTAACATAGTTCTTTCAAAACAAATGTAGCTGTAAAACTTAACCACATTATTATTGAAACCTAACAAAGTATTCTTAAAAATCACTGACATAACCATTGATAGAACCAACCTACCATTCTGAAAGTATAATTTCATGAAAATACTTAACTACCCCACTGTAACACAGTTCACATGAAATATGGCAAACCGAATAACATACAAACCTGTCAATACTATTGATGTAGTTATTATTATCATCTACATTATTGAAGGAAAGTGAATTACTACAGCTAATATTCAAATAGTCTTCATTTATTGTTATGCTTTAATAAAGCTGCCTTGAATCAGCCAACATATTGCTGGAAGCGAGCAATGATTAACTAGTCAAGTATTTGAGTGCAGTAGAAATGCCGTTGCTCAGACTTCAGTTCGTCACTGTTCAAAATATTGCCAATGTTTCATGTAGCAAAATGGAGAACCAAGTCTCAGTGGAAGAAATTGCGAACTTAAAAATCAGTATTTGCTGGGACACTGCAAAGAGAGGGCAACAGGATATATTTGTGGACAGGTTATTTTATTTTTTGGAGTCCCCCTATTCGAACCACGCTCTAAAGTGTTTGCATGTCAAGTTTGATATTTAATTAGAAGAGCAGCTATTATGATTTTACTGTTTTAATAAAATAAAAGTATATTTAAGTTCAAATCTACATCTTTATTTTAGTTTAAAACCCATTTCGAGGCCCCTTAGATGATGACCTACGCACCTGCCTATGATTGCTGTTGTATAGTTCACCTACAGTCCTCCTGTTGATTTATTTTTTAGTTGAGTAATAATTGTATACTGCTTTTTGTTATAAGTAATACAAAAATAATAAATTAATTAAAAAATTGTTTAATTTCAAATATTTTGGTAGGGTTGTAGTAAACATTTTTAGGAAAAGAGAATAGGAGACATCCAGACATTTGAAAATAATTTAAATAACAAGGTATAATTTTCTAGGAATGAATTATTTATTCAAATATAAGTAAACAAATATAAAATATATAGATATTTTACACATTAAAATATACTTCAGTTCACTCACATTTCCAACTCCATATAAAACAGATAATGTAATAATATTTATGGCTTAAATCTCCACCCGATCTTCAATTTCAATTCAATTTCTGGAACTCGTCCATGTATTGGATCAAAGTTTCCACTTCTTTTAGAGTTACAGCATTGTACAGAGATGCTCGAATTCCTCCAACAGACCTGTAAATACAGACAACCAAAACCTTGTATATTTATTAAATCCACAGTTAACTAGGAAATAATGAAGATAAACATGCATCATAATGGGTCTATCTTCCCACTGAATCCTTTGAATCCATGTTTTGTGTCAATTAATCACTTATTGAATCCTATGACCCTCCTTACTTGATTCATTGTTTAGTCGTTTGAATTCATCATCCACCTTCACTAGTCCATGAGGATTAACTTATTGTCTCCGCTATCTACGATGTATTGGGTTCACGGAACAAAGTATGCATTACCACAACAATATCACGAAATTTTTCCTCAATTGTATGAATATTATTGTTGTGACCTAAGTGTCAAATACATCTACTTTGGTTCTAGTTTTTCAGTATAATTTCTACCTTGTGATAAAAATCTACAGTATGAATTTGATTTTCACACAACTTCAAATTTTTTTACCTATGTCCTTTTAATTGTAGCAAACCTCGGTGATCAGCTCCAGCCAAAAATTTTTTCTCCAGTGCCTCATTACCTGTCACGCTGCCGATACGAAATGGAATATTCATACGACTTCTAACACTTTTATTTAAAGGGCAAGAGTAAAATCCACCAGACGACTCAATGAGGTTATACACTAATTGACTCTTCTTAAAAGCCAATTCTTCCATTTTTTCAACTCCTCCATTGCGTTGAATCCATTCAAATACTTTCCCCATCACATATATGCTAAAAAAAAATTAGAAACAATTGTTAAATTGCTTTTAATTCTCTTCTGAAATGTTTTATCAGTACTTGTAAATATAAGAGCTTTTTCATGCAGAAGTATCCGAGAGGTTTCTTTTGATAAGGTTATGTATTTTTGAAAAATGAGACACTAACGCATAAGTGGGAGGAGTGTTGTGGACCGAGTTGTCTTTTGCCCAGATGGTGAAATCCAAAACTGTTGGACAAAAAGAAGCAGCTCCTCCCAGTAAGTCCTCTCGCACTATCACCAAGGTAACTCCAGCAGGTCCGATGTTCTTCTGAGCTCCAGCAAAGATCACACCAAACTGAAAGCAGAACTCTGATTGAGAAATATTTGCTAACCACCTAAAGTACTATAATGATTTTGATTGTAATGGGAACTTGATTTTATCCCAAGTGGAACATAAATTGTACCTTTGAAACATCAAATTTGCGAGACATTATATTAGAAGACATATCAGCGACAAGAGGAATACCTTTAGTATCAGGTATATCCGGAAACTCAACACCTGTGAGAAAAAGTTACTTTATTTACACTTTTTATTTATCCCATAGATGCAAAATAAAGAAAGGATAAGCTAAACAAATTTTATTACCATGAATTGTTTCATTGGCACAGTAATATACATATGAAGCTTTCGGATCTAGATTCCATGTTGAAGGGTCAGGAATGCTAGTGTATTTATCGGTCTTGGGAAGAACCAAATTGATTTCTCCATATTTTGTAGCTTCTTTTGCAGCCTTTGCTGACCAGGCTCCTATTGTTAATTAGATCAAGATTAATTATAATAATTTTTATTGAACATTGAAATAATTTTCATTGAATAGATCATTACAATGATGCTTGGTAAGTCATTATACTAACAATATTAACAATTACAATAAATTGTATTTATAATAATAAATAAGCGATATAAAAAATATATACATTGAATGAATTCTAATTTAGCTTAATTGCAGTAGAAGTTGAAGATACATATGATTATAATACATATTGATACATCGATAATACATGTATGCTATGTGTAATGATACATATTGATTTTAATTTTTAGTAGTAATAATAATTATACAGGCTACGTTAATACTGAGTAATAATGCAGTTGCATTATAATTGTATTACTTCTATTTTGTGTATTAAAAGAGAAAAAACCACATATCAAAGCCATGTACATTATGTAATCTGTTTTTCATTTCCTGCATAATGAGATTACTTCAGCACTTTCGTTCTAATGATTTGTCGACAAGAGTTTGTATTTTACATATAAATAATTATCATTGAAGAATTCTTGTACTGTCTTAGAGTTTCTATAGTAAGAACTGTTCAAGTTTTCTTCTGAATAGTATCTCTGTATTAATGACCTAGGATCTCAAGGTTGGCAAGTCTCAAGTTACCTTTTAGGTCTCCCCACCTCCAACAACTAACTCACTTGTGTTACCACTAACATCTTCCAATTCAATGGTAATGGAATTACCTATATACCACTCACATTAGAAAAACTAATAACATAGTCCTACAACATAATTTACATTAAAATTGATTATTTATAAGGATGTCAATGTTTTTTATAATTTAATACTCTATAAAAAATTTCATATCCTTCTAGGTGAAGTTGTCACATGTGTCAAGTTAAGAGCCTTCTTTCCTGTGTCATAAACACACAGACCACGGCAACACAAACTGGCTGACAATTGAGTAGTGACATGTCATGAACTAGAGCAATTTTATAGAAATAGCAAAATAAAATGTACATTACGGTTTCAAAATGGTAGAACATCAAAGTGTTGAAACATTGTGTTAATCACCTTTATCAATCCTAATCGATGGACTAGCCACTTCTATATAATTATATCAAGTTTTAATATATGTCTTCCTGTTCAACCAACCTCAACCTAGTGAATTTATTTTGTTTTTCAAAAGTCAATGATATTTTGGTGTGGAATAGATATCGTTTTATTGCTTATCAAGACCTTATTTGCAGTAGTAAGTGAATGTTAAAGGTTCACACGTTTGTTAAGTTTAGGGGTACATGATGTAGCCTGCAAGGGTTTAGGTGATATGGATCTGCATGACACGACTGAAGTAAATAAGTAAACTTTTTTTTCAAAAAATCAGTTGCAAACTGCATATGACCACATTGGGGATATTAAACAAAGTTACTTGCTAAGCATAGGAAGAAGCAAGATAAATGTGATTGGGAGAAATAAGAGTGATGGACGAGTGTGTGTGGGACACAGTCAAGTAGATGGTGAGCAAGTGTGAATGGTACAGCTAAAGGTGATAAAGATGGTGGGTTTGTACATGCATTTACAAAGAAGGTCTCAGGTTATGATTTCAATGTATCCAGGATATTTGTTGAGACAAAGGATCAAATGCTAGATGGATCAAAAATATCTTCCGATCGATGAGAAACATGTCTCTGATTTTTATAACAATATCTCGTGTGGAGAGTATAGAAGTTTTGTACCTCAAGAACCAGCATACATCATTGTTTTAGTCCAGTACAGATAATTACTTTCTAACTAAATGTATAAATAAATGAATTGTCATAAAAGCATGTGATCATTTGGGAACAATTACACTAATTTACTTAAATAATAATTTTATGTAAATATTTAGAATATTGTTTTAAAAATTATAATATAATAATTGTAGATACTAATGATATTTTAATTAATAATTAAGTTCATTATTCCTCATGTGAAGTGGTGGAATATGGTGGTCAGGAGAAAGGGCTGATGGTATGTTCTGAGTGTCACCATCAAGTTATTTACTTATTTATTTGAAAATAATCCTGCTGTAATTAGTCATCAATTCACAGGAAAATAGTTCCCATCTAGTTGGCCATACTCTTCATAAAATCATGTAAATTAATGAAATGGATAAGGAGATCATGAAAAGATATACAAGTACCTGTGACAATGTAATCAGCCTGTCCTGTTCGAGAGATTAGATTTAAAGGTATAGCAGCAAATAAACCAGTTCCTCCTCCTTGCATAAAAAGAATTTTATAATTGTCAGGAACATTCCTAGAAAGAAGGGGATAATTTTAATTTTCTATAGAAAAAAAAGCATAATCACAAATGAAGCAATATTTCTATTTCATTCAAAATGAAATTACTTTACAATGACATAAAGAACTACTTGTTACATTAAACATAAACAGAGAAGGTAACATGTATTATTCAAGGATCAAATTGCAAACATCGCATGCATGAAAATAACAACACGAGTGAAACTTTACCATCACAATAATGCCAAAAAACACATGTAATAGAGCAATGATAAAGTTTTAATGATTTTAAGATTTACTTCGCAAGTGTATTGAAAAAATGTTGTTTTTTTTGTACTCACAATAAACTTTTAACTGCATCTTGAGTATCGTTATTAAGTTTAAGATACTCAGGTGAACGATGGCTTATTTCCATTATACTAATTTGGGAGTTACTAAAGTCACATAAATCTCTCTGTACTTCATGAACCACCTACAACAAAGGAATAGATTGAACTGTAATTTCAACACTAAATACAAACTAACTAAAATAACAACAAATATTGTGTCTTCATCATATTCAACAAGATTAAATAAAAAGTCTACCCGTAAATGAAGATGCACAAATTTTCTTAATGAATATTTCTTAATTTCACACTGTCTCCAGTGTTTTGTTCAGTGGCTGAGTATTAAGATATTGACATAGTGGTGATAAAATATGATGCAACAAAAATTAAGAAAACTGGATTTATTTAATGTTAAGAAAATCAAAAACTATCACTGTATAGGGTAACTTGGCCATCATCTTTTTCCACTGATTCAAGTTCCATAGGCCCTAAGTCAGTTATTCCCGAAAATGACCCCTGCAATTATGTTACACGAATTCGAAAACGCCGCTCTGGGTAAGCGATATATCTTCCAGACAAACACTTTGACAAATCATTTTAAAGGTCATATGCGTGACCTTCATGAGAATCTACTAACATAACCCTGAGAAATATTGGAAATAAATTCGAAATAGCATGATAAAATATTTAGTAACAAAGAACTTTCTCAATTTGAACATGCACCATCGTACCTCTTCGGGAAGTTTCGCTGGTCCAGCACCGAAATTGATTACTCCTCCCGGTGCCATTTCTCTACAGAAATACTGATGTATTCAGGAAAGAAATGGATTAAATCTTTGTTTTACCCACTGAACAGATTACAAGACTAGCTACACTTCGCCTCAATGCACGAATTAGGACAGAGCACCACACACACAATCTTCAGCGCCCAAGAAGTTATTTAATCGAACAAAACGTTAAGATAGCTATTAAGATCGTTGTGCTATTGGTCACATTTGGAGCGCGATAGTTTAAAGACACTATCTTTACTTTAATACAGCCTAGCAACTAAGTCAGAATACTATCTTCTCTGGCATATCATCCTCTGCTACGTTTCGATCAGTTTGTATTTTAAAAATACAATTTATTTACAGAAAAAGTGTCATTGAAGTTTTGCATTTATGTATTTAAAAATATTTTGATTAGTTTTTGTAAAATGTATTGTAAGTTATAAATTTAGTACGCGCATATTAATATTCAGAAAAAAACACCTATAAAAATGTATAGAATTTTGCAATTGATTGAGAACTTGAGTAGTCGAACAATGAAATTTAAAAAAAGTAAAATGTCTATTTATTAAAGAATGATAAATAAGCGAAAATATATACCACGAAAGAAGACTGGGAAAGCAAACAAGTGGAATTTATTCTTGAAAATCTGCCGACGAATTCCTTGACCTCGCTCACTTTCTAAAAATGTGTAGTCACTTTATCTAGATAACTTAATTCGCTATGATTTAAATCTGAAATGTGATGAAGCAGTGATTCTGAACTATGTATCCTCGTAGTAGACAAACATGATATCATAGAATTAAAAAAATAAATGAAGATCGTAGGAGTGATTATTATCAAATACAGCACTTCGTAAATTAATTGTAATGATTAATTTGCATGCACGAGAAAATGGCTCAAGGTCGTTGGAATATTTTCTCAAGCTGTTCACGTTGCAATGTAATACAAATACAAAAACTGATTAACTTTTTCAAAGTTTCGACTTGAAATTGCGAAGCTAATGCATGACAGAAGGGAGGACATCTACCATGATTGCAGGGAATATTGAAAAAAACAAAACAATTTTATTCTGAAAATAAGCATCAGCAAGAAAACTCGCGTGATGTTTTTATCGCTTGAAAGGTCGTGAAGGAAGAAGGTACAGAAGAAGAAGAAGATATTAGTGTAGTTAGTGTCGCAGTTATAATGAAGCGGGAGCGCAATCAATCGAGAACAGATTGCTGCTGATGACGTACTTCCAGTTGCATAACGAGTGAGCTCGCGGGGGGATTTATCGGGAAAGCAATGTCACCAAAAGATTTAATTCATCAAAACGGAATGAGAAAAAATGAACCAAATCTCATTAAGATCTCTTGTGTACGTACTTGGAAAAGGTGTTTTCTAAACTCACTTTATTACCAGAGTTTATCACTTGACGATGTATGGTTTTAAGCTATTTTACTTGACGCTGTTTAGTCGACTTCGTTCTGAACCCAAAATCCAGAGTTTCATGAGCAAAATAATTTATCACAGCACAGAGAACTTTTCAAAGTTCCAAGAAAATTATTTTTCAAAGTAAATGCGTCGAGAAAAAGAAATGTACTGAAACCAAAGTCACAAGGGAGCAAAGGGTATGAAATATAACACGGAATCCTCACCCTCCTCCTGCGAGACTGTCGCCTTTAATTCCAAGCGAGAACCAGCCTGCAACGAGATCTATGAGAAGTACCCCTTCACATAAATGCTACAACATAAAAGAAAAAAGTATTTATAAATTTAGTTATAATGTAGTAGAAAATAACACAAAGAAATCGTGTTTGGTGAGTGGCAAGGAATTCGGGAGTTGCCGTGTGGGGATGAGGGGACACGTCGCGTCTCTCCACGCCCTACGCGGGGTGAAATGGAAGAGCGAAGACAAAACGAATTACTCAAAACAGACACACTTCTTAGATAGCAGTTCTTTCTTTCTAGACAGTATAACAAATTACCCCAGTTTAATAACTCTTTCCACAGAGAAATCCATGGTTGTGGTGACGTACGATTTTAAATAGGAGTAAAAGCCACCGTCTCGTAAAATAAATGCGTTATACAACTTACTTCAAATTTCCCGTAGAATCTTAATTTTCTCATAGTTTTTGGGTTGTTGATCATGAAATTTCCTGTTTTTAGTTTATTAACTTTCCACATGTCGATACCTGGAGCAATTAAAATGTTGTCCAGAAGTTTACATATACGATATTTTTGAGATGAAAAATTAGAAAAGTGGGAAGCGTGGGTTTAGGAATGTTGGCATAAAAAAGCCATTTTCTTTTGTAATTTGTAGTTTATACCAAAGGACGTTTCCGATCACTGTTATCAAATTACATCAAGTTATAGGCAAATAAAGGGCTCTAATGACCTCGCTGTTGACGAGTCCTAAAGCCCCACAAAAAAAAAATATAGGCAAATATGGATTCCTCGGGAAATTTCCACATAGATATTTGGAAATCATTTAAAACTTAGGTGATTCATGCTTGCGAGGAGATGAAAGAACCACATATATTTTCCAAGAAAACAAGAGATGATAAGGAAAATGGCGGTGAAAAATCGCTTATCGTATCGTAAGGCTGACAATAGGGCGAGTTTTTTTAGAGAGAACACGAAATTATTTTGAACAAGTTTTTCAGACCAGTCTAGACAATCCTGGCACGTTTGGCGTGGAAATGTCCACGTTATAAGATAATTTCCATTTGTTTTGCATAAAACCCTAATTCGGTCATTGGGTGATAAGAAGGACAAAATCTATTGAGTAAAATGCATAGCAGACAAACGTCTGAACTAGTTTACAAAAGGACCAATACAAGTTCTGGCAAAAGCATATCATCCATACCTAGTTATGCTATTAACAATGACATAGTTTAACGATTACAAGTTTTTAAACTGGAAGCTAATGCATTTTATTCAGTGTGTTTATTGTTACTTTCATGCACGAGGGAAGAAGTAGCTGATGAAAGCGGGTTCCCCCAAAACGGTAGATTGAAAGCTGATCTCAAGAAAACAAGTTTCTTTCAATTACACGATTTACATTTTACGAACTTTAAAATACGATATATGCATTTGAGAAATTGATCAATTTTGTTCTATTCTGTACTTCTACGGACGTGTCTCCGATGCCCCACAAGTGTGTAAGGGTCTTATCCATAAAATGAGACAGAATCTTGCCCATATGAAAGATAATAACAAAAATATATCTTAAAAAATAAAAAGAATTTAAAAAATCTCTACAGACTAGTTATTTCATATAATTTTCAAACTAAACAAATCAAATTGTGTTTGCTTTGTTTATACGCCCCCCCCCCATTTCCCCGTATAACAAATATTCTAAATTCTAATTATTGTTTACTAACCTCTAAATAACCTGTAATGGTGGTAAAATCGTTCACCGTCCTTGACCGGTGGCATATGAGTGAGTAAAGGAAGTTAGCCCAGAAATCGAAAAAAGGATGAAATAAATATTGAATTAAGTTTCTTTTACGCTTGTCCCTTAACATAGCGGAATCAACAACAACTCACTCGAAGACCAGAGCCTCGGTCGATTGGAGTCTATTTGGGTCGATAAGTTGTAAGCGAAGGACATTGGGGTTTTCCAGTCACAACCAGAAAAGTTGACTAGTCAACCCTTCGCTGACAGTAGTCAACTTCGCTCGGAAACGCGAATGGAATGCAAAAGTGGTGCAGGGTTCGCGCATGCGCGTTGGAACACTGAAATGCTTTTTGTGAGGTAAACGGTCACAATATGCCCAATAAACAATGGGTTACTTTGTGATTCTTCTATCTCGACTGGACTTAACTCTCATCCTCAGCCCAGCGCGATTCTTCAGTCTTCATGACACTATCGATTATTCCTCAGCGAAGTTGACTACAGTCAACTATTTTCTGGAATGGAATGCTCACAAAGTTGACTATAGTCGACTACAGTCTGCAGTTGTCGTAACTGGAAAGCCCCGCATGTTTTGTACGCTCTGGGAGTCGAACGGTGGAGCCAGACGCCTAAATCCATTCAAGACTCAACCTCTGCACTCGCGAGAACGGGCACATAAACGGAGTTACTTGGCGCCGTGTCACTTCGTCCCGATCTCTCGCATCGTTAGAAAGATAAAATACGTTAAACTTTCGAGACGTAACACGAACTCAGAGTCCGATTTACGCTAACTATCGGGCAAATCACCACGAAGCGAAATTCTGTAGTCAGAGCGAGGTTGATACGAGGCGCCACAATATCTCCAACTGCACTGTGCCCACGTCGACCTCATCTCCGCCTTACCCCACTCCACTTTGTCTGGCGAGGTCACCAATTTATAACTTCTGAACAAATGGTGAGCTCAATAAAGAATATTTATCGAGGATTATTTGTGTATTTTTTTAGTCCTATCATGCATGTACTAAAGAGTGTCCTGTACTATTTGCAAACGAAAGTGGCGGCTTACAGCTTAGGACACTTTCCAAACTCGACCGGTCCCTCCACCCCTAATGAGCACGCCGTTCGGTCTCTCTTAGTTCCCTAATCACCTACTGGACCAACAAAATGACTGTTACTTTTTTATTTAACGTTTTATTACCATTGTAACATATTATTTGTATTGTATATTAATCTGCGAATAAAGTAAGTCGAAATAAAATATAATTACGATAAAATTATAAAGCGTAGGATCAACCGTAAATGGAAGAAAGAACCTAACCTAAATCATTAATTTTGCCGTAATTACATTGTGTTTAGATCTATTTTCTTTGTAATTGTACGTAAATTGTTATAATAATATTATAATGGCAAAAAAGCGTTAAATAAAAACGGTAACATTGTCAAATTTTAAATGAAATTATTAATCAATAAGAGCTTAATTTCGGAGAAATAGAGCGGCTGGTTCTGTAGGGAAGGAAGGAGTTTTAATCTGTCAGCCGCCACTTTCGTTTGCATACGGTATAATCGAGTGAATCTACTCTAGGTCGTCCGAATGGGAGCTAACGGGGTCTCGAATGTCCTCCCCTCAACCCTCTTTGATGTGTCGTTTTAGCCAAAGATGCGCTCCGAGACATCGACTTAATCGTCACTGGCGCTTGAAATGAAAAGGGACAGAAATGCTACTTCGTGACGTGCAGAATATAAAATATATAAGCTTAAAATTAATAAGCGCAAAGAAAAATTCTCTTAGTCAATGCCTCAAAACTTGAAATGTTAATTATTGTAACGTTTACAAAAACTTTATATTCAACAGACTATATTGAAAAGTTCTACAACCGTTCACCATTGAATACAGGTCGGTTCGTGATTTTTGCTTTCTTGTCGAAAAAGTATTAGTACAACTCGGTGTCTTCAAAATGAAGACCAAAGAATACTAAAAAAGTCAAATTCATCTTCGTACATCATAAAAAAATAAGACCTCAAAAAAAAAACAGTTATCGACACTGAAAATAATATTCAAAGACTTATTCCATATATTTTTTGTTATCCTAGCAGTTATGTTTAAATTGGAGCATTGCCATGCTATCATAAAGTAAAAACCAAGAAGATAGAACTAATTTGTTTATCGTGGATTGTAAGAGCCATTAGTTCATCGACAGTAATGACCGTGAACTTTCTGGGTGATACACGACATATGACAAGATCACACCACGATATAACAGAAATTCAATACTTGAGAAGTACATGAGATACGTATAATGAGTTCAAGTTTACCGGAGTCGTATTTTAAGAACCTGTGGTTTTTCTTCTCCGGCAGTGAATTATTCTGAAGTTCCCAATTAGATTTTTCAAGGCGTTGCACTTCATGGAACTTATAAGGAACGCAAAGGCAATTTCTTGTCACGAAATTGAACTTATACATATAAGTTACTTTTTGTTCTATTACTACATTCAGTGAAAATTTTGTTTTATTTACTCCAGAACATCTAATGTGACAAAGGAACAAAATCCGATCACAAATTCGATCACAAATGTACGGGATTTGCCCCACTGTGTGACGTCAGATCCGTGTTTCTACGAGCAGAGCTCTTGTGCTCTGAAAGAGGAGAAGGAGCAAACCCGTACTGCTCTGTAGAGCGCAAGCGTGAACGGCCCTAATCTAAGGCGTAACATTCACAACGAATTGTCTAGAGAGAAAAATGCTGAACATAAATTTAAATATAGGACCATAAAAAATACAGAATGAATTAAAATGACTACCTCAACCCACATGTGTCAACACAACGCGTATAACTTGTTCACATTTTAATGCGACCATTCATATCGCGCACGTACCATCAACACCTACAAAATTTAATATCATCAATATGACATTTAAATAATATTTATGTTTATATAAAGTAAAATAATAAATAATATTTAATAGATTGCAATCGCAGATAATATTGTCATGTAGTGATAAGTTAATATACAAAAATAGTACAATATTACGAATGGATGTGCACTTTATAAAATTAAATAGATTAATTTATATAAAAGTTATATTTTTTCCTTCTTTAGTTTTAAGCTTTTTAGATTTAAACCCTTCGTTGCGTAGATTTATAATTATTTTATATATTATAAAATGTATAGTAATGTTACTGGTCAATATATAAATAAATATAGTAAAAAGAGCAAGTACCTCAGTGAAGCAATTGTAGTGTGTCTAATACATTCAAAAATGAAAATTCTTTCACCACTTCGCTTTTGTCTCAATGTTCATTTATTTGCGACCCACTACACCACGTTAAAATTGGGCATTTCACTCTGTGTTTTTCAAATAAGAAAAGCATTGGACAGCTAGTAATGACTCCATTTTGTTGACATTGTCTGGGCACTGCTTGGAGGCTGGCTAGAAGGAAGCCCGGAAGATTTTGGGGCGAAGGTCCTAATGGGGAGGGGAAGAGGGTGGGGTCAGGGGAAAATCCCCAGCAAGCGAGTCGATTAAATAAAGGAAACTAACAACAAATTAAAGTATAATAATAATAATGATAAATGCATTTTACTGTCAAAAAAGTAGTTATGAGCTTAGCAGATATTTTGTTTCGTAGTATTAATAATAATCCACTTAAAATCATTTTTCGCTTATAAATGCTTCGAATGATCGAAATGAATGCAAAAATATTTAACAGTGTTTTTCCACTGGACTTGGTTGGATAATGATTTTCTTAATTATTTTAATATTAAAAAGTTGAAGAAATATCGCAACATAGTTGTTTTAACTATTCGCTTTACTTTCTGAAGTATTCGACCACATTGAGAAAACGTCCCAGAGTTTGTATAAAAATTATATTCAGAAGACTGACAAGATTTAAAGACAATTTTTTACGAAATAAAAAGCTCGCGTTATGTCGCGTAAATTCTTAGTTTTTTCTTTAATCAATTCTTTAATTTCACATTTTAATACTTCATTTATAAACCGTAATACTACTTAATATTAATAATAACTGAGATGATCTCATCACAATCATGACCATGATAGTCGCTAGCTCCATCCGACCTTCGTTAACGATTATTTTTAACTGCTATTTTATTCATTAATCATAGATACTTTTCATGTGAAGTGCGCGCAGATAGATAGCTGAAACCACGCCTTTTACACGCCAGCAGCCGCGTAGCACGCCTCTTACACGCTTCCGCTGCATCAGGAGCAGCCGTTGGTTGCAAACACTCCTCCTCCATCTTTCCTTCCCGACCACCTTTTTCCCCCTTTCAGCGGCGACGGTGGCGGAGGCAGCAGGGGTCGTTGAGGGGACTGATAGGCTCGGTCAGTCAGTCGCAGACACTCAGTCGACTCTTGTCCTTCGCCATCACATCACTCGGGCGCCGCGCGTAGTGCGTTGCGATACACAAACTTTCTTCACCTTCTTCTATCTCCAGCGTCCAAGTCTCCGAAGACGCGATGAAGGCCGTGGAACGAAGACGGAGCAGTGCGGTAAGTGGTGGATGCTTTCGGCGCTCCAATCCATCTGAAACCGATCCAATTTCATTTGTTTTCATTCAAAGTCATTCAATTTTTTTTATTTCACATTCTAATAAATTGCGTAATATTTGGGTGGAAACATCATTAACCCTGAAACTTACAAGTTACTGATTCATAACATTGGGCAAATGTATTGTAATACTATTTGAACAGCGGTGGAAGAATTTATCTCGACCAAACTAAATAAAGACGAACACGACAGCGCACGTGTTCCGATGCGAAGGTCTAATGACTTGAGTCACATCTTGAGTGTTCTTGATAGAGGTCACAGATGTCTAGCAGCGATGCTTCTTGGCAGGAGGATACTATATGCGCGTGTTCTCCTCTCATCTGCTTATCAGCATCTTCTCGAGACACAGCATAGAAATACTTCACGTCTTTTCTGAATATCTGAAAGCAGCTCGGCAGTCAGTAATATTCCTATTTATTCACGTTAACTAATTAATTGCCACGGCACCATTCACCTTACAAGAAAACCACAGTAACGTCAGGGTGTACACACGTATACACCACCTCATACAGGAATTCGGCTACACACTGTTTCCAACTCTATCCTTGTAAACGGACCAACGGAACCTTTTTATATATTTATTTATTTATTTATTTATTTCATGTCGTATGGCGAGATTTACGTCATTGGATACGTACTCTTCCACCTAACCGTGACTTAGATCAGGAATTTGGAAGGAGAGATGTCGCGTTGAGAACTTTCACCGTTTAGGAAAATGTAAATTTCGAATCAGCGGATTGATGTTGAATAAAATAACACCGAAAGAATCATTCGTGGGATGGTCCCAAAGATAACACTTCACTGTAACAGAACATTAACACTCCCCCTCCCTGTTCAAAAAAGTTGTAAAAGAACTGTAAACTGTTTACAGGAGTTGGTTTTGGACAAGAGTAAAAAAAAAAGATTAATATTGCGCGAGAAAATTAATTAGGAGTTGTCACATATATTATTAAGTGGTATATAAGATGCAAACTCATTTAGTCCAGATGTACCTCGAAACAATGAATTAAAAAATAATAACTCCAAAACTGTACTGCCACATACATTACCGCGAGGATTTTAAGAGGGAGTTCATACAAAACTTTATATGAATAATAGATTATATCAATACTAGACAAGTTGAAGGTCTAGGCGGAAATCATTGGTCGTTCGCTTCCAGCGCAACCTCTCCTGCTGACTCAAGACGATACACGTGTTTGCGCTTTCCAAACACATTTTGAGTGAGTGCTTCTAAAGTGAACCGCGTATATTCCGGAAGCATCTTCACTTATTAACTGGCGTATTCGCTTTTCAATTGTCTGAATGTCACGTGTTGATACATGAAATAAATGAATTCGTATGCGATCTACAGGTTAAGGAAGCACGTGAATGGAAGGGGCGAGTGTTTTATCGCTGAGTCAATAAAGATAACAGCGCATGTGCTGATTACGTTTCGATCTCGAAGACCATGAAATGGAAACAGATTACATAGCAGTCACACTCGAAACGAATGGGTCAAATGTCGGAATACAAGAGGTTTTAAATCTGTTTCCGATCTCTCTTTAAGAAAATAATAGAAAACATCTGGTGCTTTAATGTTCGTCATGCATTATTGCACGCTGAAGTTGAAAACGATAGTTTCCGATATTTTTTGCGGGCATACTATAAAATTCGTAACAAAATAGTTTGTTCTTGAAAGTGTCTAGGTACATTTTTGTCGTGTTTTGCACTCTCGAAATATAAAACAACGTGGTTCTTTGTGATGGGAACAGAATGTCCTGCAAATATAATCAACAATATCGTGCTAATCAGGCTCATGTACCGATATTTATTTTGTTAAGGGATGCGGCAGATTTTTGAAACTGTCCGTTAGTTACGTAACGAAAAAAATAGTTTTTTACAGCACCCACCCTCTTCTTCATAACATACCTTTTTTCTCTCCCCCAATAAGGATGTAACTCTTGCCTACCGCACCACAGCCTTCAGAAAAGTTTTTGTCTGTTTTCGAAAAATGTCGGGTTAAATTTTCTTACAATGACGTAATTGTTCGTTCCTCATTGCCCTGTGCTTTCACTGCTCAGTGGAGAACATAGATTACATTGAAAAACTTCTAAGTTTAAAAGCGATGTATACAACACGTACGTAGCCTCAGCACACCTGTCACCCTACTCCTGGAAAGAACTGTGTAAAAAGTATTTTAAAAAACCGTTCCCAGGGATTAACATAATTTATTAACATATCCTTTTCTGCTAAAATTGAATAATACAAACTTATTTGTCCTGTCAGGTTATAATGTCAACAGTCAGGTGAAAATTGCGACGGACCGGGACTCCCTTGAAGGTGCCCTGAAGGGGGGTGTGACCCAGGTTCACCGGATCAGGGCAGGTGGAAGTTGCGTACGGACTTGGGAGTCGAGGCGGGTGGTGTAGTGGATGGCACACCTGCGGCCAGAGCATGAGGTCCCGGGTTCGAGTCCCGGTCCGTCGCAATTTTCACCTAAAGGCTGTTGACGTTGCAAACACTCCTCCAAGAGTAGGTACTCGGAAGTTGATAGTTAAAATTATTCGTCATGTGTTTAAAATTTCTTCAGTTGTTTATTTCACGTTTTCAAGTAATTAACGAAAGGAGAATTAGCCAGCTGTTAAAATATAGAATGTTTTAAAAGGGACAAGTTCAGAAAAAGAGTCTGAACTTTCGTGTGAGGGGGATGAGTCACGATCTACGCGATTCTTCTCTTAGCAGTTTCAGCTTGAATGTTATCGACCAGCTCTTGAAATGTATCATTTGTTGAGGCACTCCCAGCAGGAAACAAAAACAGTTGTGTATCAGAAGACATGCAGGCATTATTCGTTTGTGTGAAAAGCTCTTCTGTTTTGCGGTCCAATTTTTGTGAAATATTAACAAGTTATTTGGTGGTGAGGTGAATGGAATGTTACTTTCCCATGAAAAAAGTTAACATTAATTCCTAAAATATTGAAACTTGAACTTAATAAATCATATTTGATATCGGAATGCAATTTACGATTCTACCGCGCAAATAATCGTTCTGTACACCCACGTCTGATTATTACCAGATACAATTATGAATACAAAAATCTAAATCATACCCACTTCTCGACCGCGTTTAAAAGATAAGAAAGACCGAAAATAAATGCGAAGTTTTCATTATCATTTCCATTCCGATATTCTCGTACGAAAACAATTGCTGCAAAGCAAACTTCGAAGTCGGGTCGTGTAGATAAGTTGGTCAGTACCATTATATAGATTTTGCTTTATTTGCACCTCTAGATTTTGCCTGGCTTCACCTATAATACTTGCTTATTTCCCTTGTTTCTTCAAGGGACAGCATTTGTGGAATTACACGGGAGGGGTATTTCCCCCATAATAATGTCATACAATTTATGTTTAATTTCATTTTTAAAAAGTTTGTTACAATTACAAATTAAAAGTAATTTTATTGCTATTTAATGGAATGGAATTCCATGGAATGTATTAAAGAAAACGACGAGCAAGAAGAGAGTGCTCTTGAAAAAAGAAGACTCAAAAATCTCCCCAGGTGATGTAAGTATTAACGTCTAAATAAATATTTCTTCAAACAAAGAGTTTATTTTAAAGGTATTTTACGATGTCAATGAACGTTTCATTTACGAGCGTCCCTATCCAAATATACAACTTATGAAAACGTTCTGCTTTCCTCTTAAAGAGATCTGAAAGACTTTAGACGAATTTGATAATAATTGCAACACATGTCGGACTTCTTCATAAAAGGGGATTCCTATGAATATTCCCGTAGAGCGGTGGGTAATTCACAGGGCGGCGGGCGAGAGAATTTACGGGACCTGGAAGGGTTTTTGAATGTTGGACCCCCTCACTCCGCGCCCCCTTTCAACCCAACATGTTACCCCTCCCCAAATCAGCAGGACTGTAAAGTGAATAAGGGTTTAAATATTTCAATACTTTCATCAACATTCACATTTAGTGGACCTGTCATACTTAGATGAAGACATACATTAAGATAATTAATAAATAAGGGAATATTAAAATAATGAAATGTTGTGCACATCAAAAGAGCAAATCTTAACTTGCTCAATGTATTTAATTTCAAAAACTACCTACTATGATTCATCATTAATTAATTATTGACAATTAACTATTAATTATAACATCGTTGTCTGACCCTTCCTGTAACCTACAAACATGACAAAGATACGTATCTTCCGACGACAACTTAATTTATATTTATTTCGTGTGAAAAAAGTTAACGCGTGTGCCAAGATGGTCGAAAAATGAAGGGNNNCAAAAAAAAGGTTACGTCGTGTAACAGATTGCAAATTTAAATGCATTTTCAAAAATTTATAAGAACATAACTGTACAGAAAGGCGTTAATCCATTACTGGTTAATTAACGAAATTAACGTTTTGTTTAAATTTTTAACTTAATTTCTAAAACCATTAACGCTTTTATTAGCTTCCGCTAAGTCTGTTAATTTTTTAAAGCATTGTTCCTACGGAGGGTTAGAAATTTATCTCATCTCGCTTCGTCTGAGCCGACGATCTGTCTTTGCTCAAAGGCAGTTGGGGGTGAAATGTCTGCAAAAGGTCGGACAACAAATGCGTTGGTCTCGAGCTCAACACCTTTGCGGTCTGAAGGCGGTTCCACACATTCGAATCCCGAGCAACAGCGACTTGCTCGGGGTATTTCCCGAGTATTCGCCTATTGGCGAGCGCTCTGATCCAGACATAAGCAATATGCCGAGCACGTGCTCGCTCTGGGAACCACGAATATTCGTGTTAATGATTAGAGGTTATGGAGAATGAATCTGAAGTAATCACACATTATGTTGCGTAAGTAGTTGTCTTGTAAAATGTTGTTAAGTAAATGGGTCTTATCTAATCTTAATTCAATCAATGAAATTAAGTTTTATTCCATATGGATTTAGCTATGGAAATCGGTAATCTCGAATTTGAGATCCTTATAATCATTATAGTTTTTATCCACTCAAAAAGAATCAATATTATATAACTGTCTTAATTTGTGTCTCCACAACATCCCACACTATTTATTTATTCAAATATCTTTCATTACATTTAAGTGTTTTATTATTTATTATCACAGTATTTTTTATCTTCACGTTTTTTATTTCCTGAACATTTCATGTACAGGAAATATTTGCTAATACTACTACAAAAATAGATAATGCTAAGAATGTCAAAACACGTTCAATACTGTGAAACTTTAGGACGTTTAATAAAAAAGTAAAATAAAGTGAATAAAAATGTTTGAGGTTTAAATCTCTCATCAAATAAACTTTATAGTCAAAAAGCAGCTGCAAACGTTGGAGGTAATAAATGAAGTTACTCCATCACTACTTTATTACTTCAAATTTCTCTATTTTATCACTTCTAAAAACACTTACTTTGTACGATAAAGAGAAAAATTACGAATAATTAGTTTTTTCAACGATTTTTACTCGAAATAACTTGAAAGCGTATTACTCATATACTCGTTATCTTTGATATTCGTAAAAGCACGAATTTGTGGACAGAACCACGAACAGGTCACTCGTGAATATTCGCCTATGTTCGGCTTCCTTTGATGTGTCTCAAAAGACCGACACGGGAAAAGGCGAGCATTGGTGTTCGTGATGCGACGAATAGTCCATCCATAACGAATAACCCATCCACAGTTGCTCGGAGTTCGCCGAACAGCGAATGTGTGGAGCCGCCTTAAGTTCACTGTGCGTGATCAGGTCGGAGCTGAATTTAGTATCTCTTTTTTCTTTTTTTTCTTCATGTTTTGCCGTTTGGGAATCTGCATGTTTTTATTACAGTGATTTACCCGTTTTGTGTTGAATTAATCAATTTTTACTGTGGTGACAATATTTAATTTTTTTAATTTAATTTAATTTAAATTTATTGTCAAAAAACAGTACAAACTGCGTATGACCACGTGGAGGACAATAATCTAATTTACTCTCCGGAAGCAAGCAAGGGACCATCCCATCAATTCCGATCAAGGGCCCTAAGGCAGAGGCGGATTCAAATATTTCAGCAAAAATTCCTAGATAAGATGAAAAGTTAGCTGCGAGTTATAATAGGTTTTGCGTTTCTTGTGAGTAATAAACTGTTAAATATGACAAGTGGATAGAACTTTGCCAAAAAAAAAATCCATAAATTAAAAAAATAAAATGTAGGAATCCAAATATCTTAAGTGATGTGTTACGATTGTGGATCTCGTGAGCCGTAGTCTGAGAAAGCGTTAAGCGTTACTGCGTGCGGTTTAAGGTAAGAACGAAGGTGAATCAAAAACTGTCGTTTCTCGAATTGTACATT
The DNA here is from genome assembly GCA_002313205.1 of Laupala kohalensis. NCBI lineage: Eukaryota > Metazoa > Arthropoda > Insecta > Orthoptera > Trigonidiidae > Laupala > Laupala kohalensis. The sequence goes on along the minus strand of NNCF01128232.1, from coordinate 269,031 downwards.
GATATTGGATTCTCAATATACATTTCGTTCACGAATATATGCAGTCACGCACACATATACTTGTTACAAATTATGGAATTGCAATAATTGTTACGAAACATTTTTCTTGAGGATTTTCCTGGCCTAAGTTTCTTAAAATCGAGTGACAAATTGTATTGTAATTGCCTCATCCTCCTTCTTTTTATATTTTACATGTGAAGTAGGGGACATGTATCTAAGGGGCTTATCCAGTGAAATAATCCTATGAAACGTAAGAAACCTGAGTTAAGCTCATAAGGAATATGAGCATCGTCCTTTGAAATTTTAAAAATTAAAATTCTACTCTGCTACGTTCCTAATTTTAGCTGCTGAAATATAATTTAAAACCTAATTATGGATTACATTTTAATCTCATTTAAATTTATTCTTTATAAGTAAAACGGATATAGGTGATGAACATTGTTTCTCGCATACGCTGTCTAGATAGTAGAGTATTGTACCCGAGAAAAAAATAGCGAAAATTTGAAGGAAATATTCGGTTTTAGTGTGCCTGATACCGAAAGTTTTATTAATTCGACGCCCGTTTCTGTTCATCTGTGCGCACCGATACTAGCTGAACAGGTGAGTCCATTCATTCATTTTCCGTAATTTGAGTAGTTGTTGATGCACGAGCTCTGAAATGTTTTAATTTTTGATATTCGTATCATTTATCCTTTGTATTAAAAGTATATTTTGAAACATTTTTCTCACGCGGTTCAATTTATTTTCTTTCAAGTTTGGTGTAGAAGCAGGAGAATAATATCTATCAGCCGAAATATTACCTCAATTGTCTATCCCACAGATCTTATTTATGCACTATATCAAGAGAGTTCAAAACTATTTAGTAGTGAAGATGTACCAAACGGAGGGAGGTATCAGCTTTAGAAATCTGTAGTCTGTGAAATATCGGAAGGCGGTTGGCTACCTCCCTCACAGTCCCCACTTCTTCCTTCACAAATGTCTTGACGCACAGATGCTCTCTGACCGCTCACTCCAACATCCTTACCCTCCGCGTTCAGAATAATTCGCACTCTANTTTACCGTGCATATAAAAGACAAAAAAAAAAGATTTATTTTGGATTCTTCGCAAAATTTCAAGAAAAATTGAACCAAACAATAGCCATTTTCAAGCAATCACTTTGCCTTTACGCAAAGATTAAACTGCTGTTGTCAACATCAATATAGAATGCATGAAAAAGGTCGCTTTTTTCTTTGTAAAGTTATTTTGCGTACTATATAGATAAGAGTCTTAAAAGTGTGTGAGAAAGCATGTGCATTGGTTTTGCATACGGGTTTTAAAATGGAGTTAGGGTAAATAAGAGAGATAAAGTTGTAAAATATTTCTAAATTGTTGGAATATGATTTGGAAGAGTCAAAGCGAAAGGGGCGTGGGGAATTTTCTTTTTTTTGGGGGGGGGGGACACCTCTGACAATATGAAAACATTTTACTATAATACTAGATATTATAAATAATTTTGAAAAATAAAAAAGTGTACTATTTAATTTTTCCAGATTGAAATAAAATAAAAACGTACCGTCACAAATAAATAATTTGACCCATTAGTTTTATTCGTTGGGCTACATTTTGCCCAACTCCATCTCGTGCCGAAAGTGTATGGAATTTGGCTTAGACGGTAAAGTCCAGGGACGCAGGTTCTCTTGCTGCTCGGGGCACTAAAATTCAATGTATAATTCTCGTACCAACATCTTATGTAAAAGGATGGAAGACTATTCGAGTCCCGACTAGGCCCTGCTTGTAGCGAGGGACTCTAGAGCAGTTGGGAAAACGTATTGTCTGACATTTGAGATTTCTGTTCAAATGAAGCTTTTTCCGCGAAAAAAAAATGGATTATTGTCCCGGATTTTATTGTAGTACTTAGATAATTTCGAAAATAATTCTGCCCAACAATAATGTTTCCTGTAAAAATACATTCCGTTCTTCGTGATTTGGTTCAAAAGGGCGAGAATTGTGTATTTAACATTTTGATTTTACCTTATTTGACTTCGTAAACCGCCTTCCCCTCAAAGAAAGATAATAATGAAACGATGTACGTTTTAACTTCGAAAAAATTCGAGTTTACAAATAGAAAGAAAAGAGAGAAACTCTTAAAACCCACGTTAAAAGATTACTCTCCGCGAGACAACCATATGATGTGGGTCTAGTTTATAAGTTTCCTCTTCTATATGTGGACATGAGTGCGGGGCAGCGATATTAGGCAGTTTCTAGCATACTCGCAGCACTCGCACCTGCAGTCTGGATTGAAACTTGTGGCAAGTAACTGTTCAATCGATTAAAAAATAAATGAACACATTTCTATAATTACTTGTCTGCTTGATGTAGCTAAACCTTCAACTCAGCTGTTTAATGGAAAGATTAACTGTACAAGCAGATATGTAATATGAGAAATATGTTCATTTCTCATGTCACTCATTTGATAGAAAAAATCCAAGTTAAAAGTGGCAACAGAAAGACAATTCAAAAGTAGAAGTCATGAATTAAAGAAAATAACTTTATTGGAACAATAAATTTCTTAATGAAAATGTTTAATTTTAACCCATCCGGTACATTAATGTACCACTAACATTTCTATCTCTTGAGATTCTTTCTTTTTAATTGACAGCAATTTTTGTACATGTTGAAGATATTTTCAAGTAGTCTATGTCGACAATACTACGTTACATCGTCCGAACATAAAAATAATTGATTTTTCAACACTGTCTGTTAAAAATGGTGCTATGTCAGAGGTTAGCGTGTCATTCCTCCCGTACTGTTGTGATGCAAGTTATCTGTTTTTAGTTTTGATTTATTGTGTTCCATAAGCTTTGATGAATTGACAAGATTTTTTATTAATAAATTGCATTAGTATAATTTCAAACTTGTAATAGGTTTAGATTAAATGTCGAAGTGTTCTAGATAATGTAAATCTAAATAGTTTTAGCAGGAACATCGAAAGAAAAAAATTCGCCAAAAAAACGAAGTATTTCAAAAACTTAATTTTGAAGAGTTATTTATAAAAACTGCATTTTAAGTAAATACGTTAATTTTGTATAGGAATGCCGTAAGATGCAGATTGAAGAAGTTAATTAATTTTCCCGCTGGTGGGACCTGGACATCCCGATACTCGTTTTTCCAGGTATGGGGTCTTCACAAAATGAAATATTGGACCTATCCCTGAATAAAACATTCAGTTTCTAAAAAACTGGTTTTCGAGAAGTTTCAATGATCCAATTACACTTTTTTACCCAAAAAAAAGTCGCTTAGCGTCGAACTGACTGTTCTCATTTGCCAATGGAAATAGATAATCGTGCAGACTTACAAAAATTTCATCACGGTTCAATCAATCTTACTTGTCAAACTATATAACATGACATTTCATTGTATGCGTTTTTATTAGTTTATTTATTATGTTTATTGTCCTCCACGTGGTCATACACAGTTTGTACTGTTTTTTGACAATAAATTTATTATTATAAACTCTGATGTAATTTACGTGAACCAACTGTCATTAGTCTCACAAGAATTTCGTACGTTCATTCACATTTCCACTTGTTCATCGCGAAGAGCAATCTTACTCTACATTTAATTCGGCTCGGCCCAGTTGTCATAACCATTTGTACGTCACCGGCCGGTCGAAGTCACAATTCACGAACAGCTGTTACCCGCTCATATGTGGCAACACTGGAATCAGCTGGTGGACTCGACGAGAGGGGAAACACTACTAAATTCACCTGCGTGACTTGAGTGCTAAAGAATCAGCCGGTCAGTGACCTTATTCGAGTCTTAGAAAAGACGAATATGTTTGTACCTAATACTGCAGTTCGTTAAGTGTTGCATTGCTGACCACGTGAAGGCCACGTGCTTTGTACGGTAACTGATTGAAGCAGTAGCGCGAATTCACTGTTCACACCCATCGCCTGCAAGCTTCCTTTGCGCGACCTCTCTCTGACCTCTTCCATCACTATTCGTTCAACTCCCGGTGGATAATCAGAACTCTCGTGGTAATCGTTCGACGGTACTGGTAAACAAGCTGAAGAAAATACAAGGTAGGATATTCGACGGTGAAATTTATTTATTCAACACTGTGTCTACTCAGTTTTCAATTTTTTCCAAGAGTTGCAAAATTTCTTACTGCAATTAGTAAGTTCCTCTTGCGTTTGGACTGTTGCAAAATTTTATTAATGGATTGGTTATTAAGAGCTCAATGTCTCCACAGACAAGTAATTAGTGGATAGAGTAATATAATATCTTATAAAATATGAAGATTTGAACCCACGATAAATTTTTAGAGACAGTGGAGATAACTTGTATAATTCATCTGAATCCTATAATGTCATAATATTGCTTTCATCTCAAGTTAATTAAATTCATTTACATTTATTATGTCATTACGTCTGTGGAAGATATACTTTCGCTGACACCTGTGAAGGTCTACCTGCAATATGATATTTACTTGTTCGTGGTTTTACAGACTAGGTCTGCAATATGAATGTAATATGAAACTCCTTTATACATGTTCAAAAGGGGATGTTAAATGTTAATGTGAAAATGTTTTGTTTTCAATGGGTGGAATCCGATCGTAAAGTATTTTTGCATAAAATATTGTCAAAAGTTAGCTCTTTTTTTTCTCGTAATCATTAATATTGACGCGTTAGATCCAAATACGAATGCACTTCTGATTGCCCTTCTCGTATAAAAATCATCTCTTTCAATTGTATAATATAAAATGCTTATTATTAAATAAATATTTTTAGATATAATTCCTTAAGTTCATTAATTAGCCAATAATACAGCATACCTAAATTGAAAGCATCATGACATATGTTTTCGTAATAGCATATCGGGACGTAAAGAAAAGACTATCAATTTTCGTAAACAGTGTTATACTACCCGGCATTGCAAGGTCTTATTTATGTAGTAAAGCAGAACGTTTTCGACGTTGTAAATATTTCATAATGGCTACATTGTCTGCAAAAGTGAAAGGACAGAAGAAGGTATTTTTCTTCATATGGTTCAAATACATCGTGCAAAAAATTAACCCTCGCAGGACTTTGACATGTTTAAGTTGTAAGGGTAGAAGACGAAAAGCGGCTGCGGATTGCGTCCCGCGATCAATAGCTCCGTTGGTTTCCACCTGTACTTAATAAAGTAGAATTTGGAAGGGTAATCGTAAGATAAATATAATAAAGTTGTACTTACGTGTCTGCGAACTGTAATATCTTTTTATCGTATTCACTTATAAGTCTTGAGCGAACGTCGTGTCTTCTTTAACACTGGTTTGGTTTAAAAAGCTTCATAAACAGGGACCTTAAATGAAATAGAAAAGAGAATTGTGACTCGTCACTATGTATTTAGGCACGGACCGACACAGGTTATTTTTATACCTCACAGAGGGTATCAGGTGAGATTGGCTGATGTATTTGCTCAGGGTGACCAGCTGAATGTGGTTCCATCTATTGGTGAAGGGTTGTGTTTTGCTAAGGTTGCCCAAGGACATTTCAAGAACTTGCATCTGTGGAGGGGTGTTTTTCAAATCAATAGAATCAACTGGGTGTTTCATAATTTCAAGAAGTTTTGTCATAAATCATTTCAAAATGGTGTGGGTAACAATATATGATAGAACTGTGAATGAGGTACTTATTATATTAGCTGGATAATTAGAAGATATTTTAGTATTGATTGTTTCATTTGTGTGATATTTTTGCACTTGTCCCCATTTGGATGTATTTGCTTTATCAAAATTTTTCTTATGTAGTGTCCAAACTAATATAAAATCGTGCAACAATTTTGAATCCCTTGTTTGTGCATATTAAAATAGATATTATTTCATATAATGTTTTTAATTTTCCATTTATAAAACATGAGCTTATTCAATGTAAGGAAAGAACCTCCCTAGTTGAGGGAAAAATTTGTTTTGAAGTTGTGGATTAATGTCCCAGTGCAGATTTATGAATTTTTGTTTCTCTTTGCATGTGAAGCCATTGAATATAAATTGTATAATAGGTAAAATGGTAAAAAGTTGCTCAAATATTTGAACTGGGTATCTAAGTAAATTTTGAATTACTTTGTATTCTTCTAATTTGTAGTAAACCTAAAACGGTTTCTCATACTCTCAACCATATCTACTTATGTAGCCTATTCTATTTGTACCAATGATCGTTTGAAACATTTATTTGTCGTATATATTTTTTAGTCCTAACCATTTTTTTCCCCTTTCTTTCCCAGATGGAGGGGCTTGTCAAAAAGGAAAATAAACTGGATGCTGCCTCGCATCTAGATCACATGTGTTCTCTTGACATTGACTCTCAATCTAATTATGTTAGACTCTCAGGGATAATATGCACAATTGGTAAGTATATATTTGAATAGTCAAACATTAAAATAATGATATTGTGAAGTAACAGTTTATGAAAAATTAACATAGGTTCCTTGTTCTCTTTTTACTAATTGATCTGAAGATTTAAGTGAATTGCCTTTGGTGAACAATGTAAATGATAAGAAAGATTTTTGTGATTATTTTTAAAATTGTGAGAAGGAAGATAAGCAGTCTTAATGTGTTGATGACCATCATATTTGATGAGAAGTATATTTTCTTAAAAAATATTGTCAGATTATAAATAATTATGAATATGGTTAGACTGTTATACCTGATAACAGGATATAATACAATTTTAATGAGTAATATTAATAGTACTTGTATTATTGTTAGGAGTACATTTTTTTTCTGTTCTCAGGACCAGCATCTCGTAGTGTGCCAATGTTGGAAAAAATGATTGAAACTGGCATGAACATTGCTCGTCTTAATTTTTCTCATGGATCACATGACTATCATGAAGAGACAATTGTTAATGTCCGAAAAGCAGTTGAAGAATGTAGCAGCAGAACTGGACTGAACATTCCAATTGCTGTTGCTCTGGATACCAAAGGACCAGAAATTAGAACTGGGCTTCTTGAAGGAGTAAGTTCAATTAAGTTGTAATTTACTGTCATAAGGTGCTTATGTCAATAGTACTAATGGGTGAATGTGAATATTTTAGAAAAATCATGTTTAAAATTATGGAAAGAATCGAACAGCCATACTGGTAGTGAGGGTTAGCTATTCTACACTGTCTGATTTCCACTCAGCCAAATGAGGGACTACATAATCTTAGTAGTACTGAATAGTTTTTTCAGTTTTTATAAAAAAAGTGTGAAGAAGTTGGTAGATCAATTAATTATTCATTTTATGTGGTATTATTTATTTCTCGTAGGACTTTCATTGATTCATTTCATATACGTTTCTAAAACCTTAAATATATACAACATACTGTTAAAGACTAATATGTAATTTAATTAAAATATCTTTTACATTAAATATAACAATAAAACAATTTACATTAATACATCCAGTATATAAGGACATCTTTCAATGAAGTACATCCGGAGCACCTTGTTGAAAGTCCCTTCAATAACATTCTTTAAGTTTTCCAATAGTTTCTTATTTAATAAACCTGCTTTAATATACTTTATTGGTAGGAGATATGATAATGAATACCCTGTGAAAATTTTGTTGGCTTCGAGTATTGTAATTATGCAGTTCACTGTTAAATATAAGAGTATAATATATTTCAATCTTTACTTCAGATATAATAATTATTATTATGTTTCTTTTCTAGGGTGGTTCTGCTGAAGTGGAACTTAAAAGGGATGACTCTATCAAAATAACTACTGACAAAGTGTACGCTGATAGATCTACCCATCAGATTCTCTATGTAGATTATGAGAATATCACCAAAGTGGTACAAATTGGAAACAGAATATTTGTTGATGATGGCCTGATCTCTCTCGTTGTGAAGCAAGTTGGTTAGTAGTTTTTTTGAATAAATATTGCGATCTATATCTATTTTATTATCCTTCCCTTAATGATCCTTCTTTAAATATACTTTCTGTAATTCTAGGTTCAAATAATATAGTTTGTTCTGTTGAGAACGGAGGTATGTTAGGAAGTCGCAAAGGAGTGAATTTGCCAGGAGTTCCTGTTGACTTACCTGCTGTATCTGAGAAAGATAAGGAAGATCTTAAATTTGGTGTGAGAATGCAAGTTGATATGGTTTTTGCTTCTTTCATCAGAGATGCTGAAGCTATTAAGGAGATTCGTTCAATTCTAGGTCAGTTCATGGGAAGATGAACATTTTTTGATGAATTGACACTTATTTATTATTTACACTTTCAATTAAAATTTTTCAAAAATTAAAGTTTTAATTCTCTATGTTGATTCCAGGAAAGGATGGTGAAAAAATATTGATCATTGCTAAAATAGAAAACCATCAAGGAATGCAAAATTTGGATGAAATTATTAGTGAAGCAGATGGCATAATGGTTGCTCGAGGTGATCTGGGTATTGAAATTCCACCTGAGAAAGTGTTTCTTGCTCAGAAGGCTATGATATCTCGTTGCAATAGAGTTAGTTGAATCTTCAATAGTAATGCGGTTTACAGAAATAGTTAATTTTATTTATATTTTTTACAACGTTCTCCTATTCATTTAGGTTGGAAAACCTGTAATTTGTGCTACTCAAATGCTGGAATCTATGGTGAAGAAGCCTCGCCCTACTCGAGCTGAAGGTTCAGATGTCGCCAATGCCATACTTGATGGCGCAGATTGTGTCATGTTGTCTGGTGAAACTGCGAAAGGAGACTACCCCTTGGAGTGTGTCCGCACCATGGCAAACATCTGTAAGGAAGCAGAAGCTGCAATCTGGCAGAAACAACTTTTCCAAGAACTTTCAAACAAGGTGCATGTTAAAATAGGAACAGGAACTTAATTCATTCCTCACTCAAATTCACATCAGTCTGACGTTGTTTTTTGCTCCAGGCTTTACCCCCAATTGATGCATCCCATGCTATTGCTATAGCTGCTGTTGAAGCATCAAGCAAATGCCTTGCAGCGGCTATTATCACATTGACTACGTCAGGACGATCGGCCTATCTTATTTCTAAGTATAGGCCCAGGTGTCCAATTATTGCAGTTACCAGGAATTCCCAGGTTGCTCGACAATGCCACTTGTATCGAGCTATTCTGCCTTTGGAGTATGTTGGTAAGTGATAGTGGATTTTTAAAAAAGTATAATTTCTCTAGCACTTTTATAAATTTAGGACTTTTGAAGTTAATTTATATTTCTATGATCATTCCATTTAAATAAGTTGCTTCCTAAATTCATTCTATATCAATGTACATGAATTAAATGTCAGATAGGTTCTTTAACTAATGTAGTCCTAAGATTTACTGGGACAGTTATTAATGGTATTAATTACAAAAAGCATTATATTCCTAAATTAAAGATCTTGTGGATGGTTGAATTTGTAAATCACTAGTTTTCTTTAAGCCCAACTATTAATTTGATAGTTATTTTGCCATTAGTTTATTTGTAAAGTATGGGAATTAGAATGGTGTTTTTGTTTGTAGCTGCACCATTGACAGATTGGATGAGAGATGTTGACACAAGAGTTCAGTATGGTCTCACTTTTGCCCAAAAGAAAGGGTTCATCAAAGGTGGTGATCCAGTGGTGATTGTCACAGGGTGGAGGCAGGGATCTGGTTTCACCAATACTATTCGCATTGTGTACGTATCTCCTGCTTACTGAGATATTCCGTTGTAATACAATTGGTATGTAAATGTTAAATACATCATGCATTTTTGCTAGTTTTCTTTTTCTTAAAAAAGAAAAGAAAAGGATTCCATGTATGTAAAATAATTTTGTATGCAAAGAGTGAATTGTTAAACGTGGATGCCATGAAAACTGTTTGTATAGAAATGTCTTGTGGTTTTGTTTGAAATTGTTTCTTTCTCTTGGATCCACATGGAGAAATTAGTTTGTAGATATGTTGAGTATTAAAGTTATCATCTACAATGAAGTATTTTTCTTAAATTTATTTCTATTGATTTATTTAGTAGTCTTTGTATTATTATTGAAAGATTCATCAATGGAAACATTGGATATAAAGTTCGGTATTTACAANTTTTTTTTTTTTTTTGCTCTACAAGGATAGAATATCTGATTTTATCCAGAGAAGAAATTTAATGATCAGAGTATCGGTAAACTAAAAACAAAGAATTATTCTTAAAAAGTTAATTTTTAAATATTTGATGTGAAATTTTGTTTTTCTTCAATCTTATGAGACTTGAAATAATTAAATGCATTGGTATTATTTCATTAAACTTCTTTAAATAAATGAAAACACGTATATAAGTCTGATGAATTGTAGGATGTAAAAATTGTTTAATAACGCTCATATTGCTTGAAATGTGAGAAAACTTTATCCTTTTTGAAAGGACCGATTTTTAATTCTCCATTTGAAGTGCTGCATTCATTTTGTTGCTTAAATATTGTTATCTGACTTGAAACTTCTCATTTTGTTTCTAATTAAAATAAATATACTTTAGTATAATTTTTGTCACTTTGTGTTTTCTTTCAGTAATGTTTGAAGCTGCTGGCAGCGAAGATCTGAAAAATGTAGGAACGGATGTTGCTAGACTGGCTAATGCTCTATTTCTGTACACACAAGTTACTACTATCAACAAGGAAGCATTGCATAACTTACAATAAAGATAGTCGTTTGAGTATTAATATATTTTCGCTGTGTAATGTGTGTTTACAGCATATGGCATTGCTAGGATTGTTAGTCAGTATTATGTGACTATAAAACTAAAGTGTAGGAAAATTATTATTAATTAATTGTGGATGTATGTGGAAGCAAATTAACCCTCAGATAAATAGAGCACATGTAACTACCACATCCAGTTAAAAGAAAGTTGCAATTTACTGTGAAAGTAATATGGAAATATTTTCAGGGTAATTGAATTTTTGTAGGTGCTATTACAAATGATTGTTAAGTTTTGGAAGATTATGTTCATAAAAAATCAAAATTTTGTTGTAGGGCTAAGCATTTTCACTTAATGGAATAGTGTGTTGGCAGTTCAAAAGCCAGGAAGAAAGTAAAATCCAAGTAAATAAAGCGTTCATTTGCATTTTGTAGTATTTATTTAAATGAACCATTCCCAGTAGATATCTCCTGATTGCTTTGCTGCCTTGGTTTACACTTTCTGAGAAAACATTTGGTGTGAAGGAAAAGCCTTCCATTGATACAGCCAACACTAAAAGCAGTTAAAGAAAGAGCTTGAGAAGTTGGTAAGTCATGAAGGATAATGTAGAAAAAGTGAGGGAAGCCTAGCTGAGAAGAATATTCATTATCGAAAATTTCACAGTTCCTTTATCAATTCCTTGAATACAATATTCCTCTTCTCCAGACGAACCATATTTATTTTTGTCTTCAAATTTACAATGTTGTGGCTTCAATAACAAAAATTATTTTCAAAAAGTTAAAAATCTTCTAAAGCACCACTTCAAACCTTTTTAAAATGAGTCCTCCTGTGAGACTATTCTATAGTTCAGCATGTCATGCTCCTGTCCCAAATTTAGCACAATGTGAAATATGCTGAGATCTGCTTTTCTCATTTTTAATCGTTCACAAGTAACCTCGCAGAGATATTTATTTCTAAACACTCAAATTTCAGTAATTACAGTATTTGTTTTGGTCTGCTATAACACAATATATTTGAAATGTATTGTAACTTATATTAGCAGAATTATCATCACACTTATTCTAAAAATAAAATTTAAAAAAAAGAAGAGGAAAATTAAAGATACCCTAGCGTTGGGATCGAAAAGAACACAAGGTGACCAAGGAAGGTCAGGAAAGAGAGGAAGGAGCCTAGCACAAGTAAGTGGAAGTAATGCCAGACTCAGCTCGGGGACCCGTGTTCGCCAAACACTTACTTACTAGATGTAAGTCCCCTGGGGGGCTATTATTATAGAAAAGGTAATCATTTTCTTGTAAGCATAAAATGTTTGTATAGATGAATTACTACATGTAACGTATTGCTTATTAAATTTTTGTTTTGAGAGAGAGCTTTTTAATTTATTTCAGTGGCTTTGCGAGTTGATTTAAGGTATGTTGATGGCTGGGTACTCACTCAATAATATTATGTAAATTTGATTAAAGTTTTGTGATTTTTCTTATCACTTTTCTTCAGGGTGCAAGATAATAAATTATCATATTTGTAGATCGTGCTTTATATCTAAATCTCACCTTAATTTTGAAAGCTTATAAAGTCATTACTTATTATTATATATTGCATGGGACCTACTTGTTTCAACCACCAATAAACTTTTTTGATACAACAAAGGAAAATAAAATATTTCCCGCTGAATGATAGGTAAATAAAATTCAGGACCAACAAGAGAATTTAGGGGGCCTAGGGTAGATTTTAAAATTTGAGGCCCTTGAACCCTCTTATGCTAACCCTTTGTTTATTTTTTAACATGCCCATGTAGCTAATCAGAGCTTTGTAGCTCATCAAATTGGCAGAAAGTTATTTTATGAGTAAATGAATTAGAGAATATTTAAACGAATAGTTTATCACTAAACTACTAGTTTACTTAAACTTTCTACATTTCTGTAATTCAAAGAGGTAAGAGGCTATACACTCGATCCTCAAAAAAACTCTTCATTTGCACCAAAATATATTTTATTTATGATTCATTAAAAAATAGTAAATTAAAAAAATATTAAAGAGATACATTTGTGCTCTTAATGGTTTACAGCAATTTTAAGTAAATACATGTCCAAGGATGGGTACTTAACTGTATTGACTTCAATCTATGCAAAATTTATCCTAATGAGTAACTATAGAAAATTTTCCTTTGTTAACAAAGGCTTTAGGTGATTAAGATGAAAAAAAATTTTCTCATACTATATGCAAAACTTTTTGGGCAATTGTTCTTTAAAGAAAAACAATTTTAAATCATTTTTATCTTTACTCCTGAGCAGAAAAACGGGTTAAACTTTTTGTTCAGTATTTTAAATGTAAATTCATATTAGTATATTTGTTCTTATATCATAATTATGGGGGTGCATATCATAATTTTACCTTTTTAATATTACTTCTGATCTAGTGTTAAACATTTGCGCATACAATTCGGATCAAGGACACAAAAGTAGTAGCTTATTGTAACTTTTTTCCACTTGGAGGCAAAATTATGATAAGTGCCCTCTTAAATAATAACTAAAATACAAAAATAAATCATAATGGAATGGTCCTTTGATTGCTTCTGGAATGTAAATTAGCTTATTATCCTCCACAAAGTTTGAAACTGTATTATTTATTTTAATTTTATGAGGTACTGCTTTGGGACAGGTTGAGACAGTGTGAAATATTATTGGACAAATCGGTAAAATTAATGAAATATAACTTTTGGGATATTATCAGTGACAGAATTGGTAACCGTTAGGTGTCGTGCAGGCAACTTAAATAAGGTAGTAATTCGGAGAGCATTTGAAGAATGAACACCCTGGCCAGTCTGTGGTCTGTATATAGGCTATGGCCTGACCTGTCCTGACTTTATCTTTTCATTTGCTAGCGGTTGGCTACACTCGCGAAACTATCGTAACAATTTTTCTCGCGCTAAAAGTAGTGCGAATAACATGAACACAATACAACTTGGTTTGTACCGTTACGTTTTTCAAAAAGTTTTAAAGATATAAGAAATGTTATGAAAATGTAGCTAGATAATGTTTGCTGCAAAAGAAAAACCGAAAAGCGAACTGGGGAATCCCCGAAGAGTATTCGTACGATCCTGTGTAACCCCTCACTCGTCCTTCCAAAGCAATTCCCAATCGCTCTTTTAAATGTGCGCTGATTACATAAAGAAATAATAATTTTTTACATTTAACACTATTATTTTATAAGCGTTTTACACAAAGTGCACGCACGAAACCCTTCAAAACATAACACCTGACATGAATTGTTCGACCCATGTGATTAAAATTGCTGTCCCAGTCAACAGATCACATCGTGTAAAAATCAGTGAATCTGCTTATGAACTGCGACTAACCATTCTTCACAAATCCGTCTTTGCCCTCCTTATATCATAAGAATAGTAGAAAGTACACGTGATAATTCTGGCAAACTGGGCATTATAAGCAACAATACTGAGAAAATGCAAAAGGCTGCGAAACTGAGTACGTCCATGTTGTGTTGTGAGTATGGGCAATTGAATTTACTCTGTACAGTGGTCCTTTGTCTATAAATTCATTTTTCTCTTTACAATAGTTAGTGTTTTACCATTATACATGCATGGCAGTGGTAGAATTTTCAACATTTCTTACTGGGTTTGCATGAAGTGAGTTCATTAACTTGTAAGTGTTCATGTATTTTTTTCTTTTCTGTAATAATAATAATAATTATTATTATTATTATAATTTTTGCAAGTCACATACAAAATTTTCTCAGCATTTCTTCTTCAAATAATCCAAAAATAACTATAGAATACCGGGAACTAAATGGACAGAGGAGAGGAAGAAAAATCATAGCGAAAGGATGAAGGAAGTGTGGAGACAGGAAAATGAACAGTTAAATCACATGGCTGTGCGTGATCCATATAAGAGTCCATTCGCAAATAATAATAAATATAATATTTTATTGAACCACATAGATCATAACAATGATATATGGCGAGTCATAGTACTAACAACAATAACAATAATATTTACATTTAAGAATAACAACATTATAATAATTTTGATACATTTAACCATATTCATTTAACTTAGGCTAAGTAGAAATTAACATAAAATACAATTATTTTCTACTATTACAGAACATTAATATTTATTTAGGCTAAGGTTATTAGATATCCATGGTAGGAATTCTATTATTTTACTTTTATTTTATTAATTTATGTCAAGGTCTATATTTATGGTAAAACAATGTAATTTGATGTTGTTAGATCGTTTCCTGCATCATGGGTCACCTTCTGCACCTTTGTTCTAATGATTACCTGCAACAGATTGCAAGTCATACATTAGTTATTGTCATTGAGAAATTCTTGTATACTATAGTAGAGTTTCTGTTGTAAGAATTGTTTGAGTTTTGTTTTGAATGGGTTCGGTGTATTGATGTTGTTAATGTTTAGTGGTAATACATTATATAGCTGTATACCTGCATTATGAATGCTTTTTGGCTAAGAGTGGATGTTATCTTCAGTAGATGGATATTTCTGGCCTGTCTAGTGTTGTGAACATGAACAGTGGAATTAAATCTATAGAGTGGTCCTTTGTCTAGTAGATCCTTTTTTACAAAGTTCAAAGTTTCAAAAATGTACATGCATGGCAGTGGAAGTATTTTCAACTTTTCAAATAATGGTTTACACGAAGAAAGTTTATTAGT
Organism: Laupala kohalensis; assembly: GCA_002313205.1. Classification (NCBI taxonomy): domain Eukaryota; kingdom Metazoa; phylum Arthropoda; class Insecta; order Orthoptera; family Trigonidiidae; genus Laupala; species Laupala kohalensis. Next base: position 253,747 of record NNCF01128232.1, on the reverse strand, counting down.
GTTGGTAATTGTTTGTATTATTCTCTTCTGTAAACTAAAACTTTGTTTTGTTTCTGGTTCTTGTCCCCAAAATATTATACCATATTTTAGAATGGAATGGACATTTGCATAGTATACTGTTCAAAGGGTATCAGTTGTGCAATTTGCTGTTAGAAGTCTGATGTCATAGTTTATTGTGTTGAGTTTCATACTGATGTCATAGTTTATTGTGCTGAGTTTCATATTCAGTGTTTGTAGGTGACAGTTCCATTTCACATTACCTTTTATAGTAAGTCCCAGAAACTGAGTTTTTTGTTTAAAGATGAGGTGGTTACCATTAAATTCAATGTTAGGTGTGTGCTGTTTAGATGAATGAGGATTATGGAAGGAAACTATGCAAGTTTTGTCAGTGTTTATTATGAGTTTATTTTGTTGGAACCATTGGATTAGGGTGGTGATAGTGGATTTGGTAGTGTTAAGTAAGTTTTCAGCAGTTTTGGCAGGGAATAAAATGTTTGTGTCATCAGCAAAAAGTACAATTTTGTCATTAATATATAGAAAAAATAGTATGGGTCCCAGGGTGGAGCCCTGAGGAATTCCGTGAGTGACATGCATGGG
>NNCF01128232.1:241015-252499 GCA_002313205.1 Laupala kohalensis | reverse complement strand
AAAGAGAAAGGAAGGAGCATGGCACAAGTAAGTGGAAGTAATGCCAGACTCAGCTCGGGGCCCCGTGTTCGCCAAACACGTACTTACTAGATGTAAGTTCCCTGCGGGGTTGAGAAAAGCAAATGGGCAGTTTCTGTAGATCTTTTTTCTCTAAATCCATGTTGGGAGTCTGTAATAATTTTGTTACGTGTTAAGCTTTTTAATGTTTTAAATAGTTTTTCTAGTATTTTTGAGAAACCTGTGAGAAGTGATATTGGCCTATAGTTTGTTACATTATGATTGTCTCCTTTCTTGTGAAGAGGTTTTATGATAGCAGTTTTAAAAATTTGTGGGAAGATACCTTGAGTTGTTATACAAGTGAGTGAGTGGTTTGATTATATACATTGCTAATCTGAAGAAAACCAAACAAAATTTATTTTGTATCTGGTACCAAAATATTTATTATTCCACATTTGAGAATGGAATGTATATTTCCATAGTGTGTAATTTGAAGGGTTTCTTTTGTGCTGATTGCTATTAGATTTCTAATTGCCTAGTTTATTAAGCTTAGTGTCATATTCAGTGTTTCTAGGTGAGATTTCCATTTCTTACTACCTTGCATGGCTAATCCCTGAAAATGAGTTGTATTTCTATAGATGAGGTTATTCACATTGAATTTGACAGTGTATGCTGTCCAATTGAACAAGGATTATTGAATGAGACTATAAAATTTTAACAATATTTAATAATCATTCATTTAGGCGCAACCACTGATTAGGATTAATTACTCGCTGGCCCTAATATAATGTAAGGTGTAATTTTGTTATTATGATTTATTTTTTCTTTTTAATATATATTATATAATAATACATATATTAAAAGAGACCTAAGCAAATACTATGAGCTGTATTAAAAATTGGTGTTTACTGTGTTGTCAACTGTGGCTGATATTGGTATGTGTATAGTGCATACTCTCTCCCAACACTTTCATTGCTAGCAATAGCCCTGTTCATACCTTGCAATATTTGGAAGTTGCTCTGCTAATTGAGAGAAGTTCATAATTACTAAAGTATAAATTCTAGATGAAAATAACATTTTGGGCATGAGAATATTGAAGGGACCGCAAAATTATCAAGTATGAAACGAGAGAACAAATCCTTGGGGTAGGGTTCAACTTTGTAATCTGATTAAAACAAATAAAATGGTTCTGGTGAAAGTAGGAAGCAATAATGTCTGATTTTGGGAATTNGGGCATGAGAATATTGAAGGGACCGCAAAATTGTCAAGTATGAAACGGGAGAACAAATCCTTGGGGTAGGGTTCAACTTTGTAATCTGATTAAAACAAATAAAATGGTTCTGGTGAAAGTAGGAAGCAATAATAAAATAGATGTCTGATTTTGGGAATTATTATTTATTTGCTGCTTGTGGAATAAAAACTGGATTAACATAACATAACATCCCATTTTCCCATTTTGACCCCAGTGCTGGATTATCCAATGGGCNAACATAACATCCCATTTTCCCATTTTGACCCCAGTGCTGGATTATCCAATGGGCTGGACTAGGCGCTGGCCTAGGGTCCCCGGAATTAAAACCCCCCATGAAAGTGAAGAAAAATATAAAAAAATATGTCCCTAATATGACATGGTCATTAAACATTCTTTTGTTATACATAACAAATGCATCTTTTTCTATTTATTTTTATACAAGTATAAACTTATATAAAAAATGATAGCAAAATATTTATACAATGTGAAAAGAATAATTATTTGCATATATAATAGTATTATTATGACTTTTTTGGTTAAAATTAACTTTTAATTATATTTTTTTCAAATAAATTACAACTATAGTTTCAATATATAATAAAGTTTCGAAGTATTTAATAAAGATTCAAAAGGTAATGTTTAGATATGCGAGGTTTACTATCAATTGAATCCAATATTCTGCATAAATTGAACTTTGAGGACATGAGTTTAGCAATAGAAAATGCAGAAAAAGAAATTTTTGAAAAACATTTTATACTGAGTATGTATTGATTTTGATATGTTTTTATACTAACTATTATAAAAAGATTTATAAATAAATAATAATTGGAAATTTATAAAAATATTTGTCACTGTTTATATCCTACATAGCCAGATGTGAAGAGAATAGCGAAAGTTTATTTTTCGAAAGTAGGGCCCCCATTTTTTAAAATGTTTAACCCAACTAAAGTAATTATGCACTCATGTTCATAGACATGAGTAAACAAATGAGTTATGATCCCTAGAATGTGAAGTTTGTTTGAAAGTGAAGTCCATATTGACCTAATTTATTATCTTGGAATTGTTTAGCAGAATATTCCCTTTAGATGAGAATTAACACATTTTGTAATATAATTCATAATTTGAATGCAATAATTGAAAATTAAGAAATAGTAAAGAAATTACTTCGGAATTCAGAAAATACAAAGTTCTATCAAAACACTTAACATTTTGAACTAAAAGTTAATATTTGTTAAGTAGAGTGGGTGAGGGAGTGGTTATGAACCCCACAGTAGAACAGTATGAGTTATTTTTTATTCCTTGTGCTTAGTATCAGTCTACATACCACTTTTGATCACTATATAGTAGTAATTGTTTTTCATGAATGGCAAGACTGACTGGAACAGAAACAGATACACAAATAACTCACACTATTGGGTACTTTTGTTGTTGTTAAAAAAAAAGAAAGGATATGAACCGCTGACGTTAGTTTTATAATTATATGGGAAGCAAGAAAAAAAGGAGGTACCCCTGGAAACATAAGGACATATGAAATAAAAAATTGTTTTATTATGGTCACATGAAAATCAGGAACATTATCAGTACATGCAACAATAAAAAATATTTCCACTTATCAGTAATCTGGTCAAGGAGTACATATCAGAACTGCTCTAACTAACTAAATGTCAACAAAGTTGTCAGATGCATCCTTCAAAAACTACTTTGTGCAATGTCTGCATGCATGACTTAAGTTTTGTTCTGAAATAACATCAATGAAGAGAGTTGATGGTCCTTGCCAAATTTTTTTTTTAATATTCAAGATATTTACTTGGATCACTCTCTCAACTGTTTTTAAAATAATGCAATTTTTGTGAAACTAAAAACAATGTCATTTCTCATAAAGTCATTTAATACAAGTAAGAATCACTGATGCAATTCTCTGAGCAACAAATTTTCCTGAAGTTTAAAATTGGAATCTTAAAACAAATTCTACATCGCAATTCAGGTTTCTTCAATTGTTATTAATTGACCAAACTACTTGATCAATCATTAAACGAAGTAACAGATAATTCCACATATAATGAGAACCAAAGCAAGTATATCATTAACATGTTTTCAATACATATTTATTGTCTCACATATGAGATGTAGAGCACAGCTGAGTGACCAGATGATGATGAAGGAACATTACAGACATGTCTCTTGACTTGGGAAGTACCTTGAAAATTCAATGCATTACAATGGAAAATGTAATACAACTGAGGGTGTGTCTTCTCCTTGCATTGTGTTGTTCAACAATTCAACATGTCCTACTGCATCACTTATGGGATATGATTAGATATAACAAGAATCAAAATTTCCCATTCAAATAAGATAAATTGACTCTGTTCCCCACAAATCATGAACATGAACTAGAGTAGCCTGTTTAATACAAAATGGTTACACCAAAACAGCGAGTCTCAAATACCTATTAAAAAAAATTCCAAAATCTGTAATAAGAAAATACACTTGTTTACCTAATCAAGGTTTTACATACTTATTGCTCAATCCACATTCATATGAAAGTTAACTATCTAAAGCACCGTTATATTTTATATAAAACAATCTCAAGGTAGATCTACAAATGCAACAGACGGGGACAAAAGAAAAATTTATTTAGCAAAATTAAGTCTTTTGTAGAGAGGAAGAGTAAAAAAAATACTAAGGAATGCAAGGAATAAAAAATTAACTAACAAAATTAAATAGATGTAAATAATTATAATGAGTACATAAAATACAAATAAAATTAAAAGATGTAATAACATTAATGTTTCACCATAAAAGGTGCAAAAACACATGCGAGAAAATATATACAGTTGAATGATGGTGCATTGATTTCCTTTAGCAATACATGAATAGTTGAACTATAACTTGATAAAAACATTCCTTTTGACAAGAATCAGAATATCAGTCATAATAATTAATGAATAATTTATCCCATTCCAATAATATTTACCAATTTAACTTGAAAGAATTTGAGATTATCAATTTTGAGAAAAGGATTCCTCAAACCAAAATAAATATTGCCATATAAAGGAAATGGTGAAACTCAATGGATTCATAACCATCATAGACAAAAATTTGCATCGTATACAAGTGATGCGTTGAAATAGTTCATTCTTCTTCACTCTTTTGACCCTCTGGTACAGTTGAAGGAGTTTCTTCTTGTTTTTCGATAGGATTTGTCACATCCCCAGAATTCTATAAAAACAAACAAGAATGTATAATTCAAATTGTATAAGTAACAGAAATTCCATTAGTTTTGTATTCTTTACCTCTCTACTAGATACTGTTCCATTAACTTCTCCATTTTGAAGAGAAGTTTTTTCTTCAGTCACACTGGCAACATTTTGGGCAGGAGTTTCACCCTTCGAGGCGCTTGATGGTAGTTTTAAAAACGTTTCAAGATTGTCGTTTTCATTTGCCAGGTCAAATTCTTCATACCCCTAAGAGTAAAACAACGCTAGTTATACTATAATCTTATTGATTCCAGCTAATTTATGATTACTCAAAATACAGTGTATCTCAAATAATTACACCACAGTAATCTTCCTCGTTGAATAGTTGAGGAGGGAGAGGGTACTTTGCATTATTTGTTTTACCGTTCTGTTGCATGAACTCTTTATCACTTTCTTTCCCAGGTTCTGTAATATCCACAACCACATATTCGATGTTTTTACTGTCAAGGATCATTAGTACCCTTTGCTGGTGTTTCTTCACCTGAAATGGATAGGTATTGTTAGAAAAATTAAATGTCATAAGAAGAAGAACACCATAAATCAATTATTTCGAAGCATGAGATGAACGACAACCTTCATTTCTTGTACGTGCACTTCGTTTCTACCCTTACCTCTTTATTACCCGAAATCCCGGAAACGTAGACTTTCACAACCATTCTCGAAGATATAGTAATGACAATACTAGTACACCGGGTAAACTATATCGTTGATTTTTTAATTAAATTGCATGCACTAAAGAACACAAAAAGTACAGCTTCCCCGGTTTTCTTCTATTTGGGATAGTCACAATCCAGGAAAGCCCGTCCCAACTCCCAATATAATGTGAGGTCGTTTCGATAACGTCGATCGATATTCCACAGCTAGAGACTTCACAAAGAGTTATGAATCGACAGTTGGAGGCAAAATCAAAAGCAATATTGGGGCTATGGAGCTTTCAATATTGCTTCTTTTAATTTGACAATTCAAGATGTATGTAAATAAATAATTTATTGTCAATAAAAGCAGTTCAAAACTGCGTATGATTGCATGGAGGACAATAAACTTATTGACTGAGCAGTGGCGGCTCGAGAATTGTTAGCTTGCGGTTGCACTCTCATGAGGGGTGAGGAAGGGAATTAAGAAGTTAAAAAATACTTGTTTTTGTCGTTTTAAAGTAAAATCGTGTAGAAATTATTTCATCATTTTGAACGATTTTTAACGTTTCTAGTACAGGGGTGCCCCTCCCAAAACCTATGGCACCCTAAAAAAAGTTGTGCAAGACCTCTCACCCCCAAACAAAATTTATCCCCCCCCCCTTCGACTCAAATCATATTCCAAAAATTTAGGAATATTTTACAAACTTTATCCCTTGTATTTACCCTAACTGCATATTACAATTAGTATTGCAAACTACTACTTTTAAAGGCCTTACCCTTATTACCCTAAACTGACCTGATAGTGAAAAATATTTATACAATTTTCACAAAAAACAACAACATCCAATTAAATAAAGCGTCTACAAAATTTAATCGTCTACGGCCATGAGAAAATAGAGCCGGACCGGTCTCAAACTCGGGTTATCCTGCTTTAGCCGCTGGTGTATTGCCACTTCACCACTCCTGAAACGTTTATTTTTATTAGTATCTACTAATGTGAAATATGTATGGAGGTATTAGCATTTGGAATTGCATAACCTTGATAAAACCTAAACTTCTTTTTTCGTTTTAATAAAAAACCTAAACTTATTTTAGTTAGCGAGTAAACTCTCCCAGAGACTTTATTTATATTAAATAAACGCTTTAAATTATTTTATACTTTTTAGTATTAGAATTTGTTTATTTATTTGTCGTAATAATTTATCTTTCTTCGTATGCTCACAATCAAAAACTATTTTTAAACACAAATTTTTATTTTATATAAATAAAAGCTAGATAACACTGAGCGAGTAAACAATATGCGAGAAAAGTTGAAAACCGGGCTACTTGACTCGCTACTCGCTAGCGTGTGGGTTTGTTAGCTAGTAAACTAGCCGTGTGGAATCATAGTTCAGATGTCCAGGATGAACAAAGCTAAGTTTTATTTTGAAAATGTGTGATAAGACAGATAGAAATGAATTTTGACAATAAATGTCGATAAAATCATGCAAGAAGAAAGTAATATTTGCTTACGCTGCCTAAATGGTTAGATATAGGGGACAACTATGAATGACAATAATGTATGTCTACTAGAGTTCTACAAGAAAGTCTGCGACAGCGTGTCTATCTACAAACATTAACGTAAATTGTCGATAAAAATAGAAGTGTTATAATACATTACTTTAAGAGGGAAATATGTCATCAACAAATTTAACGGATTATTTGTTTTGTTCATTTAACAAAGACAAAAAAACGTTTTTAATTCGTAAAATTTCGATGAATAGTTTAGATTTTACAAGAATTTTAATGAAATAGTGCAACCGCGTCTTGCCTCAGAAGCGAAAATTGGACCGGCTCCCGTGAGATGTAGTGTATAATAATACATTTATTTAAAAAAAAACAGTACAAACTGCGTATGACCACGTGGAGGACAATAAACTAATTTACTCTCCGGAAGCAAGCAAGGGACCATCCCATCAATTCCGATCAAGGGCCCTAAGACAGAGGCGGATTCAAAAATTTCAGCAAAAATTTCTAGATAAGATAAAAAGTTAGCTGAGAGTTATAATACCAATAGAATGTCAATATGTTTGTAATTTAACGCAAAAAATTTACATGTACCAATTATTATCGAACTATCGATTATTCTGAGAAGTGTTTAAAAATCATAAGAATTGAAATAGTTATTTTGATCTATATGCTAACTTGCAGTCATAGGCCGTAACAAATGAGATTCGTTTTACTTTTCTAAGAGTTCTTTAAATAGAAAATAGAGATAACAAATATTACTCTATGCCATAATAAATGACATTTCCTTTCATTCTACGCCGATTTCGTTTAACTCCATTCTGACGTTATCGAGATGCTACCTACCATACTGGAGACAGATAATTTCTGCGCGGATTGAAATGAATGGGCGATGCTTGGCGTAGTGTAGTGCTATCTAAGGGACCACAGTGGAGAATTTCGAGGCGAAACTTGACCCGAAGTATTCTACCCAAAGTATACTATCTATTGGACAATTAAGACAAATAATAATTTTTACATTGATAAAATTAATAATTATAAAAAGCACTTACAAACTGTGTATGATATTATGTCCATTACCTTTCTTAAGAAAAAGATATAAAGCTTTTTTTGTAGCTTTTAGAACTATTTTGTGTTTTTTCTTGTATTTTGAGATTCAGCGACCTCTGCCACATGATGAATTCCGATAATATGCTTCAAAACATATTTATTCATAGCTTTTAATTCACCTCTATTTTTTGTTACGTTCGTTAATAAATATATATTTGGGTTATATAACAACAATAATAATAATAATAATAAAAATCGACTCCAGAGTAAGAAAATGGTTAAAGAAATAAAATACCAAATGTCCTGTAAAACAAATAATTTATAAGTGAGAAGTATAATATATATTTAATAAATGTTATTCTCAAATACGAATAAACAACTTATAAATTTATGTTTTTGAAATTATTAATAATGGTCGATGTATTGATATGATGTGAATTAGATTGTAAATAAGGACACGCAATAGTTTGAGAACTTGTTAGACGCTATTTTGTAATAAATTTAATATTTTTCTTTTATTCGCTTTTAGATCAACGATGCTGTTCATGATGACGCCATGGTGAAGTTGATATGGTAAACTGTGAGTATACTTCCAAATTTCACGAAAATCTTGATTATGAACGAGTTGTAAAAGATACTCCATAATCGACATCACCTATTAACGGATTCTTGTAACACATATTTCACAAAGGCTGTCTCAAGAACCCTGACGGACAACAATCCTATTATTATTTATCAACAACCCCCCAATTTATTATTGAATATAACAAAACTAAATTGTTTTTTTTAATACCAAATTTTAAATAATTATGTACTCAAATATATTTATTCAATTGATGCAACAAAACTTTGAGAGGTTATTATGTGTGCCTTGTACATGTGGATCGTTACCGAGGAAACTTTAACATCTGTTCACTAGTTTTCGAGAATATGAATAATGCAATAACGTAATGTAAAAACTTCGGCTCACGGTATCGCGTGTTTGTTTTTCATTATTTTTCGTAATCAATTTCCGTTGTGTTTTTTTGAAATTGTTTATTCTTCTTCAATTCAATCCATTAAATGTTTAATAATTTAGAAGTAAAATCGAAATTTTGGGATTTTTTTATAATAAAATAAAATGTATTCTTTATAATAAAAATATATCATGATTTCGTCATTTACATAAAAATTTAATTTATATTTTTAAACATTATTATTCTTAGAAATAACTACTTAAATTTTCCATAATTTAAAAAAATTGAAAATAATACAATTAAACAGCAAAGTAGCAAATAACAAGAATTTCTTATAAGTGGTATCTTGTAAGAGAAAAAATATATTTGGCAATTACCGTAAGAAAATTAAACATACCCAGAAAGTTTATGGGAAGATAGAGGTGCTATATATATGAACTCCTTTTTCTACATTTCTTCGTTTTTCCTCTTACGAGACCTTGAATGCGTAATGCAGATGAGTAAGTGCGACGTAGTCTCAGAATAATAAATTATGATCGGATAACAACTTTTAAGTCTACCTCTACACATCTAAATGAACGAAGAGACGAAATGAGCAACAATCGAAAACATTCTCGTCTTAATCAGTAACAAATAGTTTGAGGCGAGAACTACATGACGTTCTACATTTAAGTGTTATGAAATATATACACGTACTACCAGAGTACCCGCAGCTTTGCTCGCGTGAATTCTGTAGTATGTTTCCATTTTTTTTGGTCATATCCTCATTGGTATCCACTGTGAATGTTATCCATTAATGTTGGAGATTTAATTGTAGAGGTGAGTTCCCTCAATCCCTTATTTTCACTAATAAAATTAAAGAAAAAAAGATTTTAGAAAACAATTATCTCCCCCCTTAGGGGTGAATATTTATAAAATCCTTACTTATTGGACATTTTTGATAATTTTTCCTGTCACACTCTTCCCAACCCTCACCTCTAGGAGTGTCGTGCACCTCATGTGGTCTGAAGGGTACATAATGTCATTAGAAATACGATTATTCATCTCAGAATCCACAATAACCACTGACTTAAATAAATTTATAAATAAATTTCTTGTCAAAAAAGCAGTACAAACTGTGTATGACCACGTGGAGGACCATAAACTAATTTACTCTCCGGAAGCAAGCAAGGGACCATCCCATCAATTCCGATCAAGGGCCCTAAGACAGAGGCGGATTCAAAAATTTCAGCAAAAGTTTCTAGATAAGATAAAAAGTTAGCTGCGAGTTATAATACATATATAATGTCAATATGTTTGTAATTTAACGCAAATATGTTTGTAAATTTACATGTACAAGTTATTATCGAACTATAGATTATTCTGAGTATAGTGTTTAAAAATCATAAGAGTTGAAAAAACACTAAATTCACGATTTATTGTTACAATAAACACGCCCCTAGACAAAGCCTAGAGAACCTGTATAAGAAATCCGCCTCTACCCGAAGGAAAAACGGAGAAAAACCCGGGCCAGGATGGGGCTACAGAATTAATGTACACAACCGTGCCAAAGTTGAGTACACATAAAACTAAATTAATATGAGCCATACGGCAACACAATCATGCAAGAAAATAGTTTTTGAAATTGTTATAAGTTATTTAAAAAGTGCTACAGCAATGGCGTGATAAAGTACAAGACGAATTTAACTTTTATTAAAATCAATAAATTCTTTTACAGTGTAGAAGCACTGGTGCAGGAGGTAGTTTTTAACCGCGGATTTGAAGATATTCAATTTCATAATGTCTTTTATATTCTTGGGCAGGGAATTATATAGAACGATTCCCGAATGATAAGGTCCTTTTTGGCAAAGAGTGGTTGACACTCTAGGGCGATGAATATTACTACTATTGCGAGTATTGTGTTCGTGAACGAGACTGTTTCGTATAAAGCAAGGGTGGCACTTCAGTAATTCGGTCTTAACAAACACGACCGTTTCATAAATATAAATGCAGGGAAGTGTTAAGATATTTAATTCCTTGAATAAAGGTTTACAAGAGTTTCGGGGGTGAGATTTACAAATTATCCGAACTATCCTCTTCTGAATTCTGAAAGTTTGAATACTCTGACCGGAATTACCCCAGAAGGTAATGCCGTAACGTAAATGGGAGTAAACGTTTGCAAAATAAACGCAACGGGAAATACGTGGACTAACTACGTTAACTAAGATTCGAAATGCGTAACACAGATTGCTTAATTGGGAATTAAGACTGTCAATGTGACAATTCCATTTGAGGTTGTCTTGAATATGGAGACCTAAGAATTTTGTATTTGTAACAGTTTTTAATTGTGTTCCGTTTAAAGAAAGAGAAACCTGGGGTAAAGATTTTGTGATACTATTGTGAAATGACATAGACACTGTTTTGTCAGTGTTTACAATGAGACGATTTGCATGGAACCAAGTCGAAAGGTTAGACAAAACTTTTTGAGCATTGGCGTGTTTACATAGTAAATTAGTGTCATCAGCAAAAAGAACCATTTTGCAATCTGATGTGGATGATGACATGTCGTTCACATACAATAAAAAGAGTATAGGGCCGAGAATTGATCCTTGGGGTACTCCGCAAGTAAGTGGCTTTGTTTCTGAAAGACAACGCTCAAGTATTTTATTTTTAGTATAGGATATTTCTACCTGTTGATATCTATCTTTTAAATAAGAAGTTAGCCATTGATGTGGAAGTCCACGAATGCCTAAAGAATGCAATTTTGAAAGGAGAATTCCGTGATCGATGACATCGAAAGCTTTGGATAAGTCAAGAAAAACACACTGAGGATCTTCTCCACTGTCAAGAGA
>NNCF01128232.1:167507-240142 GCA_002313205.1 Laupala kohalensis | reverse complement strand
CTTATCCCTTGGGTGATCCATCTATTGTATTTCTTTGTGTTAATTAACTTGCGTTTTATGGGAAAGCTAGAGTTGTAATGTTTTAGGAACATTGAGATAAATACATTGAATTTGTCGTCGGTGTTTTGGCATTTGTAAACAGTGGTTCAGTGGTTCCGCAATTGTAAACTTCGCTTTAGTGGTTCCAAAAATGATTTATTCGACACCAATATCGGTCGTTTTTTAAAATTATGTTTAGCTGTCCTTTTCCTACTGTTTTCCCTTGGGGATGCTAGGGGAATATTATCTGCAAAGTGGACTGATTGTTAACTTAGGAAGCATCTGGGTCATCCTTATTCATCCTAACGCCCCCGAAAATTATGGTTTCGAATGTAATATTGGATTTTTTCATTCTTTTTACATATCCCCTTCTCACCCCCTTCCTAAGTCTACAAGGGATTACTTACCCCCAACGCGCTTGTTGTCATATAGTCAGTCCTATGTGTATCACGTTTGGTTAAAATTGCTCCAGGCACTCTAGAGTTTATGGTGGAATACATACATAAAACATTCCAACCCCGATTTCACTCCCTGAGGGATGGGTTTTCGTAAAATCGTTTCTTAGTGGATGTCTACTCACTGAATGGAACCTACCTGCCAAATTTCAAGCTTGTAGGCTTTGTAGTTTCTGAGATTTCGTGTTTACTCAGTGNCTCAAATATTACATGCTTGGTGGTTTGATTATCACTTGATTTTTGCGTTGAAGTATAAATTTATTTTACTGATGTTTCGGTACTAACAATAAAAGTTATCTTGGTGTGAGTAAATTCTCGTGTCAAGAATCGTTGCATTGCGTTCGTTATTTCTGTACTTCTCGTGATTGTACACCATTAGCATTATACTTTCTTTTTCTTCTCATACTTCGTTCCATCAAGTACAGGCGCTAGCATTATAATGCGTATGGAAATTAAACTTCTTTACGTAGTTTAATGTTTTTTGGCACACAATGCATTTGGCATATCCCCTGAAATCCTCTAAAATACAANTGGAGTTAAAAGATGACAAGGATTTGCTTTCAGAACAACACACTCATTCCGCCATAACACTAGAGGATAGATACCACTGATTGGCAACTTCGCAGCGCCGCTGTTTCCGTGTGCTCCGGTTCCTCGGTGCCCTGTCGCTCCTCGGAGCTAGTTTCTTCCGATTGGCCAACGTGAACGAGCTTGACCTACACCGTCGCCCAATATCTCAGTGGTATAAGCCGCGCTATGTATCTCGTCCGATAGCTACAAACCGTTCTGCAAACCGGCTGGGTCAGTTAGTTCTTTGTACACTGACCTTCGACGTACTTCGGTAAGGAAATACGGAAGGTACGTGCCGGATAGTAGACCATTCGCTTTGAGATGTACAAATATACTACGTCTATTGAGATGTTCAAACAGGTGGAGCCGATGGAACTCAGAAACAAATGTAGCCTATATACCCTATATGCTGGTGAAACGGAAAGCGTGAGACGTTTCACGATATTTCAGTACCCGAGCTCACTAACTGTTGACTGTTGAAATGATCACCTGACCTTTACGCATTTGAGAGTTCAAAAGTCAGAAACCAAGAGACATATGTTGACGTACGTGATGACGCAGTTGGCGATGTTTATTGGAAAGAGCAAGACTTATAAATGATATAGGCTCAATGATCTCTATTGTGGGGTGTCCGTAATAACGTGAGAAGGATGATACTGTTTGGTATCCCTCACTTTCTCTCGCACATCAGCTTGGAGAGGATAAGATATTTCTAAGCAATGACTGCTACAATGTGTGCTACAGCCAACAGCCAGAGAGGGGAATCGAGAAACCCCACCCAAGTCGATGTGCGTAGAAGACAGATCTGATCTCAAACATCGTTTCCCTCTTCGGACAAACGGTACATAAGATCGCTTGGTCTACACCACATGTAAGTCTATGGCGAGGAGAATGAAAGGGCGGGTCGCTACGCTTTACTAGCGAGCCATAAACCTCCGTGTGACCTTCTGGATATCTCGATAGCCTCTTTGGCGAGATGAGGTCACACCGCTCTTCCGCCGTGAGGAGTCGGGTATTATGTGTCTCGTAGTAGAGGTGTGATGATCAAAGGAAGATTCTTGTTCTTCGTTACACAGTTCTGTCAGTTTGTAGTTCGGTGAGTGGTTTCAGTAAGATTCAGAGAACGATTCGTACAGTGTTCACTTCTACATTCTGAGTCGTCTGCTATTTAAGAATAAATTGCATTTGCTTTCAATGACGCTCTTGGATCCGTTTTAATTAATTTTCAAATTCTTACTGCTGTTCCTACTTTTGTGATGATAATTTTTATTGCATCATTTCATAGATACAAAGTAATTACAATCTGTGAACTATTGTTCTCTAAGTAATCAATTAGGAAGTTCTCTGAACCAGTACAGCATGCGCCGCCACTTCAACATGTATACCAGCTATTGTTGAGGTCAGTAGCCGATCTAGACCGTAGTCGGGGGGGGGGGTTAACCGGGGAAAGATCTAGGGAGCATTTCTGTTTGAATATCATGGTTTTACGACACAATTTTTACAAATACTACGTTTTAAATAAAATACATCACCTAAACAAATAGATAATCAACAATTAACAATATTGAATAGCAACGAAATTAATAATTGTTTAAAGTGGCTAAGTATGCCGTTATCAGTTCCTTTGGGGGCGGGACCTATAAACCCCTTAAATCCGCCACCGGCTAAGGTAAAATACAGATATTGAGAAGGTACGTAGCTCTGTTCACCTTCGATCGTGTTTGAAAGACCAGTACTGGACCAAAACTTCGGTAGAACATCATTAGCGAGTAATACTTTTTGCGCTCTAGGGTGAAGTTGAAGTTATCGCAACGTCGGTTCTATCTACACGCTCCACCCACAAACAATTAGATGAACGTCCATGGGACATTAACGGCGCTATTTCACAGTACACCTCTGTTCGAATAAAATATCTAGGTATAAAAATCTCATTAAATATCGTGTTCGAAATTCATTTCTGGTCCATTGCCGTGTGTTTGAAAAAGCAAAAACCGTATAATCATTATGCGTATCTGTCATTTTACTTACGGATTCGAGAATTATTACATTGAAACTAATACCGGAAGTTTCCGATTACTTCACATGCCCCCTCACCACTCCTATATGGGATCAAGTGATTTTTTCCCTCGCCTTCATGGATGCTGTATCCCTACATTATATCAGAATGACCCCATTATTTTTAATGACCGAGAACACTATTAATTCGACCCTCATATTGGTAGTTTTGTATTATTTCTACTCCCCAGTCTCGTCCCACTTCTCTCCTAGGAGGAATTTCACTTAAATTGTCTGAACATGGGATTAAAAGGCATCGAATATATCAGCAATTAATACCGATTTCACACTAACACCGGTTCTAAATATTTTTTATGCGCCATGCCTCTCCCAACCTCATCCTGCGGGTGTCATTCCGCCATATAGTCTGACCTTAGACATAACATCAGGAATATGATAATTCATCTAAGAACCCCCAAAAATATGGATTCCACACCAATATCGGTTGTTTTCCATTTTCCATTATTTTTACATGTCTCGCCCCTCTCACCCCACCTTAAAAGGTACCGTGCCACCCCATGTGTTCTAAACTGAAACCTAACAACATTGGTAGTATAGTTATTCAACTCGGAAACTCTGTAAACCATGGATCCGACGCAAATCGATCCTTTACACAGTCCTGCTTCTCCATTTCTAACTCTCGTTTAAGGTCGCAAGGGGTGTCTTATTGCCATGGGTACTGAATTTAGACTTAAACGACATCAGTAGTGCCACTATGTCGGTGACGCTGAAAGCTTCGGATCATAACTGATACATGTAATTTACAATAAGTTATACATGACATCCCCTTCCTAAAGGGGGAAGTGTTGTTATGCGTTTCAGCGGCCCCGGAAACCATGCTCAACACTAAAAACGATTTTTTTTAATTATACAATTCATCCCCTTCCCACCCCTCTCTGAAAGGTGTATCATGGAGGGTGATCGTGGACTTAAGCGACATTGGGAATATCAGTATTTGTTTCAGCGGTCCCAAGAATGATATGTTCATTACCAATATCGGTCATTTTACATATTTACCTTACCTACGGAGTGGTAGGGGTGTACAATTTACCATGTGTCCTGATTGTGGACTTACACGGCACGGAGGGTTCATTATTCATTTCAGCGTCTACGATAACTACGGCATCAAAACTAATATCGTGTTTTTTAAATTTTTTTACTTCTCACCCTCGGTATGACAATGGCGTATTTTCTCCCATGGGAACTATTCTTGGTCTTGATCGACAGTAGATGACATATCCGAGGTCCTTAAAATCATGTATTCAATATTAATATCAGTTGTTTTCTATCATTTTTATCGTGTCACCTCTTTCCCACCCCTACCCTAAGGGTGCTAGAGTTGTCTTTCCCCAGTGTTTGTCCCTCATAGTCACTTATCTGACCACCATGTTTCGTTGACTCGACTATGCATACACTGACATACATCTATATATATATATATATATCGTTTTTTTACACCCTTGATTATGCGATAAAGCGATAAATAATGTTATTGCATAACAGTTTACAATGTATTGTAACAAAATGCGAATTTCAATTCAAACGGTCCCATGCGCGACCTTATATAAATATATGCGTGCGAAATTCTTTATTCAGCAGAAGGATCAGAATCCTGCCATGAACTAGAGGCCTTAATTCAAGAGAGAAACGCCAGCACTGTCCACAACTTTACTACCCACAAATTCTCATACTTCCATTGGCGCCAGATTTTACTTGATGTTCGCCTTTTATTGGTGAAGAGGGAGAAAGGGAAGAAGAAACAACATAATCATGTGCCCAACTAGAGCTCATTCATCGAACTTTTATGAAATGTGAAACTGCCCGTAGTATTTTCCGGAAATGTGAGGAATTCCGTAGTATATTTCCGTCCGTGACAGTCCTCTCTTGATTAAGGTCTCTAGTAATCGGGAGTGGAGAGATCCAAAGTGTGTAGAGATAGTGTGGCCGATGTGTGTCCAAGTTTCCGCCATTTTTTCGTAAAGCTGGGGCGAATGCAGTTAAATTAACTTGAATTTCTAAATATATTTCAATAAATTTGTGTCGAAATACTTTTGCGTGTTTTTTTCAAATCAAACTACACATAACACATTAATTTTTTTCGAAAGAGAGTGTTCAAATGTTTATTTGGATAGTGTCATTTTGACGAAAAAATGGCGGCATTAGGTGATCGGTCAAACTCTCTAGACGCACTCAGGAGGGATCGTGCGTATACTGCTCTCTACGCGTAGTCCTATGATTAGAGAAACGCAATGGGTGACAATGTGGTCTGGAATATCTCATAAACTCCGCAAATGCTATCCATCATTTCTGATAGATGGAACTCGTGAAAAACAACGCGTTTCTATTGGGCGTCACAATTGCTAAGTTGGCTTCTCTTCCCCTTCTGGAGCAGAGATTTCCAACTTGGATGGGCTTGAGGGAAAAATTGGAATCTTTGGTTACGATTTCGGGCCGAACTTTAATAATAGATAATTTTCATAAAATGCTGCTTGTAAAAGGGAGAAACAAGCACGAAATCATAAGCTTTGTTCAATTTAAACAAAGGCTGAATCGTTCTATTACTTAAAAGATTTATTTTACAATTGCGTAACGGAGTGAAATTGAAAATAAACATACAAATATACATAAATAAGAAACTTGTTTTTATTGAATAATACTCGATAATGCTAGTTTATTATAATTAATTTAAAAATGGTGAAAATAACAAAAAAGTAACCTAAGGATATACTGAAATTAGTAATGTAGTCATAGGAAAACTTACAGAACGTCAATACAGTAGAAATACTGCGGTCAATCAGCTGCATCTTAGTCGACTTCTGTACTTTTGAATGAATTTCACGGAATAAAAAACTTTTACATACATCTGTGCTTCCAAACACTGAAGTAATTTTTTGTCCAGATTGTCTTATTTTGGAGTATTTTCCACTGGACTTTAAAGAAATGTAATTCCTTTTCTTCTCTGGTCTGTAGAAACGCATCGGTTTGTAGATCATACAGTTCATGTTGTACGTGCGTTCTATACTTCACGGTTCAATTAATCAACATTATTTTTCATTTTTGACTCGTGGACGTAAATAATAATTTGAACGCGCTATAAAATATCTATTTCATAACTTCTTAAAAATATTGGCTTTTCTTAAAGCTTTCGCGGGCCGAAAAAATTTGTCTCGTAGGCAGCCAGTTGGGAACCCCGTGTTCTAGAGTACTGAAAAGAAGCCGGAGTCTTGAGAGCATATGTGACACTACCAGTTGATACGTACTTTACATTTGTACTGATTTTGAAAGCCACATCTAACGTTTCTCGATTCGTCTACTCCTATGACGTACAAAAGCGCTGAAGGGAGTTACGGGTAGCATCATACTGGAGTTACTGGTTCTTACAAGAGACCTTAATCAAGAAAGAACAATCGGGGCGGAAATAAATGTGGAATTTCTCATATTCCCGGAAAATTCTACGCGCAGTTTCTCATAGGTTTGAATCAGCTGTGGTTGGCCACTTGATTGTGCAGTCTCCCTCCATTTCTCCACTTCCACTCCACTAATAAGAGTGACCTAGTGACCACTGGTGCCGAAGGGGCTATGATAGCGCGTAGTAACTATAGTTATGAGAAATAATAATTATCTGCCCCCCAGGGGACTTACATCGAGTAAGTACGTGTTTGGCGAACACGGGGCCCCGAGCTGAGTCTGGCATTACTTCCACTTACTTGTGCCATGCTCCTTCCTTTCTCTTTCCTGATCTTCCTTGGTCACCTCTTGTTCTTTTCGATCCCGACGCCATTAGGGCTAGGGTATCTTTCATTTTCCTACTTCGTCCCAGGGGACTAACATCTAGTAAGTACGTGTTTGGCAAACACGGGGCCCCGAGCTGAGTCTGGCGTTGCTCCCACTTACTTGTGCCATGCTCCTTCCTTTCTCTTTTCTGACCTCCCTTGGTCACCTCTTGTTGATTTCGATCCCGACGCTATTAGGGCTAGGGTATCTTTCATTTTCCTCTTCTTTTTTTTTCTTTTTTTAAAAATGTTTTTAGTAAAGTTTTCGATATGTTGGAATTTGTGTTTTGAGTTGTAATGCAGGAGGGTTTTTAGTGGGTATGGCTGAGTCATTCGGCGAGTCCCACACGCGGGGAGAGTCATGTTGGCTCTCCCTAGTGCGTAACTGCATTTTCNAAAAAAAAAAATAATAAATATTATTATCTGGTAATGGAAGCCAGAACTCTGCGTGGGTGCATTTTTCGCTAAGAAAATACTTTTGCCGAGAGCAAGGGTTCTTATACATGCAGTATTATCATACTACATGCCATGTGTGGATTTTTCGCACCCTAAAAATCCTTCGACCTCGACCGGGTTTGAACCCGCGTACTCGGGTGTGAGGGACCACTACGGTAACCACTCACACATCGGTGCCGACTTATGAGAAATTAGCATGTAATTTCTAATTTTATGAGAAATTACGTGCTCTAAAGTTGTAGATACAGTTGACAGTTCTCTCTTGATTAAGGTCTCTAGTTCTTACGGGAGGTACAGATAGATAGTATACTTATACTATGCTACTATAATCAAGCGGACATAGATCCACCTCTCCCTCTTACACCGTGGGCACTACCAAAGGGTTCTAATCGAAGTGGTAGGGGAGAATCGATAAGTCAAATCGATCAGAGAAGTGATGGATGATAAGAAAGAAGTCGATGGAGATCAATATCGCGGGTGAAGGTCAACGGAGATCGATCGATATCAAAGGGAAATACCTGCGTGAGTAATTACGAAAATGAAAGTTAGGGTGTGGTTCTACGTATTAAGAACACGCACACTCAGGGTTGCAGGATTCATTGTGACATGGTGGGAGAGTCGACGTATTCGGTTACATGGGGGCGATACATAGGGAGAACGGTAACCACGTTGATAAAAAAAATGCAAATAATATCTTGGATTGGTTTGCATTTGATTTTATTGCAGATATTTTACTTTGTTAATGGAAAAAAAACAGTAGAATGGAAAAGTTTTGTGTGAAGTAAAGTTCCTTGCACCTTTTTGAAGTAACTATAAAATACAAAATACCTCCAATATTTCCCAATATTTTCTTTTAATTTCCATCATAAAATACCTTTCCTAGACAAATCAAGAAAATTTCTTTAAGCTGCATTTACTACATGTTTGCTTTTCACAAATTATACATTCTAATGGATGTGAGAATTCTCATACAAAATAATTTTTTTGACTTCATAATTGATGATCTATGCACATTTATAATTAAGCAAATAACAGTATTACAATTACAAAGTTAGAGCAAGTTAGATTTGGATACCCTTTGATAAAATATGATCTACCTCCACATGAAGTTTTAAGTATTTTTAAGTTATTTGTTATCAAACTATTTTTATTAGTCTCAATAAAAGATATATAATTTCAGTTTTCTTAATGATAGTAGTGAGTACTTATACACTCCTTCAAATATGTCTTTCAGTTCAGCATTTGGAGAACCTTCAAAATGTAATGAAAGCATTGTGAATTTATTATTTTAACATGCTAAGGGAGGTTTCACATGGGACAGGATGACTATGGAGTTTTGGTGAAAATATCTTCCCTGCACATAAAATAAATAAATTTTATTATTAAATTCTTGTATTTCCTGATTCAGTTCAGCAATCAATAAATAATTTATGAAAAATCAGGCATGCTCTCTGTTATATTATTAATATGAAATTATGCTATCTTCTTTTAAATGTTGCTCTAAATTTTTAAAGCATGTTCTTTTATTATATTAACAATATGCATGTATAAAAAGGAAAATTTGACTTATAAGTCCAGAATACCCCTAGAATTCATATGATTTGACTTTATTTTTAACATACCATACATTATGAATTTCATATACCATACATATTTCTTCTTAATTTGTAATTACAGATTAAAACATATCCACATATATAACTACCACTGACCGAGTAAATAGTTTTCTAATAAGAATATTTATTTTATTGGTAGTAAAACTTTACATCATCTACAATGACATTCATTTTTACTTGTTTATTTTCTACAGTTTTACCCTTTACAAATAGCAATCTGACAATAAAGGAAATGTAACCTCTTACTTTTGAATGGCACTCTTCTATTCAAAATATAGAAACTACCAAATTGAAATTGCTAGTTAAAGATTTAATGTAATGACTGCAGGTAAAAGAAACATTTTACAAACCAATGATGGTAATAAAAATATCATATAATATTTAACTAAAATTTTCTTATGGTAAAATTTTAATTGAAAGTGAAAAAACTTGTACAGACACTCCCACATAAGCCATAATCCACATATCCACAACATAAAATTTCCACAAATATAATTAATTGATAAAAAAAAGACATAATTGTCAACAACATTAAATATTTACAGAAGTATCTCAAAAGAACACTTTAAGAATAGTTTTTTAACAAAATTCTAAGCACAAATTTAATAACATTTTTCACCCACAAGGACATATATTTGCATTGAATATAGCTTGTTTTTCTCAAATTAATTATTTAAAAAATTACAAAATTTATACAATGTATGGCTTCTAATTTTAATGAGAAAAGGTGTAGCTAATGAAAAAATCAAAAACGCTTATATTTTCCAGTCTGCCATGAGCAAGGAGAAAATAAAAAGACTTTGCGCCATTATAGTCGGGGACTCACTATTTGAAAATAAATATTTATGAAACAATATGTACCACATCGCACAAATATGTTGCACTTTCCTTCGTCGATACAACACAATTTAAAGCCATACACACATTTCATATTATACTTCGCTCCACGTCGAAACACGGCGAACAGCTGATATTTTTGAGAAAAATAGTACACGATTTTGTAAAGGTTGCATTATCTTTCTTCCTAGCACTCTCTTGACAAATTTTCGAGTGCATGATATAATGAGTTTTTGGAAAACCCAAACCGGAGTTTAAGTAAACATGATTACAACTATTGTAATTTATAAAAACAAGTGCACTTCGAAAAATATCCGTGCGCCCACCACCGGTGAGTTGTGCAGAAGTGTTTACACAGTGCATGCTAAACGTACGTCAAAGTGGTTTTGTTCCTATTATAGTTGTTATGTAAAGGTGAGTTATGTGCGCTGAGTACTTTTACAGGAGTTGCAGTTTTCTGCCCTTTAGTCACTCATTGCCTGTTGACATGAAAATTATATTGTTTTCCGAGCCTTACTGGGATCTTTTATACCTTATCTTACCTAAAGGCAGCCATTTTGTCTGGATTCCGGCTGAAGAATTGAAATATATCACTGAAAATACCTAGTTCCTGGGACCCGTCTTGATTTCTCGGCGATATTTATTATTTTGAAATGAATTTTGTGTACTATCTGTCCGTTACTCCATCGAGTGCAGATGTTAAGAACGTGGTGGTTTGTTAGGTTGGAAATCGTTCGTATGTAATTTTTTGAGACTATTTTAGTGATGTGTTATCGTGATGTAAATTTTCTCATATATCCGTGCGTGTTTTAAAATATTTCATCATATGCCTGTCCTCTCTTATTTTTTATCAATGAGTAACTTTTGAGGTATGTAGGAAGTATAGACTTACATTTCAGTATAAAATGTTTACTCTAATCATTTCAGAGAATGTAGGTAGCAGAAAATAAATTATTTTATATGAAGTTGACATTTCACGACAAATCAGTTTTTATTAACTTAATGTTGTTCTTGTGGGGTTATTGACTACCTTGCTGCTATAGAGAGCAATGACTATGACAAGAGGCCAAGGTGTCACTGTTGATCCACCAGATGGGCCTACAAGTCCCCCAGTTACAGTAAGTATGTTTATCATTGTTTAAGAGTGTGTGTGTATTTAAGAAAGTGGACAGTGCATCAGAAATTCTGTATTGCTTCTAAAATAAAACAAATTATTTGAATCTTATATTATCTTAATGGACTATGGTAGGTTAGGTGTCCTTCATAATGAATGTTATTTAATGTGAAGCAACAGGATATTTGACATGAAATTGTTTGTGATAAACATATCTACTTTTAGTGTGGATAATGGATTATTACTATTAGTGTTTAATTGTAATGATGGTTTGTAAGGAAGTACAATGCAAATCGTAATTCTAGTGAAATAAATTTTGAAAAATGTTTTAAATATTGGAGAAAGTATTTTTTAGCATTAATCAAGAACTTTAATATGTTAAATGAGTTACTTTTCTTGCATTTAATCATGTTTTATATATTTTCATATTGTTATTAACTTAACTTCCTTTTCATTCTTATATACGAAGTTAAAACTTCAGATCATAATTCATGCCATACTTTGCTTTGTATTTTGACAGCAATCACAGATATCAACAGGAACTGATGTTTTGGAACCTGGGGAAAGCTCACCAAGTGACTCACAAGTGCCAATAGTAGTTGGAGGTAGTGGTGAGTTGATATGTGAAGATAATAATGTGACTGTGAATCCATTAGGCATGGGACAGGTGCCAGAGTTTCCAATTTCTAAACTGGCAATGTTAGATGAAAAGATTTCTAGTCCTCGATGGGTGGTACCTGTCCTACCGGAACAAGAGCTGGAAGTTCTTCTAAATGCATCTATTGATCTCTGCCGGAAAGGTATGGTTTACATATAATGTGTTGTTAATTGACAGTTTCTCTCATCCAAGTTTTCCTATATTTAGTGGCCCGTGCGTTTCTATTTTCCCCTATTCAATGACAGGAAATTATGATATAATTTTTTTAATATTATATGAAGTATTGTTGTGTGAACTAGTGTTCTTGTTTACTGTATGAGTAATATCTTTTTAAATCTTGAGTTGAAAAAAATAAAATGTATACGAACAAATAAAAATACACACCTATCATTTACAGTGAACTGATGCAGGTTACGTAATGTTATGGGCCCGAAGCCTCTGATATGTGTTTAGTGAGTTTTGTGATGTGTATATTGTACTTCCAAAATCTATATAATTTGCAAATGAATAACTTGCAGTATTCTTGACTTTGTATTTCCTGATTACTGGAAATGAACTTTCTATGAGGATCATTTTGGGTTGAAATCTAAGTTTTCATAAGGAAAAGGATTTTTATCCTTGTGGCTTCTTTTGTATATTTTGAAGTTTAATGTTGATAACGTACTGATCATTCGTTAGAAACTATTAGATTAATTATTGATTGCAAACATAATGTCAGACCTGCAGAACATATAATTTCCAGAAGAAAAAATTATAGTAGAGGCGGATTTCTTATACAGGTTCTCTAGGCTTTTGTCTAGGGGTGTGTTTATTGTAACAATAAATCGTGAATTTAGTATTATTTCAATTCTTATGATTTTTAAACACTATACTCAGAATAATCTATAATTCGATAATAATTTGTACATGTAAATTTTTTGCGTTAAATTACAAACACATTGACATTCTATTAGTATTATAACTCGCAGCTAACTTTTTATCTTATCTAGGAATTTTTGCTGAAATTTTTTGAATCCACCTCTGCTTTTGGGGCCTTGATCAGAATTGATGGGATGGTCCCTTGCTTGTAAATTAGTTTATTGTCCTCCACATGGTCATATGCAGTTTGTACTGCTTTTTTGACAATAAATTTATTTATTTATTTATACTTTTCCTGAAACCAGATTTTGGTTATATCTTCCTGGTGGGTCAATTGTAGGTTGAAAAACCTAATCCAATGAATCACAAATTTTGTGTTTTTTCAATAAAAAAAGCTGATGAACATGTGAAATGCTTCAAAGTATGAAATCTAATTTCCAACTTGTTTTCTGAGTATTTGTCTTTCTTGAATGTTCATGATCATTGTGGAAAAAACTAAAAAAAGACTGTTATTGTTCTATTTCTTGTTAGGTTTTAATGCCTTTCATACTTAAAATAAGTCTCTTTGTGTTTTGGAATTCTATTTATATAATTCTTATTCATTCTGAGGAGGCAAAACAGTAATTTCCGCCCAGCTGAAGATTTTTGGGACTGTGTACTGGTTATACTGTCATGTCAGGTGATCATATTCAGCCTACTTAAGATTATAGAAGTTTACATTTAATACAATATGTATGAAGTCTGTTCTCTTAACACTTGAGAGTTCAAAAATAAGTATATATTTCTAAATGTGTTTTGTCTTCCAAAGTAAATTTTCTATAATTTTGCATTATGAAACACATTTCTTTCACAAAAAGTAGTGGAGATTTTGTACTGCCACATAAAAAGATATTCAACTTAAATTACTGAAACAATATCCAAGGATCTAGTACCTTACAAGAAGCAAAGGGAAACCAGGGATTTGATGTTCGTCCAGTACTTAAGTCTTAGGTCCATTATCCTACAATATTTAGTTCTGGAATATATAATTCCTGATTATCTTCTTCAGATGAGTGCAGCAATAAATAAAACTAAATATTTTGGAAATTATTTATTTTCAAAAATCTATTGGTAAGTTTTTATGGGAAAGGTCAGGTTGGTTGCAGATATGAGGTTCCTTCAGAAAGTAGCCTAGTATCTTAGATCTGGTGTTTGAGAAGAACGGATTGGTGCTTAGGAATAAGAAAAAAATTGGTCTCTTCCAGCACATTCTTTTGATTTAAATTACCAGCCAGTAATTATTGATATTCTGAAGTCAGTATTTAGTCTTGTAAATAGTAGTTGTGTAAAAGAGAACTTCAAGCTTTGATTTGACCATTTAACATGTTTAAAATATTGAAAGTTATTTCTCTTGTTAAGTTCTGATGTCCCTGCAGGTACTGAAATTAGTTATGGAATAAATCCATTTTCTTATATTTTTTCTTATTCATTTTGAATGGGTGCAAGGATGTCTCAGGAGAGACATAATGAAATTAAATTTCCTGAAGCAACAAAGTTTTCAAAATATATATAAATTCAGCCTGTGTATGTTTGTCTTTGCAAAACTCAAAAAGTAGTCGGTCGATTGACTTGAAATTTTAACACATCGTTGCATTCGAATACGAAAGTGTTTTTATATGCTTATTATATAGATATCACACTTGTAGTTGATACAAATAGTATGATATGATTGAAGACTTTTGTTTATATTCAAAAGTGAGGAACTTACCATTTCATCCATTTGAGGGACATAAATGGGTTGTCATGGGTCATTATTACGACAATTACGAAATTTCATCATTCTCGCCCCAGCCATGCATTCATTGTGTTCAGAAAATGAGATCCCTAAAATACACTTTTTAAATAGTATTCAGATGTGCTGGCTGAAAGGTGATTTTTATGATTTATTTTGAAAAGTATTTTGGGCTTTCTAGGACTTGATGGTGTAGGATTTTTGAATTTTACCCATTTTTACTTGGAAATACATGTTGTTGTTTTCTTTTTGTTGAACATGAAAATGTTGTGTTAAATGGGTTCACTGAACACCAATATCAGAAATGACTTAACAGACGACATCTGTCAAAGTTGTCAGATCACTCCATAAATGCTAAATACGTATGATTTTTTATCATTTCCATGGCTTTGTTGTATATTGTTTTATCTGTTGGAAGTTGAATTTGAAAGTTGACGGCTCTCAATATAGCTGGGAAATTGATTAAAAATTGCATATATGTGCTATCTTCACCATTCCATAGGATTTCTGGGACATTATACTAGATTTTAGTATCGGAAAATACTTTTTGGTTTTTGACAGTTGTTATTTCATTATCAAGTGCCCCTGAAATTTTTAATTACTTGTTTGTTCTTCCAGTGTTTAAGAAAGATATCTTTGTAGCATACAGGATAGATAATATTGGTTCCACTTTTGAGGCTTCTGAATTATCATGAATTGTTCTTATCAAATTGTGTTCCTTGTTGCCAACTAATGTTTCAGTTATGATCATGTCTCTTTCTCATTCACTTTTAGGCAGGGTGTCTTAGATGTCCATCTATTTAACTTATCTATATCACTTACAAAATCACTTTCAGAATTGCAATTAGAACTGGAATTTTTTGTGGAATCAATCATTTATCTAACTTTTGAGATGTCTTGTGTTATATTGAATGAAACTGGGAGATGGGAGTTGGATTTGAATTTTACCTCTAATTTTGCTATTTTTCTCTGTTTGCCTGTATTTAGATTGTTTTATTTAGATTTGTTGATTTCTGGAAATTTGTTCATTTTCCCATGAAAATGGGAGGTACCATTTAGTGACATGTCTTTGCATCCTTTGATATACTCATGTGAAAGTTCACATATCTCAAGATTCCTTTTGATCAAGGGAACGTTAATACTTGCTGTGGAAGACCTAGAGGTCATCCTTAAAGTACACTCGTTTTGAGTGGGAGGGGTTCCATCGACATTGTACGATTAATCAAATGGTGAAGGGGGGGGGGGTACAAAGATTTGTATGTTCATGGAGTTTCTCATTATTGTAAAGACATTGAAGATTTCAAAAATTACCATGGGAGTGATAAACTGTCTTATTTAAAAAAAATCAAGATAAGTAGAAATGTTTTTGAATCGCTGTTTGCAAATCATCCTTTAAATATGTTTAAACAAATTAAATAAAATATCGCAATTATTTTTAAAGAAAAATGTTTAAATCTAGTAAAATTTCAACCAATTACAAATATATTGTATCATTATTTTTCTCTCAAAACCATAGGGGTACTTGATAAATTTGAGACGTTCACTGAGGGGAGGGTCTTCGGTTTTGATACGAAGGGGGAGAGGGGTAAAAAATTGTCCATTTTGGCGAACGTACTTTATGGATAACCTCCAAGCACGATTGTGGACAGTTAGCAACTATTCAACCAGCCGCAATTTTTTATACGGTTTCTCCGACGAGCTCCGGTTGGAGGCAGCGAGCCCTTGCGAGGATAAAGCCATATGCGCGCATGACCTTGAGTAGTAGCCTCTTTTCTTTTTTATCTCGAATTCTTTAGTTATCTTGAATTACTTGCTAATGTCATGACCCCAACCCCATTCTTAATAACCAGGAGACGCCACTAGTGCACTTACTTGCGACGTACTTCGCGACCGGGCCGATCGGACAATCCGAATCCTCCCCAGTTGGTGAAAAGTGTGACAGGTCTTTCGACCAGTTGCGCACCTGGGCGGTGCTTTGGTCCAGGTCTCATGAAGACGTAAACTGAACCGAAATGTATTATAATTATATTATAACAGTAAAATAACTTCATATGATCTGCCTATTAATCTTGACCCCATTTCCAAACCCGTGCAAAACCATTTTCGAACTCGTGCAAACACGTTGATGTGTTACTGGACCTGGGGGTCTTCGGAAAGGTATCCGCCCCCAGACCTACTATTTGTAGGCACGTTTGTACTTGTGATGTACCGTACTGATGACTCATCGGCAGCTTTTGATAGTGCTCTCTAGAAATCTCGGGACTACGACATTGAATTGTTGGTGCGAACATTTCGGAATCACCATCCGTCCATGGCAATGGACCTAGTGCGCGCAACTTGCTTAAAAATGCTCCTGACGCATACTCTGGCCGTACCATATGTGAGGAAAAGTCACTTCGTCTGACTGTCCACTAATATTTGGCCGACTTGGATTAGCCTGCCAGTGGTTACTCTGTCGGCGGCAAAGGACTCAATGGAGGACTTCATTGGAGAACTCAATGCTTACTCTGACATCTGTTCATTACTTGTGTTATTGACTTCAACACTGAAACGTATGTTCAAATATACATTTAACATAAATACTTGCTGGTTGCATGTTTTATGACAGATGTAGATTGCCAAATAATTGTATTTACAGTAAAGAGAAACAACACTTAGGACATAAAAAATGGCTTTGGATTAATAGCAAGTGTCATGTTGATTAAACTATATTTCTTTAAATTATTATTGTGACTCTGTATTGGAAAAGGCCATTGTTTAGCATGAAACTGCACTTTAGAGCAAGAGGAAAAGTTCCATTTTTTGTTATTAGTTAAATATGTGAAAAGATGTTTGAATTTTTGGACTCTCCATATACCTACTACAGTGTTGTGGATGAGATTACGAGGATATAATATTTCACTCATATTGTAGTTCAGGATATTTACTACCCAATAGTTATTTTTTGATTAGTGAATTAGAGCATAATCTAGCACAATATTAGAAATTATCATCCTATTTCCCTATTAGACTTTTTATCACATAATTGCATTCTTCTGATGATCTGTACAGATTTTAGATAATATATTTTTTCCCTGACCACCACATTTTCTTTTATAAATGATTTTAACTCTTCTCTGGACTGGACAAAATCTTTAAGGAGTTATGATTGATCTATTTAGAACATTCGATGTAATTGGTCACCAAATTTTGCTCCTGCAATAGCATTCTTACAGGTTTTGTGGATTAACCCATCAATAGACAATTAACAGGATGATAAGTCAAAATTTCCTGGGCTAAAAAGAATATTTCAGCAATATCTTTCACAAAAAATGCCCCTGAATTACGGAGTTCCTCAAGGTTAAATTTTAGACCATATCCTTTTTTAATGTACCTGAAATGTCATCCTTCACACCATGTTGTAAAATGCTGAAATGGTTGTGACACTTATTTAATATATAAAGATTTCAATGCTCACTCAGTTCTATACAAGTTCTTGCCCTGGATTCATGCAAATCATCTTATTGTAAATACTGAAAAAAAACAGTGTCTATGCTATTTCACAATATTGTAGCTAAATCCCTACCCCAGAAAACAGCCTTTTTTTTGTTATACTGAACCCAAAAGATCTGTTTTTTTTTTGTCTGCATATTTAAGACAACTGTTAATGGAATTGTCATGTTGATAATCTATATTCCATACTAAGCAAATTGAGCTATGCATCTGAAGTCTAGTTGATGTTGTAATTCTCATGTTTCCTATGACACTTTTTTAGTACATTTATCCCAATTTGTGACAAGACTATGCGCTTAACTGATATGATTGTGATGATGATAAAAATGATTATGGCTATAAAAATTATTATAATTATAGAAACGGCAATGACTATGGAAATTGCAATGAAAATTTTGTTTTGGTGTATCAGCCCATGGGTCAATAATATTTCTTTAATGGTTACAGTATTTGTAGGACAAGAGAGGACTTATTACAAAACTAAATTTTGTCAGTTTGACTACAGTANAAAGTTGTTTATTCAAATATTTCAAAATTAAAAAAGGTTTCCGGATAAAATGTTAAATAGGCGGTATCATTTTTCACACACACACAAAAACCACACACACACACAACAACAACAAAACAATTAAAGAGCAGAAAATGAATTTTAAAAAACAACCGTGAGGTTGAAGTTCTCAATACAATATGAGAGTCATTGAGATTGAGAAAATTGAAGATAATTAAAGAAATAATTGTTTTTGGGTTTAATGTGATAGTAGACTCAATAGATTGCCTTTCTTCAGTTATAATATAAATTTATTGTCAAAAAACAGTACAAACTGCGTATGACCACGTGGAGGACAATAAACTAATTTACTCTCCGGAAGCAAGCAAGGGACCATCCCATCAATTTCAATCAAGGGCCCTAAGGCAGAGGCGGATTCAAAAATTTCAGCAAAAGTTCCTAGATAAGATAAAAAGTTAGCTGCGAGTTATAATTCATATATAATGTCAATATGTTTGTAATTTAACGCAAATATGTTTGTAAATTTACATGTACAAGTTATTATCAAACTATAGATTATTCTGAGTATAGTGTTTAAAAATCATGAGAGTTGAAAAAACACGAAATTAACGATTTATTGTTATAATAAACACGCCCCTAGACAAAGCCTAGAGAACATGTATAAGAAATCCGCCTCTACCCGAAGGAAAAACGGAGAAAAACCCGGGCCAGGATGGGCAAATTATTCTGGCATCTTGTTTATTTTGCCTCCTTTAACTAGCTGATTTAATAAGATTAGTATTGAATTAGTGAGTAATTATGTCATAAATAAGTAGAGAGCATAAAAAATACTTTTGAGTGTATTAATTAGAAAGACTCATTGGTCTATGATGACAGATAATATGAAGGATGACAGTTTAGTATGATGATGATTATGGTGATGACAATATTTATTGCTTAATTTTTCTCAGCAAAATCACACTGATAAAAAGACAGACCAGGTGGCCAAATGCCCATTCCCCTTTGTTTTGCTAGAGCACTTCCTGATGGTGTGATTTTTTGTTAGTTACTGGTGATGTTCTTGTTGTGAGTATTATCATTGTACTTTCTAGGTTTGGATGTGCATAGTGAAGCGTGTCAACGTTTTTTTAGAGAAGGACTCACAATCTCTTTCACTAAGATATTAACTGATGATGCTGTGAACAGTTGGAAATACAATATCCATCACTGCATTCTGCAAAATTGTGAGAGATTAGTGGAATTGTGTGTAGTGAAATTAGCACAAGACTGGTTTCCTTTACTGGATCTTCTTGCCA
The DNA here is from genome assembly GCA_002313205.1 of Laupala kohalensis. NCBI lineage: Eukaryota > Metazoa > Arthropoda > Insecta > Orthoptera > Trigonidiidae > Laupala > Laupala kohalensis. The sequence goes on along the minus strand of NNCF01128232.1, from coordinate 220,645 downwards.
TGGTATTTAACCCTAACAACAAGTGAGTAGATACTTATTTTTGTAATATGCATTGCTAGAGACCCTATTTTATTGTCAAGTTGAAACATCCAATATAGTCTTTTTGAAATCGGGACTTTGTCATGTTCATTTACAAGCCTTATGTGTTATTTTTTAAGTTGGTTTTTAAAGGAAATTTATGGTTATAATTTCAACTTTCTTAGGTTGAGCTTTTGAAGTAATAACTTTTTTACTTTATAACAGATAGAAAAACATTTCCTGGACCTCGTTTTCCAAATAAGATATTTATTTTCCCTTTTCTTTGTTTCCTATTCATCTCAGTGAATTAAACTCGTGAGCAATGTGCATTTTTCATTGTTAACAAAAAAGGAATTCTAAATGTGTATAGTAATTTAATACATTACAAGTGAAAAACTTGAATAGAGTTTATTTACTTCCTTTTATTCCATTTTTGTATTGGACAAATAACCATTTAAAAATACAATTATAGAGGTAAAATCTCAGGTAAATCGTCCGAATTCTCGGAAGATTTCGCGGGAAGTGTCAAATTTCGCGGTTGTCCCCGATTTCGCGATGTTTGCGTTTTCTTAAATGAGGAGGTTGCCACGAGGTGATCTACCTGACTCGACCCGATGTTATGTCAATTTTTCGCACGATTTGCGACCGCAAAATTTTTGGAGATTTTATGCACGACTTAAGTTGCATATCCGATAACACCTGTATTGTATGTTGCAATTCCAATACCACAATGATTTAAATGTGACTTAAAAGGGGGAAAGTCTGCAGTCCAATATTAACCACTTTGCAGGTTGAAAGTGTCCATGTATGTGGGATATGTACGTCTTGTATCCGTCAGATTCTTTTTTTCGAAAATTGTAACCAGGATGTATGTGTTCTGAATAAAAAAATATTTTATGCTACATCTGTGTAGCTGCAAATTAAAACCAGATGGAATGAATGGAATAGTTTGTTTACAAACTTCTGTGAAGAATAGACTATTGAATTTCCATATTGTAGACACATATTGAGATATAATAGAAGATAAGATTAAATATTATTTATTTTTGTGTATTTGTGTAGTATTTGTAAATTGGAAATGTAGTGTCCTATTGAAGCTTATCTACATGGGGCGATAGGAGGTGGATAATGGGGCTATTGTTAGTTGTTGGGCCGATTAGCTGGGTTTACCAACTACTTGACCCACATAGAGGTGTTAGGAGTAGTAGTCAGTAATACTAATAGTAATAGTAAGAGTTGTAGGAGCTGGATAGAAGGAGGAGGATTCACTTTTCAATTGTCACATCTATTTGAACTGGGACATGGAAGTGAAATTTTTTTCTGACTCCGCCTGGAATTCAACCCTGAGCGAGTTGGCATGGTAGCACGCTAAACACTGAGCTACCAGAGGGGGATAACACATTATAAGTGACCATTACTTGTTCAAAGAAGTCAAAACAACGTATGATAATCAAAACCAGAAGCAGATCTTCTAAACATGTTACAGATGGACAGTGCTATGGGACAGTGCTTACTGCTTGTGAGATTTTTCTAGACATTGTGACTCAAAAACGAACCCCTTGAGAACAAAGTCTTACTTTTCATAATGCTATAACTCCCGAGTATATTTTGGCATGCATGATGAATCCCTTATATAAGATTAAAAAGTTATTGCAAAATAACGAGAATATTCTAGGGTATAATTGCTGGATATACATTCACAGTACTAGAAATAAACTGCCAAAGAAAGTGTTATCTCCCGACTTTGTGAACATTGATTGCACTATGATCTAAGAATCTTGAGAAAAGTGACATCAACACTAACCTTTTAGAAGTAATGACTCACCTTTAGGGATGCCATTCATTATTATAGCATTTACATTCATATTTGTTTTTGTACGTTCCAATTAGAAATAGATTATGTTTAGAATCAGCTTCTAAATGAGTATATTGATGTGTGATACTAAAAATCAAGATGGAATTCAAAGGTCCTGAGAAAAATTGTTTAAATTGAGGGAAGTGGATTTTGGTCTTTCTACATTGCAATTGAAATAAAAAATGTTCTTTTATTTGCTTTTATTCCTTAACTACCTGTAGATATCAAAAATTACTAAAATTAAATGCTTCAATCATTATTTTATTTTAATAACCTGGCAATCCTGTATTATGAAGCAAGTAATAATTATATTTGTGTACTTTATATACATATTTGTTTCTCATGAATGGCATTAAAGATTTTGATGCAATACATATAAAAAGACATTTTAGGATTAAGAAGCAGCCTAACATGGTCTTATGTTTTATACTTTATTTAATATTGGATTTCAAGGAATATATTGTTTACACATGTGAATAAGAAAGTCAAGATTCCTAAAGAAAAATGAAATATTTTTGTATGTTGTTCTAAGTTCATGAACACAAACATATGAAAAATTGTATTATTTTTTACAGTGATTATAGTGATACAGCTTAATTTCTTTATCACTAAAACGAACCATCCATCTTAGTTTGCACAATAAAATACAATACAATACAATTGATAAATATCAACCTATTAAATCAGACAATTTATTACCCTTCAATCAAAGTATACGTAGGAAATACATCTAGGTTCCACTCATCACAATATGAAATACATAAAACTTGTTAATATCACAACATTTCAGTACACTTTGGTACCATAATCAAGTGACTTAAAACATTGAGCGAAAGTCAAACAAGTTTCATATGTATTGATATTTATCAATTATTTTATCACTGAAAGTTGTAAGTGAACAATACAGATGGTATTGACATGCAATGTGGCCAAATTAATGAAAGAGATGTTGCTGAGATTTGTATATTTCATCACTACTTTCATTAAATAATATTTTGGTCGTATACCCTTTGATAAAAACCAATTCAGCAAACTGTTGCAAATTAATGTCCTTTTTCAGCAAACTGTTGCAAATTAATATTCTTTTTCAGCAAACTGTTGAAAAAATAAATATTATTTTTCTTCTTTTTTTTTTAGATTTCATACTTTTAATGGATCCCGTTCATCAGAAACTGTTCCTCCAGGAACAAATATTGCGGATGAGGAGTTATTTGCGCGTTCTCCTCCAGATTCACGAACACCTCGAGGATGGCTTGTGGATCTCATTAATAGGTCTGCATATTTCTCATTGCAGATGTATCTTATTCAAGTTTTGGCTCTGTTAATTATAAAGCAAATTTTGTTGTAGGTTTGGAAGTTTAAATGGTTTCCAAATTCTTTTGGAAAGATTCCAAAGTGGCAAAAATTTGACAGTGACTGTGATTTATGCTTTGATACGCCCATTTGGCTTGTGTTATGAATTATTGACTGTGCACACAATTATCAAGTACCTTATGCCTATTGTGGTAAGTGGTTTCTTTGTATATATCAATATGAAATGTATGTATTCATTTTGTGGATGACAAGGATAGAAGATTGGAGACTATAATTTATCTGATATCATCTCAATTTCTTATGTTTGGAAAAATTAAATGAAACCATTTAGAAAATTCAGATCACAAAAATGTTAAATTTTGTCAAATTTTCATATTAAGGTTTAGAGAAGAACATCATTTCCCCTTAATATACAAGGGAAAAAAAGCTACAGAGAAATGTTATGAATTTTGTAAGCTGTAAACCATTACAAAGTTGCAAAGGTTTACATATGAGAAGCTTTAAACCTTGTCAAATGAGAAAACATGTTTTTCACTACTTAAATTGAGAAAGGAAATATTACTTGGGGGGAAAAAAAAGATAAAGTATTTTGATAGATATGTGTGTACTTCTTTTTATCCCTTTCAATAGTTAATCATCCACTCTATTGGTTCCTATTATTTCTAGTTCATTAACTGTTTTTTTAACTTCTGGATAATAAAATAAACTTCTAATTTTTGTAACACTAAGGTTCATAACTATTTAAACAAATTAAAATGTATTATGTGGTATTTCTTGTCAAGGGTTCATCAGGTGGAAAATTCAACCCAAGTAATAAAAAAAATATATAAGGGTCATTCTTATACATGTATTTAAATAATTATTTTAATGGAACTTACTCTAATTTAAAGAACTTAACCCAAGTATCTGATAACATACATCGGCTAAAGGATTTCTTTTCTCATCTGCTTTGAATCTTGTTGATTTTGTAGAAACTGAAGGACTAGCTTGCTTTTTATTTTCCTCTTGAATGGGCTTGTTTGTAGTTTACTCATTACAGTTTTTTTGACATGATGGTTGATTTATTCAATTGTACTTTTTGTTATCATGTTTATTGATTGAGATTTTACTCCTGTTTATCAATTGTTGGTGTTCTATATATACTATTGTGATATTCTTGTTATTGATAGATTATTGTTATTTCTTGTTTTTATCAACTACTTTTAGAACTTATTTTGAGAAGTATGGTATTGATACAGTTATTGCTGGTCCAGTACTGTTGAATTCTTGTGTTGCAGGAAATGGTGCCACTAATATTAGATAATTTAACAGATGATGAACTTAAGAAAGAAGCTAAGAATGAGTCTAAAAATGATGCTATTTCAGCTATTATTAAGGCAGCAAAATGTTTAGTTTCCAGAGTACCTAATCAAGAGGAAATGGTGAAAAATTTAGAAATATTCCGATTAAAAATGATTCTCAGGTTAGGATTTAATTTTTTGTTTATGTTGTGGATTGATTAATGTTCTTAGTTTAATTGTATGTAATGACATTGCCACATACTACTCACTCATAGAATGGTGTTTCCATCTGGGAATTGGATAGTATGGGAATAGTGGATATTTGATCTTAAATTGCTTGCTGGGATAAATTGAAGTAGTTACAATTTCACGGTTTTTGTTATTTGAAACATCACCCAAAAATTATTGAAAGTGCCTTATTTTTAAGGGGTACAGTATGAATCCTTACTTAATATTCTGTGAATTAAATTATACTCTTCGGCATTTAACAAGTTTACATTACTGCCACCTTTTCCTTAACCAGAGGAGTGTTTGATGTATCTCCAATTAGAACACAGTAATAATAAAATTCAGAAGTCAGGGGAAGAAAGAAAAAGAAAAAGGAATGGTACATAACAATGAATTTCATTCCTATGACGTGATTGTATTATATATATATCGTGTCCTATAAATGGGTCGTTTTTCTTCTTTATTTCTCTGGAGTGGTTTTCATGAAATATGTATTAATCATAAATGTATCCTGGAAGTTTTGTGAATTCAGTTAGTTTACAGAAAATACGAAAATAGTTAGTTAAATATCTCCTTTGTCTAAAATTCATAGGATTTATAAAAATTTCATTGCAGATTACTTCAAATCTCTTCTTTTAATGGCAAAATGAATGCTTTGAATGAAGTGAATAAGGTTATAGCAAGTGTTACATATTACCCACATAGGCACACAGGACTTGAAGAAGAGGAATGGCTTACAGCAGAACGTATGGCGGTTAGTACATTTACTTGTAGAAGCATTTCTGGCTGTATTTCCTCTTATTTCTTATACTTAAGTGTTAAATGCATGTGAACTACTCCAATAAAATAGCCTTGAGAATGTTTCAAATTAGTTTTGGTCATTCTTTGTGCAGCACTGATTATTTTTTATATCATGGGGTGAATATTTGAATTCTTTTATTTCTATTCAGTATGGGTTTGTAGACTCTTGTGGTTTTTATATTGTGACACAGTTAACTGGTTAAAAAAGACAAACGTAATTAAAGGAAAGAAATTAAGAAAAGATAACAATATGAAGACATGTTGCTGGACATCAAATGAGAGACTGTAAGGAAATGCATTAATATATTTTTATTTCAATGGCAGCCATTAGTTCTTGTGAAATGTGATTTGAAGTTATTGAAAGTTGAGCTGAAGTTATCTGAACATGCTGATAAAAAAAACAACATAATGTATAATTTCTTCAATTTTTTAAAAATTAGCATTTATCAGACTTGTGTTCAGGTAATAAATTACATATGGTAGGATGCAATTGTGTGTATATGAAGGGTTAATGGGAAAAAGAGAGTGTGTCGCACTTATGTAACTTTTCAGTATCAACAATTTCCTGTTGCAATCATAGGTTTAAGTCACTGTTTATTACTTTCACAAGCGTTTTTTCTTAATGTGTAATGTTGCTGTGTATAAAAACTTCTGAACAGTCAAACTCCACTTGTTCCAAGTTTTTCAACAATATAACTAGCTAAAAAATGTAATTTTTAGATCCTTCCTCTTTCCCATGTAGTCTTCATTTGTTCTTGTCTTCAATAGGTGTAATAAGCTAATTTTCCTCTAAAATATCCTTAGTCTTAAAGATTATGACTGATTGTTTCATTATATTAACAAATTTAATAGGTTATTGCATTTTTTGGTTCAGTTTTTTGGAGGGCTTTGTTTTTTTCAATCTCCAATGGACTATAAGAAAAGACAAATTTACATAACATAACAATTTTATTACCANTGGGCTATAAAAAAAGACAAATTTACATAACATAATAATTTTATTACCCAAAGTACAGCAGGGTCTTACTTATTTTTCAACGTAATCGCCAAAACAATAAGAGACATTTTTCATACTGTGACACAAGCTTCTCGATGCCTTCTTCAAAGAAGTTTGCCACCAGTCATGATTGCACCCTTAAGTTCATTGTTGGCGGCAAAGCATTGTCCACCCAACTATGCCTTCAATTGATGTCCCCTACTGCATTAAATCCACCAACAACATTCCTTTTTGGTCCCATAAAAAGTGGATGCACACAGATTCTCCAAGCAAGCCGAAAAAGTTTAAACTGACATTCAGCAACAGGAAAACAATGACTACTGTTTTTTTGGAACCGAAAAGGAGTGTTGTTTGTGGACTTTATGCAGCAGGGGACAACAATTGAAGGCATGGTTGGGCACACAAAGCTTCGTGACAACAACGAACTTCAGGATGCCATCAAGACGTACTCCCCTCATTGGCGGCAAACTTAGTTGAAGAAGGCATCGAGAAGCTTGTGTCACAGTATGAAAAATGTCTCTTATTGTTTTGGCGATTACGTTGAAAAATAAGTAAGACCCTGCTGTACTTTGGGTAATAAAATTATTATGTTATGTAAATTTGTCTTTTTTTATAGCCCATTGGAGGTTAAAAAATATAGCCCGTAAAATAATTTAAATATCTTCCACATTAAATAATAAAAAAGTTGTACATGTATCGATCATTATTCTAATCAAATTTTTAAAGCAAACTGAATTATGATTGATATTTTTTATAAGTGATACGTTACTGAGCTGGAACTGAGGTGGAATCAAGAAACTGAACTGTCACATCAGTAGAAACAATTTTAATATATTAACAGAGACTTTGTAAATTTCTGTCTAGGATTGTCCTAATTCAAATATTTAAAAAAATACTAATCGACACTAAGAATTGAATGAAAGTTATTTAGTATAAAATTTTGTAGTCTCTTGATTTGACTCATGGTTACTTATTTGACTAGTGCATGCTTGAATAAAATTGTCGTTATGCAAGAAAGTGATTCAAGAATAATGAACGTATTTCTAAACCTTATTTCTCTTGTTGTGCAACTTATCTGAAGGTGTTGCATAACATTATGCAATTGTTCTGAGAGAAGTGCAGATTTCCAAGCTATGAATTTCCGGTTTCTTCAGACTCATAACTTTGCTGAAAAAGAGAAGTAATTAAATTTAATTATTTTATGTACATAAAAGATGGTAACCATTTTTCAACTAACAAATCTAAATTATCATGTTCACAAAGAATTTTGTGATTGGGTACTAAATAAATCTGTTGTTATAAAACTTTTTTGAGGTAAATTATGAATTCTATAGTATAAGTTTGATAATGGCAGTATTAATATTATTACAATAAAGACCACTACTAGCTAAATTCAAGTAGTATTGAATGGGAGACAGGACCAGGATCAAACCCGAGACATCCAACTTCACATGCTGGTGTGCTACCACTTTGCTTTCTCGTTTCTTCTCCAGCTTCATCAGTCATAGTCTACTTGACTAATAAATGTATAATATTTAATAAAATGAAAATTTTAAATTATAAAAATTGTGGTTTTTATGACCTTGTCATAGTAATTGAGTTGTATCTGTATGTAATATTTTATTTTAATAAAATCATTTTCTTTTAGAAATGGATTAAGGAAAACAAAGTCCTTCAAATTGTTCTAAGAGATTCGTTACATCAACCTCAATATGTAGAGAAATTGGAAAAAATTCTTCGGTTTATTATAAAGGAGCGTGCTCTTACTTTAGAAGATTTGGACAATGTATGGGCTGCCCAAGCTGGGAAGCATGAAGCCATTGTCAAGAATGTTCATGACCTTCTTGCGAAACTTGCTTGGGACTTTTCTCCAGAACAGTTAGATCATTTATTTGAATGTTTTCAGGTGAGAATTTTTGTTTCCGTTCCTCATATGGATGATGAAAACAGAGCACTAATGTTATGGTTTGGACTATGTATTATTGTGTGTTATATAATATTTCTTTCTCACTTGGAATTGGTTGAAATCCAAGATTTGGAGGAAATTTGAGGTAGAACTAATCACTAAGAAGTATAATTGTTTTCTTAATTTTTATGCTAATACTTTTATAACACAATATTATGAATTATAGTGAAAATAGATAGAAATAAACGACTTTCGTGATTTGCGAGTCATGTCATGGAAAAATGAAAGTGATGTAAAAGTATTACAGAAAATTTTCTACAATATAAACTTAACAACTGCCACATTTGTGATTTAAAAATCAGTCTGTTTTTTAATCAACAAAAGTATTTTCTTTTTAAAATGTAATATATTCCTCCATCAATAATGATTACAATTATTTCATTTTAAGGTGAAGTAATTTTATAATTTGAATTTAAAACAAATATGTGTATTCTGTTTATTTGTACCAGTTTAATATTTTTTTATTGAATTCCATTCATGCCAGCACTCCCTTGTAATTCATGAAACATATTACCTGAAAAAGATTTAATTCTGATGTGTTTGCTATTGACTGTAGGCTAGTTGGACTAATGCAAATAAGAAGCAACGTGAGAAACTGTTGGAATTAATTCGACGACTGGCTGAAGATGATAAAGATGGTGTAATGGCTCACAAGGTATATTTTGTTGAATTTTCTGATATGATTGGTTTAATAACCTAATGAATTTTAAGATAAACAGGAAATTTTATTTCTAGATTGTTTGTTTGCTTTTTTTGCTATGTGTAAAGAATTATACAAAAAATAGATGTAACAATTTTTTCTTTCAGGTATTAACATTATTTTGGAATTTAGCTCATTCTGACGACGTTCCCACTGAAATAATGGATCAGGCATTAACTGCACATGTTAAGATACTTGACTATAGTTGTTCGCAAGAACGTGATGCTCAAAAAACTGTGTGGCTTGATAACTGTGTGGAAGAATTAAAGACAAGTGATAAGTGGGTATTACCTGCTCTGAAGCAAATTAGAGAGATTTGCTGTCTGTATGAACCATCTCCCAATATGAACCACAGTCAAAGAAGTCACCATATATATTATAGGTATGAAAGCGAATAGTGATGCGAATTGGTTTTAGAATTTCCTTTTCATATTGTTTATTTTACAGACAAGAAGTTATTGAACGACTCCAAAATCAGCATAGTTTAGTTATCCTGGTCACCAATAGTTTAACTAAATACATGAGTAAAGTTAGAGAATTATGCAAAAGTAAGTAGTACTGTATATTTTACTTTCCATTTTTGAAGGTAGTTTCGCTAATTCTTAATCATGCCATAAAATATCTGTTTCCACAGCAAATCCTGGTATTGATCCAAATAACTTTTATCCTGATCTTCGGTATAACCATATACAGCAAGTTCAAGAGAGGTTAAACTTTCTTCGATTTCTTTTAAAGGTTTGTGAATAACTTATTGTATTTTTCCATGTTCATTATTGGTAACTTTCCAACTTAAATATTTACTTAGGACTCTAAGTGAAATTAAGTATTTTCCAAATAATGTATTGCAGTTTCCCTGATTAAGTATTTTAACTATTGATTCTTTGCCCAAGGGTTCACTGTCTTTGTAATTTTCAATTATTAGACGTTTATATTGAAAAGATTCTGGGGTACTAACTCACTTGAGGTTCTCATGAGTTGTTTTTAAGTTTTTAGTTCTGCCGTGGATAATTTAATTTTGTTTATTGCCCGTATTTTAAATTTTTTAAGTGGTACCATTAATAATTGTAATAAAATAAAACCAACAATCGTTCAAGGTTCTTGGAACTTGTTCATTATGAATGTAAAATCGTCTATTTAGTATTGGAATTAATCTTCCAGATTTAAAAAAATGTAGCTGTGTTAAAATGATTCAAATTTGCTGTTAACTTTATGCATGTAAATTTCTTCAGTTTTTTTCTCTTAATTCCCAAAGTATGCATTCTATAGAAAATATTACATTTGTCTTTTTTTTACATTGGTTAAACTTAAAAACTAAATTGAGACCAAATATAATTAGTCTCTGAGAAGCAGTACTTCAAAAATTGAATTTTTTTTCAAAAAGGAAACAAATTATGTTTGAGGCATGTTTCTTGTTATACATTGGGAAAAATAATCATCCCAGCAGGAATTATCCAAGAAGTGAATATGTTGCAACTTAATTTAGCTTTAATTTAAGAAAAGTATGACGCTTGTACATGTTATAGTTCTCTCATTATTCACCAAAAACAAACAATGAATTTTAAGATAAACAGGAAAAAATTAAGAAAAAAAAGTTAATAGACATTTATATGACCAATTCCTATACCAATGTGTAGGCATTAAAAATAAAAGGCATATGCACCTGCAAAATTAATTTTTTGCAGGACTTTCCACTGTAAAATTTGCCCTAAACAGAGCATTTAAGTCCTGCATTCTCCACTACACCCTTTCTTGCACTTGCAGGACTCAAATTTCAGGGGTGTTCGAGGAGCAGGTTCCATTCTTATTGTCATTGTTATTAAACCATGATGGCTTCTTTCTCAAGCCTCATGTAGATCTGTTCTTGTTGGGTTCTGATTGCTTCCAGAAAGTGGCTTTAAAGTAGTAGAAGAAATTGTATCATGTACACATTTACTAGCCTATCTAGGAAAGAATTTTTCTAAATTCCGATTTTTAAGGTGTGAATTAGAGTGAAATTAGTTTTCTCTAACTGTCATGAAATAAATTTTGTGGAACCTAGGTACAGAGGTGTACCTCTCTCTTCCAGGGTATATAATATATTTCTTTATGGAGAATTTATGTAATGCTAAATAAATAATTAACATGATTTATTGAGATGTCCGGCTCTTTTTTGTCTACTCGTTTTTATAATGAAGGGAAACTGTATCGCACCAACAAAAACTCCCTTGCAAAGCCGGGTATGGTCAGCTGGTAGGTAGTATATAGGTATAGCATGCTTGTGAGGATAGAACTGTATCATTTTTTAAAAATCCATTCGAGGTCAATGTTGCGAAATTGTAACCCTAAATTTTTGATACTGATTATTGTGCTCGGTGAATACAAGTTTGAATATTTTTATCCATATTTGCTCCATGTGTTATAATTGCTTGCCGTAATTTTTTATTTTTCATTTTCTGATATTTTTGATCAAAAGAAAGAAATCATTCTAATATTTCTCATGTTTTGTTTGCACAGGCTCTTCTCGAGTCTATATATTGTGCTGCAAAAATAATTTTAACAATTTGTTTGTGCTAGTTGAGAATTTAAATGTCTGTTGGTAGATATGATTCTTTAATTTTCATAATCGTTAAAAAAACAACAACCGTGTATTGTATTATGTTTTCTGTGGTGCACAGGAAAAATCTAATTAATGTACTGCTCTCTCTTTTGTGTAATCTGGTCATAAGATTGCTGCTTTTGTGTACGTCTATGTGTTGCTTTGTGTGATTTGGAATCAAAATAATGTAAAATTTTTGTGTTTATATGACTACTCCTGCGAATGTGCTTGTTTTTCATCTTTCAATTTTCCCAATTTTTGTATCTTGTTTGAATTCTGAATCTTGAAGAACTTGTACATCAGAGGAATTGACCATGATTTTAGAAGAATCTGTTCTTTCTGGTTCAGAAATTGATAGAGATGCTGTTCAAATACTACGAAAACTAAATGCCTGTTAAAGATGACACATTTTTTGTACTGAAGATTATTTACTTATGATATTGCAAGTACATTTTGCTCTTAAAAGATGAACAAAAAAGAGGCACACTGAGCGGTAAATGTTAAAAATGAAATGTAAAAGTTAAAAGCAAAGTAAAATGTTATCTATGAAACAACTCAATTATTTGATGTGTTGACTTCAGTTGAGTCAGAATGTCTAGAAGAGATAGCGCTTCAGTGAATTTATAATCTTCTGCACAAACTAATATAAAAATTTGTGTAAAAGTATCTCTTTGTTAGAGCTTGGGATAATTCTATGATCTTGTATGTAAAGGATTCATGTAATTAAACTCAAATATCGATGACGAACTTCTGCCTTTTTCAGAAGCATTATTTTAGTGTTCATGGGATTACAGATCATAAATCTGAAATTTTCATAATACTTATTTAGCTCTAAAATATATTGTTATTCAGTATTATATTTTTTTTGAGAAAATAATTTTTGTTTTATTATTAGTAATACATAAAAATTGCAATTGATCACTTGATTTTTCTGTGGAGTATCATATTTTCTCAAGGACCACCCGATGGAAGTTTTGTTTCACGAATCCTTGCTCCCATCATTAGCTACTCTCTATCCGTCCAATAGTCACTCAATATTTTCTTGTAGGTTCCTTCCTACTCCACCATAAGTTCCTGAAATATTTTATGTTGCTAATGATGAATGGTTTAATGGGTTTAAATTCTATTTCACTGATCGTGGTTTGGGAATCTCCCCGGTGGAGGAAATCATGACTCCATTGCTTGTTGTCATACGTTCTCTGGTTTTCCTTCTGGTAGAGGTGGATTTTTTATACAGACTCGCTAGGCTCTTGCCTAGGGACGGCATCTATTGACGTAATAAATCTCAAATTTAGTGTTATTTAATAGTTATGATTTATCAATAATACTTTCCGAATAATCTATAGTTTTATAATAATATGTACTTGTGAATTTTTTTTTGTGTTTTATTAAATACAAAACTTTGTTGGTATTATGTTAATGCTATAACACGTACCGAACAGTTGTTAGGAGTGTGGTGAAATGTTAAATCCGTCTCTGCCTTGGGGCCCTTGATCAGACTTGATGGGATAGTCCCTTGCCTGCTTACGGAGAGTAAATTAGATTATTCTCTTCCATGTGGTCATACGCAGTTTGTAACTGCTTCTTTGACAGTATATTTATTTATATGTAATTTATCACCGTTAGTAATTGATAGGTTATAATAAAATTTTCTTGCTCATTCATGGATGTGAGAATTTTTCTTGCAGGATGGTCAGTTGTGGTTATGTGCAGATCAAGCCAAGCAAATATGGCGTTGTTTGGCTGAAGAAGCAGTATTCCCTACTGACAGAGAAGCTTGTTTTAAATGGTTCTCCAAACTGATGGGGGAGGAACCTGACTTAGATCCAGCTATCAACAAAGACTTCTTTGAAAATAACATCTTGCAGTTGGACCCAGTTTTGTTAACTGAAAGTGGAATGAAGTGAGTGGTACTGTTTGTGTTGGTAGTAGTTTTGAAAAGGTTTCTTGGACTCATTAATATCTAGCATGTCAGTTTCAAGAAGGTAAGAAAATATTTGGTTGTGGCAGTGTTTCCCAATTTTTGGGGTGACAAGGTACTCTCATTGGGGGAGATATTTACTGAATGCTGGTTGTCACAGTCAAATGTCATCACATTTGATTGAAAGCTTAAAAGGAATTTTACATGATTTTTTGTTACAAAAACTTTTGTCTGGTAGATTGAAAACATTTTGTTGTTTATTTCCTGAAAGTAATTTTATTAAGAACTCCCAGAGTGCATTTTTTTATAATAGTGATATAATTTAATTTTCAATGAAATCAATTGCAACCAAATTTTTGTCATTTACTATTGCCAGGTATTGAAAGATTGGTCTTACCTTTTGAGAACACAAATTGAAGAATCCTTATCCCCATTGTCCCTGAGATGTATGGTCAGTTTAATGCAAAACTATAGAAAGGTATTTTAATGTTTAAGGACTTCATACCTTCAAAATATTAAGTGAACTACTAAGTTTTATTCAAAAGGAGCCTGAACCTGTAGTGTTACAGTTTACCCATCCTGTTATGTGTTTAAAAGATTATCAAACACACTTGCTTGGTCTCTGTAGGAAACTTGAAATTACTTGAAAGCAATACTCTTGGAAAAATGTTTCTAGATGTAATCTCTTATGCATTTTTAAAGAAATGAAGATTAGAAGAACAATATAGGCTTAATTTTTATTGTTTTGATGTTTGTTTTTCTTTGTAGGTGTTTTGAAAGATTTTTTAAAGCCGTAAACTCTAAGGAAGGAAAGTTGAAAGCTAAGCGGCGGGCCTTTCTCATGGATGATGTTGATTTGATTGGAACTGAATATTTGTGGAGGGTAAGCATCGTTTACGTTCTTTCAAGAATTGTACACATTACTCTTTTGCTGGGGAGAGGTTGTTTATTAGGGGGATATTATTAAAGTATATATTAAAATGTACCATGAATTGCTGTATTGATCTGCGTCAGGTGTTTGTTGTAGTCATAGATAGCAGATAAAAAATGTGCATTTACGGAATATTAACAAACATAGTTAGGAAACAACTTGTTAACAGGATAATAAATGCATGTGATATGTATCTGTACAAAAATACGGTGTATGATTTATTCTCTTCATTTACATCATTTCAGAAGTGCGTTGTAGGAAAAATGTTCTGCCCCAACTACTATCATATTTGACAAATCCACGTTATGATATTCTTCTAATCTATGTATGCAAACTGCAATATGATTTATTATATTAATATTTATTTTATGTTTGTTCTTAATTTGTTTCATGAAATATTTTTGTTAGTGTTTTAATTTTTTTAAACTACATTATTTAACTCATATTTTTTTCTTATCCCCTTTTTCATTATGAAACATTTCCTTTATTTAACTAATCATATTAATTGTATTCACTAATCTTTAAATCTCATTTCTGAAAAGTTTATGCAACATATTTGACAAGATGTTGGTATGGTAACTTATGATTCAGAAATATCACAAAATTGTAACTATTATTTTAAATTGTTTATTTTGTGTGTACTTGTTGGGTTATGTGACTTGTATACTTAGGATAATTTCTTCTAATTTGAGGTAATTGTTAATGAAATCAAGAGGTAACTAATTAACTAGTTAGGTCAAATTAGCTAATTAAATTCTGCAGTACAAAAAGTACGTTTCATGTATGAAACTTTTCATCTGAAGGCAAAAGAGCTTTGTCTATTAAAATGTACACTTAATATTTGTTGTACAGTTTAGTATTGTACTTAATTAAAGATGAGTTAAATGGGTGATTACAGTGGTTGAAAATAAAAATGTTTCATTATAGAATGAATATAATGTGAAAAGGTATTTTTTTCTTTTTGAGTGCACTGCTTTGAAAAGTTGTTGGTTCATTCCTTTGATATTCATTGAACTTCAATCTAACTTTTTTTCTCAATTTATGTAGGTTGTGACAAATAGTGGTGAAGAAATTGCCAACAGAGCTATTGAACTGCTGAAAGAAGTGAATACTAACCTTGGACCTCGACTTCAGTCATCACTCCTGGAATTTCATGAGACATATATTTCGGAGTGCTTAGATAGGTTACGAGCTCACTATGATACTGTTAGCGTGCTTTCACAAGAACACAATTTGGACAAAGTGGGGGCTCCCATCGTGTCAATATCAAACTCGAACTCTGATTATAGTGAGGTTGGGAAGGAATTAGGAAATGAGTGTCCAATGGTGAATAGGTTACGTGCTGAAGCAGTGAAGATGTGCCGAGTGATGAAGGTGCTGCAGGAATACATTGGGGAGTGTGACGGTGACTTCACCGTGGAAAGGAAGATTCTTCCCTTGCATAGGTAAAAAACCTTAATCTATACCAAATTTCAAAGAAATTTTTTTTTAAACAGGGAAATACAATTTTTATTTCCTCTTTTTGTTGTTGGATCAAACATATAGTTTTTTATAATCTTCTCTGTACAGTTAGAATTAAGATGCAATTAGAGACATTTCTCAACAAAAGCTTTAAGGAATTGGAATAAATATTGCTAGGGCGGAAATTAGTTTTCCAGGAATTTGAGGTTATGAGTATTGACTGATTTCTCTTGATAAAAAGATACTTAAATATTTTAGGCAATTATACAATCATTTCATCATATCCTTTCCCTCTTTATCTATAATCTCTTGTGAAGACAATTTTGTTGCAATAAAGTCACTTAAAACCGACACATGTAATTTGTTAAGTCAAAGGGTTAAAATGTCATTGTAAGGAGAGGAATTATCTCTTGAAATAAAAGGTGCGGTAAATCTGAAAAATGGGAGCCATTGATAGATTTCGTATTATTTGTTTCACTGTTTTTTTAAAAATTGCCATTAGTGGTGCAAAACTGTCTTAGCAAGAAATCAAGTAAAGTGTTCCTAAATTGTGGACCCATTTTGCTTTCTTCTATTGTTTCCTGCTTTTCTTCCCCAACCTTCTTATATGTACATTTTCTACATCTTTATATTAAGAATGGACTTTAAAATTCAATATAAGAATGAATTAATTTGGTCTTTCATGTTTTGTGTACGTTATGTTAAAATCCCAATATGTATTGCACTGTTAATTGTGTACTGTACTGCAATGGTTCTCAAACGTGAGAGATCTCTCTCGTAGACCACTTGAAGATACTGATATAGTTGAATATATAGAGTAGCTATTGGGATCTAAGTAATAAAATAATACCATGCATTTCCTCCACATCCACATTTCATGTTATAGAAGCTACTGAAGTGAAAGTTACGCATCCCTATTCTTTAATGTTGAGTAGGTTCATTTTATTTAATATATTTTGGCCTCCAATTAACTGTGTATGGAACACTAAAATAATGATGATCTTGAAAGAAAGTGGCAGTAGTATTGAATACAGAGTTAGCCTTTTACTGATCATCAAATGAAATGAATCTTGTATCTTGTTGACCCTGTGTTTGTTTACCCGATCTAATGTTCTGATTACTGTGTTGAAGTAAGGGACAGTTTTCTGATCCCTAAGGCCTGTGGACCACACTTTAATCTGCTGCTGTGTATTATAGGCTAAACAGAAAAATGCTAATAGAAAATAAATGAACGAAAAATATTAGAAAGATTGAATGTAAATGCTCTTGTTGACATTGAAGACTCTACTGGACTCTAATTTTTGTTTCTCCTCTTTCAGGGCATGTAGAGGAAAACATATGACCCTGCTAATTAGATTTCCAAATGCTGGTCGTGCAGTTGAAGATATAGATATATTCACGCATAGCAATGATACTCTTGCGTCTCTTCGTCGACAGATTCTGCGTCGAGTCAAGGCCAGCGGTACCAATGTTAAGTTGGATTTATTTTTGAATGGAGAACACTTGGAACATTCAGAAGACAGGAAACTTCTCTCTCAAATTCCTCTCCGGGATAAAACGGTACTGAAGATGTATTGAGTGTTTACATTTTAGTCTTCTGGTAAAGTAAATCATTATAGAAATTCAAATGAATTCATTTCCCAAAATGATACACAACACTTGGCATTCAAAAGTACAAAATTCCTTATGGACCATATATGTGTTCTATATATGAGTGGTATCTATGTATGTGTTATATGGGAATCTTATTGTTTAACTTAAATTCTAATGTTTCATCAATTTAAAACTAGGTAAACAATGTATTTAACATTAGATCTAAACTAATTAACTCTTGGGATTTTACATATTTTGATAAGCATCTAAGAAAAGTCATTTGTATGATACCTTGTAGAATTTAGAATATCACAATATTAGTGAGTCATTAGACATGTCAAGAAAAACGTTGTTTTAGTCCTATAATTATTATATCCTAATGGTTGACTCTTTTTTTTTTTTCCCCATGTTTCATAGATGCTCTCAGCCAAATTGTCACAAGTCAACACTAATATGCCTAGTTCACCAGATAGCAGTTCTGATAGCTCTACTAGTTCACCCCAGCATCCTTATGATGGACCAAATGTGGAAGCAGAAAATAGTTTGCCTGGAGTGGTAAGATTTTGTTATTGGCTGTTGCTAATTCTATAGTAAATCTTATTTTTGTGTATGTAATGTGAAAATATAAATTATTAACCAGGTTAATAAGTACAATGTTTTGATTATTAATATTCTTAATCCCTATGTTTATTTAAATGCATGATAAAAAGAAAAGGAATTGTATGTATTAACTTATTAATGTTGAAGTAAATGAAACTTTTGGAATTGGGCTAATGAAATTAAATGGATTTAACAGATGTATATCCTGTAGTTGGGGCTATTTAGGAGGGTTAAGGTGCTTTTTTTTTTTAAATGGGGCTTTAGGGCTTGTCAACATTGAGGTCATTAGAGCCCATTTAAATTGCTTTGATTAAGTATCAAGATTGTGAACAAATCTTAGGTTTCAACTGTGCAATATACTCATAAACATTTAAATGGATATATGATCTGATTTTTAGTATTATTTTGTACTCATGTGAAGAAGAAATTAATGCTTTTCCTGAAAATAAATTATCCCTTTCCTCTTCATAATTTTCATTGTAATAATTGTATTTTGGTTTTCAGCTAAGAACTAAACCTTAATAATTTAATCTCTGCATTTTGTTGATCAATTATTTGATAAATCTTCAAAATTAAATGTACCCATAAATGTTTGTTTACAAATTACTACTTCAGGAATAGTTGGTGCGGTGCTTTTCAGTATCTCATGTATGGAGTAAACAAATGTTTAATACATACCACTTACATTATTTGTCCAGTTTTTGTCACCCAGGAAGCTATTGCAAGAGCTTCTAAAACTAGTCCTGGGCAAATGATGTAAGTGAAGTGTGTGGCCGACATAATAATTTAATCAATAATTCTACTACAATTAACATCCATTATATAATTAATTAAATAAGAAATGAAAGATTACGACCTTTTATGGACTAATAATTTGAGCTCTTTTCACATACTATATATTATTCATCCATAAAAGGACGCAAATCTTTCATTATTTATTTAATCAATAATTTTTACCTTTTTTACTTAAAATACAATTGATGTTGCTTGATTTCAGCTGATGTCACAGCGACTTCATTGTGCTCAATTCTTCTTTCAACTCGCGGACCTTGGGTGTTCTTTGCAATATCCTCTTTTGAGAGATGGCGCCCGCACGTTGCTGAAACTCATTCCTCCGGATGCCTACACGGTTGAGTGCCTACAGTCTCTCTTTCGCAGTGGTTCCTCAAGTTCTAGTCCTGCACTGGGGAATGATTGTGAACAGAGCACGGGGAACACCCTGTTCAGTGGTTCAGGCAACACAGACATTCCACCTGTCACTGTTGAAAGCATGTTCTTTGGGCCCTCGCCATCTCGTGTATTATACNTTTTTTTTTTTTTTTTTTTTTTTGTATTTTTAGTTTTACTGGAATTTTGTTGATGCGGTCAGTTAGTCATTGAGATTACGTATTTTTTTAAAGTTTAAGTGTCTAGAAACGAGCAAACATTCTTTCAAAATTATTTCAAAATTGTGTTCTTATGGCTTTTGTGGACTCGCTCGTTATTGTCTAACATTTTACTTAATTGTCTCATTGGAGAAAAGATCTGTGTTACATCTAAAACTTATGCCAGTTTACATTTGCAATGTTTCTGAATAACTTTTAGCGTAAAGGGATTGCTTCCATGTTGTTTTTGTGTGAAGGGTTCTCTTCACAAATAATTTGCTTCATCTCGGGTCAAATTTCAATCACTTAGATTTCAATGTTCAATCTCTTTAGTGTTCCAGTAGTCTGTTGGGATGTTATTCATTGGTTGATTATCTCTATAGCTGACAACTTGTTCTTTCTAGGTCATGTATGCTTTGTTGATGCCAGCGTTAGATCCAATGTCTGATAAAGCATTTGAATTTCAATATAATTTTATCAAAAGTGGCGACGCTCCTGTTATTCTAGATATGCTTACTAAGAACAACTTCTTACCCAACGCAGATGTTGCGACCAAAAGGTAATTTCTCTTTGCGGCAGTGTTTGCTCTTTGGCATTGCCTTCAGTTATTAGATGAACTTCAGATTTGACGATTTTACGATTTCTGTGTGCCGTAGATCTGCTTACCTGACTGTGCTGAAGATGTGCAAGCTGCTGCTGACGGTGGTGGGGCAGGTAATGGCGCGGGTGGTAGAGGAACCAGCGCCCGCCGCCTCTCTGGCGCTGGCGCCGGAGGGTGGTGCCCCTGATGGCAATGGCAGCCTGCTCACGGCCTGTCCAAGTACTGCTGGTGCACGCTCTGCTGTTGCCGTGTTGCGCCAGGCGCTACACAGCATCCCCAATCAGAGCACTGAGTACATGTTGCGCAATGTGGCGGCCAAACTGGCGCAGGCACTGGCAGAGCAGGTAAGCAGCTGTGCATTCTGTGGAGTAAGAACATGATATCTACTTTATGAATGATTTTTGTCAATGAGACTGAAAACAGTTTATACCTAGTAAAAAGCTTGCAGACTAATAGAATTGTTCTCATTTCTGCATGTCATGATGGAGGTGACACAAAATGTCCTGGAAATAGTCAATTTCCGATGAAAATATTAATGCACAAAGTATTTATACATTAGAATGTTGGTATTTTAGATGCTTCTGACGATTATAATTAATTTCCACTTGTGTATTATTAGTTTACTCTAATAATTAATTTTAGAATTACCAAACTTCTTGTGTAAATTATGGATAGATTGTAAATTTGAGAATATTTTATGTTAATATTTGATATGAAAAATGAGGAAAAAAATTAGGAAATAAGTTTCATATTATCTCAGATGCGAAATGGTATTTGCACAGTTCATTTCTTGAACAGTTTTTCAAAAACTATTAACACCAGATTTTTTAGGTAAAGAACAGATAATTTATTACAACTTTCCTCTTTAATATAATAATAATTTAATAAATTCACATATTTTCTACATAGAATGAACATTTACATAGATGATGAAACGGCTAATTAAGGTAGAAAAAGTGCAAGTAATGGTTATGGGGAAGAAAACTTTTTTCTCATGATGATAGATGCTGAAAACTGGCAGTGAAGGGGAGCGTTCTCGACCTATGTTCATGCAAGCTCTTCAGTGGGAGTTGCCAGATATGATGACGATTCGTGCCATTATTAGGATAGCCTGGGCTTCTAGTTCAGGGAACTTGCAGCTTCTGAACGCCTCTCCTGAAGAGCTTCACTTTATGCATGACAAGACCAATACCAAAGTTCCTGATGGAGAAGATGTGTTAGGTGAGTTCGGCAAAAATACGATACTAATTCTACATTGCTTTGAACCCCCTTGAAGAGAATTTGCTTGTCCGAATTCATTTCCTCTCAAATAGCGTAAGATCATTCCTCTTTTTCCTATCTGTTGTAATTCTTTGTCCATCTTTTCCATCCCTACTCATTCAAGGTGTCTGTATTTAGAGTTTATGGACAATTTTGACAAATTATCGTGTATGAAATGTATTATGCTTCTTAACTAACTTGTTTTTTGTTGCAGTATGCAAAGAAGCTTTAGAAGTTTTAACTGTTGCATTGGTACTCAATCCCAAGGCTTTGGAAGCCCTTACAAAAGATAAAATGTGGCATGCATTTATTATTGATCTGGTCCTGCTCTGCAAGAACAGGTAATGTTTTTCTTTAAAATTAAAATGAGCTGCTGAGGAATCCCTCAGTTACACTTTCCAAAGTGCACAGAAAAATTGCTCTTACTCTCTTCAATTGGAAAAGCTAACTGCATTTGAGCTGCTCCAGAACCACTTAATATCTTCTTTTATATTTTAATGTAACCATTTTCTGTTAGTTTTGCTTTCTATTATCAATGAAATAGTTCTGGAAAACATGTTACAATTATTGCTTGTAAGGACGATCAGTTGTGGTTCACATTCCATCTGCCTTCCCTAGACAGAACAGGAACAGATAGTGTAAAATCTCTGATTTGGCTCCAGAACTGATCACTTTGAAAAATACAAAACATTTTGCTTTGAAATTCAGCTGTTATTTAAATAAATGATTATATCAAGAATGAATAGAAATAATTACTGTGGCCTATTACAATTGGGAATATAATGAAACGGTCTGTTGTGATCATAAGAGAGAAAATATTTTAAAGAATAGTTTGCTTATCTATGTCTTCAGGAGAGGTGTTCAGATGCTGCAAGTTCCCTGTACTATCATTTAATCAAATTTATTTAAGTGTGTTGCTTTATTTCATTTTGTAGGTTTGGTGGGTAAAAGTAATTCTGTTGTAAAAATAGGATTAAATTTCAATTAAATTCAAAACAAGCTGAGGCAGTACATCTGCTGTAGCCTTTGGTTTTACATAATATTTCATTTTTTTAAGTTTTAATATATAGAAGTGATCACAAATAATTAAATAACTTTAAATAGCTTTGGAATTTTATGGTGTATCTCTATTTTAAGCGAAACAAGAATGCAATGTAAAAACTATATAAGTTATTTGACAAAATAATTTTAAAGAAATTAACATACTATGTGGGGTTGGTTAACAAAGATGATTTTCGTTTATATCTGGAATCGCGTGAACAGTGAAGGAGAACTAGAACTGAAGAATTTGAGAACTGATGCATCTGTAATTTCTAGTAATTATGTACTCTGTATATTGTAGTTTCTTTGCCCTTATTTTGCACTTTTCTTTGTTCCCTATCTTCATTGCTATCAAATGCGATGTATAAAGTTGACCTACTGACTGTTGACAAAACAATGAATTGCTGCTAGATGAAGTGAGTGGAACCTACGTAATTATTATACAAGAATCTAAGAACAGATCTATCAAAAAGAGTTGCTTACTGCTTGTGGTAGTTGTTGGACAATGAGAATATAGTGAAAGGAAATTTCTTTAAAATAACTTGTTCTCTTATATACTATACAAACTTCCCTTGTCGAGCAGTATAAGATAGTACACTTTTTCCTATTGTGGTCACTTAACATTCTTCTTCTCTTTTTTGACCACATAGAATCACTTTAGTCAGTCCATTATCTAGTCTTCTTTGAAGGCTCTGTTTGGACCTTGCGGTCCTCCCAATACTTTTTCATGTGCTCTGATCTTTGAGCACTTTCTTGTGTTGAAAATATTCAGTTTGTGATTTTTTCTTGTGAGTGTGAAGCAGATATTCTTGATTTTGTTTTTAAATTTATTCTTATCTATGATGTAAGGTCAATTTCCTTCAAATCCTCTCTGACTTCTCTAAACCACCTGCATCCGGTTGTGGTATTTTTTGACTTGAGATTGTACTATACCAGTTGTTTCAGAAGTCTCGAATCCTGCATTCTCATTATGTGTCCAAAGAATCCCAGTCTCCTCTTACGCATGGTATCAGTAATACACTTAACATTATTGAATTGATCTAATTTTTAGTTGTTGGAATGAAGAATTTGAAGATTTGAACAAGTTTTTGATTTCAGGTCTGTCCGATTAGCTGCAGCTGAGCAATTTCTCCTCATTTCCACTTGGTGTTCTGCCACTCAACAACCTTTGCAGTTTAGCATTACGTTAATGTTTACTGTTTTAAACAATATTGTTGTCGAAAATGCTCAAAATTCGCATGAGTATTTTCAGTTGCTGTGCCGCTTACTCAATTTCGCATACATGTCAAATTGTAATTTACCTGCAGCTGAAAGTTTACTGAACAATGAAATTGTTTGGCTGAAAAAAATTAAGGTTAGTGTGTAATTTTGTCTAATTTTCCAGCTTTTCATTAATTTCTTTCTATTGTTGAAGTTGAATAGGCCATTATTTATATTTTTTGTGTTTTCAACTCTGTTTTTATTCTTTAACAAAGTTGTTACACAGATAATTAATTTTAAATGTGAGGTTTTGAATACTACATTGATAGAAATGACAGATTTGAATTTCTAACAAATTTTTTTGATATATTTTGTATGTAATATATTCGGTGTTGTTTCATGACTTGCAATGTCAGAAGTGTACAGTTAAGCATAATGAATGTTTCAAGTACAATAATTATGACGAAGTTAAATATTTATTTATTTATCTATTAGTTTAACAATAATTTTGGGTATTTTTTCAAAATGTAATTCTTAGGTACATAGCATAAATACAACATGGTATATTATTAAACATGTTTATTGAATCCATAATTAGAATAATTAAAAAAAGGAATTATTTATGAACTTGGTGGCAATATCTTCAAAACATATTTGACATTTCCTGTGAGGGGTGTTGAGATAGAAACTCAAAAAGTATTTACTGTTTATAGCTGAATATAGTCTCCCCATCTTCCCATATTAGTATTGCCAATCTGTCATTTCTAGACACCTAGACATTGTGAACCAGTCAGATTCTAATTTTATATTAGCGTTAATTCCCACTGTCATATGGATGACTGTATATGTTGATTGTCCATCACGATTTGCATCATTTCTCCAGATTTCAATTGTTGGGTAAATACAGTAACAATATATGTGTAGCAGTAAAAGTATAACAATATAAGTACAATTTAAGTTTAACAGGGAGTGGGATATGAGTTTCATGAATAGCCCCTTTGATGCTTTTTTCTTTGCAATATTTAGAAGTTTTTCTGAACAATTTTCTGTACCTTAAGGTGGGACCAGCCATCACTCCAAGTTAGTCAAATCACCGAGATGTATAATAATTATTATTCTAATTGTTTGAAAACACAACAATATGATTAATAACGAAGAAAAAACATGATTTAATTTGTATCTACCAGTTAATTACATGGTACAAACAATATTCGAGAACTCACTTGACTGGTTTGAAATGCATAAGAGCATGTACAAACATGGCTGCCGAGCACAACAGTTTTGTGATTTATGCATCGCAGCTCGGAGAAAGTAAAATAGCTTTCCCAAGTCTGGTGACCTATAGATAAAAGTGATGTAAAAAATACTACAGAAAATCTACTTCAAATCAGAGTAAACTTGCATCACTTTAGTGATTTAAAAGTTAGTCATTTTTTGAAAATAAGTGTTTTCTCCACGAGAGACAATGTATTACACCATCATTTATAATTGCTATTATTTCATTTAAATGGTCAGTGAGGTTTGTTTTTCACGTTGAACTCACAATAAGTACATGTTACTCTGTTTATTTATGCCGATTACAGATATTTTTGTGATTTAATTCTATCTACGTTAAATTGTTTTCCTTGATGACATGTAGGACAATGTGCAAGAGAGCGGTGACCCACTTGTGGATGAAGCAGTGCTGGAAGGGCATTTAGGCATTGCACGTGAGCTGCTTTCCTTCATGTCCCCTGAGAAGAAGTATGAGCTCGGCTGTGACGAGGGCAAAGGGGTGAACTTGGTCAAGGTACTGTTGGTGCTTGTGCTATGCGAGTGTTGGTCACTATACCCGAAACTTTTACTTGAGGTTTACTTTCCTGGTTGTGCAGGAGTTGGTGGAAGACTTTGTGTTTCCTGCATCTCGCTTGATGCTGCTGCTCCAGAGGACCGGTGAACTGAGCAGTGCCCAGGCTGTGCCAGTGTGCGCCACTCCCCTCACTGTGAATGCTGCCTTTGATCTCTTAGTGGCACTTTGTGTGGGCTGTGCACCCAACATGAAGCTTCTTGTTCATATGCTCAGTGATATGTTCTACTCAGGTGAGTAAAAATAATTTGAGAATAATATAGAAAGCGCACTATCAACACGATTCTTCCCCAATCAATGAACTTTCTCTTAGCTACTCAATGCATAGCAATCGTGTATTTTGTTTCAATTTGCACATATCATAACTGTTGCATCATAACGATGGTGTGGACCCTTCATGGAAATGACTGTGACTTATTGTCACTAACTTACATACTATGTTAACTTATTTTCATTAAAACTCTCTGGCAAAGATCCATTCCAAGTCCCTGCAGGGTCTACCTATTGGTCTTTTCCTTCTCCCGAAAACTCAGGGTCAATTTTAGCACCAGTCAATCCTTTGTAACTAGATGGATCAAACCATCTCATTTATGATGGCTTGATAGTTCTGTGTAGGTACCTCGCTGTGTGGTGTCTCTTCATCAGCACTCTCCTACAATATTTCCTTCCAGGTGTTTTTTTCCTTTCACGTAGGAACCCAGGATTCACACCAATAGGTCAATATACAGCTTTATATTTTGCAGTTTTGATCTTTTGGCTGACTTCATTTCTGCCTGGATATCTATGAATAAATTTCAACCTCTAAATGGAAATCATGTCCATGTTGTACTTGCCATCTGTGCAGATATCTGGATTTAGGAATTTGAAATTCTATACTTATTCTATCTTTGTGCATTGCAGATAGCTTTCTATTCATCAGGCATCCTTGTGATCTTTTTTTTTTCCATTTAAGTACTATATTTCTTGTGAAGGAGTGTTCATGATATCCAAATAAAATAACACTATCAGTATACAGTAATTGTGAACAATATGCATGTTAAGAGAAACTGTTAAAACAGCTTTTGTGAAAAGTCTTGCAGTTAATTTTTTTTCATGAAATGTTTGAGGAAACATGCTGTGAATAGTGGTTAAGACAGATGGGATGATGTTAATATGTAAAGTGATCTTCATCTTGGTTTGAAGATTAGATGTGCAAAATTTCATCAAGTTTGAAATAAAACTAATTTGTAGAACGGATTAAGGCATAGACACTGTAGTGTGTGGCCCCCAGATGAGGCCTCCATATGACAGTTCTTTTGTATTTTTTTAGAATCAAATATAAAATTTGTTTAACAGAGCATCATCTTGAATCTAGCCTATGCATGATGTTGAATGGTTCTGCTTTGTATGGGAAATGTTCAAAGACATATACACAAGATCATAAAAAGTATATAGGTTATGATCTTGTGTATCAAATAAACATACAAAATACTTTTTTTTCCCCTTCATATTAGTAAAAGATTTCCTTTCATGTTGTTGGTTTTTTCTCTAAATTTATTTCTTCTGTACCTATTAGCTTGCTACTTTTGTCAGATTTATTTTCAAACATTAGTTTTTTACCTAGTCCTTTACACCTGTCTCAAAGTTTTGTTCTGCCTGAGGTTTGTCGAAGTTAAAAATAATTAAGTTAATTAATTTATTGGGACAAATAAATTTTTTTATAAACAATTTTATCTGACTAGATTAAGCAGACAACAGAATGTTATTAAAACATGTCACAAGTAGACATGAATCCTTAAAAAACACACCAAACATATTAAAATATTAAAATGTATGCACAATGTTTAGATACTAATTTTGTACCATTTTCAAGTGAAACCTATCTGATCTACAACGTCAACAGTCAGGTGAAAATTGCGATGGACTGGGACTTGAACAGGTCCCGGGTTCGAGTCCCGGTTCGTTGCAATTTTCACCTGACTGTTTACATTGCAAACACTCCTCCATGAGTAGGTACTCAGAAGTTGTGAGTTTAACTATCTGATACAGCACACAAGTCATTCTAAAGTGGCCCATTTGACTTGAGTACTAGCTCAGATATGTTTCACCTGAAGATGGTACAAAATTAGTATCAAACCGTTGTGTATACGTTTCAATATTTTAATGAGTTTTGTGTGTTTTTTAAGGATTCATGTCTACTTGTGACATATTTTAATAAAATTATATTGTCTGCTTCATCTAGTCAGATACAATTGTTTATTACTAATTTGCAGACAAGATGGAGGACTTAAATTTTTTTATTTTTGTAATTAACTTGATGTTGAACTCTTGATTTTTCTCTCTTTAAATAGAGAAAGATGAACCATTGGTTGAATGGGATTATTTACCCCCTGTTGGTCCTCGGCCATTGAAAGGCTTTGTGGGTTTGAAGAATGCTGGAGCGACTTGCTACATGAATTCAGTCCTGCAACAGTTGTACATGGTAGAGAGCATACGAGTGGGTCTTCTCGCTGCGGAAGGAGCTGCTGTGGATCTGAATGAAGATTTCAGCGGGGAAGAACGTCTGGAAGGAGAGGTGAATGTCGCAAAATAAGTTCTATTTTTATTTGCGTGTTTTAAGTTCAATAGTATGAGTAGTACCTCACTGTGTGTAAGGAGTGTGTTGTATCACCACCTTTCAACACTAAAATTTAACAGATTTATTTAGTTTTTTACTTATTAAATGCCTCATGGCGAGGTTCAGGCCATGAGATCTGCACTTCTACTTAACTGTTATTTTGGTAAAAGAATTGGGATGGAGGGATGTTGGGTTGCTATAGTACATATTACACTGAACAGACATTTGTCTGGATTAGGTGAGGGAAACTCCAGCTGATAACCTCACCTAGTTCGGTCGAGCAGAGAATCAAACTCTTG
Organism: Laupala kohalensis; assembly: GCA_002313205.1. Taxonomy (NCBI): domain Eukaryota; kingdom Metazoa; phylum Arthropoda; class Insecta; order Orthoptera; family Trigonidiidae; genus Laupala; species Laupala kohalensis. Next base: position 192,198 of record NNCF01128232.1, on the reverse strand, counting down.
CTCTCCTGCTGTGCTATATAATGGGAGAGAAGATTTTATGATACCATTATACCACCATTATTTACGAATAAAACACATTTTGGTGAGGCTTACTTTCATCATAAGTTATAACCATTTGAGTAACAGTTGAAACTGATTGATGAACAAATGATACCTTCTCTCTGTCAGGAGCCTTATTGAAATTATCATAACCTAAACTACTAATACAACCAGTGGCAGAAAAAAGAAAATAGTACGGAACAATTTTTTTTATAATTACCGTAAATATCAAGAGCTACGAATGAAAGTTATAATTTTTGAATCACAATAATATTTGTCGTAATATGCATCTATGTTTTTTTTTAACCTTGATTCTACCAAAATGTTATATTTGGCCATTGTGCTAAATACGGTAGAACCCAATTATAAGAGATACACACTTATAATCGAGGTAACATTGATAAACTAAACATCCACTACTTGTAATGACTAGGAGGATTAGGGTTGATGGAGCTAAGAGCCACTGCAACATGTCTTTGTTACCTTACTGTCTTCTGTCTTGTGTGTTTGTCAAACATGTTTTAGTATGCCTTAATTATGCTTATACTTGTTAAAATTATTGTAATTCATGAATAGGGAGTTTTTTGATAGTTTACCTGTGAACTATTGTGTACGCTATCCACATGCAAGTTACTTCTGCGCATGCTCAGAAGTAAGTGGTACACCTGCTCTCCTGGCGTAGTATGTTACAATGCATCTGTTTGTGAATGATGTTAGTGGTAAGCTATTGTGAGGTCACGGTGGATTCTGATCTGGATTTGAGGTTATGTTGAAAGCAGAGAGGGTATGCGAGAGATTTGTTGGTTGAGTGTGCCATTTGAACTCTTGCCAGTGTACTCACAGTACAGTTTAATTGTGTACGCATGCATAGAAGTAGTTTGTTTGGATTTACAATTTTTATTACGATTTAATTCAAAGATACAGTATGCAAAATGCATCATTTACACCATGTAAGTTACACGGTTAGCATCATCAACCTAATGTACATGTTAGGAAGCGTGTACACTATGCAAAAACTCTCTTATATTTATACCATTCTTGTTCATTTATGTTTTATTCAGTATTTATTGTGTTTGTTTTTCTGTGATACAACTTGGAATTGAAAGTGAACAAAGCAATTATTCCTGTCTTTTATTTAACTTCAGTTTTACTTAAGAAAATAGTAATCTTAACTTCCTCTTCAGAACACCATGGATTCAAGTGAAAATGATAATGAAGAAAAAGGTGGCGTGGAGGAATCCCGAAAAGAATACAATATCGGTATTCTTAAGCAGGTGCAAGCAATTTTTGGTCATTTAGCCTATAGTAAGCTTCAATATTATATACCCAGGGGCCTCTGGAAACATTTTAAGTAAGATTTTTTGTTTGTTGAAAATGTGGATTTTTGTTAAAGGTGAAGTAGACTAAGAGAAAAATGTTTCAGATTGCAAGGGGAACCTGTGAATTTGAGAGAACAACAAGATGCTGTAGAATTTTTTATGAGTCTTGTTGAGAGTATAGATGAAGCATTAAAAGCTTTAAATCAAGAGCAGATCATGAGTAAAATTCTGGGTGGATCTTACTCAGATCAGAAAATTTGCAAGGGTTGTCCTCATAGGTAAGCTGAGAGTACACAAAGTAAATTTTTCATTAATTTCTAAATATTCTTGTATGAGAAAGTGTGTTTTTAATGTATAGGGCCTTCTTTCAAACATTTTGTTTTCCAAGAACCTCTTGGAAATGTATTGCATTATTTTCTTGTTAAATGTAATGTCAATTCCTCTAATAACTGATATGATAATAATTGTTAATTATTAAATTAAGTTGAGTTGTCTTGCCAACCATTTGTTGAATCTTGACCACATGACTTTTGCCAGTGGCACTTTTGAAAAGTGGCAAGTGGCAAGTGGCATTTGCCACTTTTCTTTGTCCAGAGGAAGAATACTGAAGATGACCGCTATGTGGTCAAAAGTTGACTCTATGAATAAACGAATGGTTGGCGAAACAACTTGACTTCATTTAATCTTTAAATACGCCAATAATGAATCACCTATTCCATATATAACCTGTAACCTGTTAATTTTTTGTAGTTCACTTTCATGTCACTTGGACCATGTACATTGATTATTATGACAGAGGTTAAGAATGGATTTCTTAATTGAAAATGTTTTTTCTTTGAAAAGGTATTCCAAGGAAGAACTATTTAGTGTGATCAGTGTGGACATCCGGAATCATAGTACATTACTTGATTCTTTAGAGCAGTATGTTAAGGGTGAACTTTTAGAGGGGGCTGATGCCTATCATTGTGAGAAGTGCAACAAAAAGGTGAGCTATGATATCTATTTGAGTTCATGAATTTTTATTTTTACTTTTTAACTGACTTACGGATAAGTGCCAATCTGACATTATTATAGCTATTATATCAGCTAAATATCAATTTTAATGTAAGGTCTTGTTTGTTTGGAAATAAGGGGTTTCTTGTATGCAAGATTTATAGATGCCCTTATTTTTTGGTCTCTCTCCTTTATTGTTTAACTTATATGATGTGTGTAGAAAATATCAAGATGGTAAATGTTACAAGAAAGGAATTTATTAGAATTTAAAGAGGGTGAGGATGATACTATGTAATCCCTCTTTGCTTCTTGTAGGTTGTGACTGTGAAAAGACTGTGTGTAAAAAAATTACCTCCTATATTAGCTATCCAGTTGAAGAGATTTGAGTATGATTTTGAACGTGTATGTGCCATCAAATTTAATGATTATTTTGAGTTTCCTCGAGATTTGGATATGGAACCTTATACAGGTATTACTTTACTTCTTATACCCATTACTCTTTCTGTTATTGTTGTAGTATTTTGCTCATTTTAAATTTTTGTTGTATTATATTATATTGTAAGAAGACTGTTCTTCTTCTCTCAATATGAAGTATTTAAAGAAATAATTTATCTATTCTTATTAAATAAAATTTTAATATTTGCATGTATTTGTTGTCCTTCCAATTTTATTTCATGTTATATGTAACCTAATGTTCATCATTCTAGAAATTGATTCAGTATATTCCATTTGAAAAATATCCTGTAAGCTGTAATGATGTGCAAAAATTGTCCTTAACGACAAAATATATTGTATTATTGTACAAAACACTGAACCAAGAAATGACTTTCTTTGTCTTTAATGTCTTGCTCTGAGAACTATATAATTTTTGCTTTTGCCGGGTACAATTTATAATGGAGGTAAATTTTGTTGCCAAGTATAATCAAAATGTCAATAATTCAAATACAATACTTTCAGTTGTATCAAAATTAAAAGGTTAGGGTGATATTTTCTATAAGGATGGGTTGGTTCCTGTTCTTGGCAGAACTGTGATTCTTACAATGTAAAATTATGGTTCCATTTCCAGAAGCGATAAAATCTTGTTGACAATCTTGATGTAAAGTTTTGAAGAATTTATTTTGTAAGTGAATGTGTTGTTTATTACAATGAAAGTGAAAAAAAAAGTTTGATTCTGTTAGACTAAACGTTTTTATGATTAGCTGTTGAGCAATAACATTTTTAATCAGAATGTATTTCGTTTCCATGAATAACTTTTTGTATTTGGGAGATCTAATTTAAATTTTTTTTCTAGTTTCTGGTCTTGCTAAATTAGAAGGAGAAATGATTGACTGTGATTATGATGAAATGTCGAAAGACATTTGTACCAAATATCAACTGACTGGCATTGTTGTTCATAGTGGCCAGGCAAGTGGAGGCCACTATTACTCGTATATACTTCACAAGTAAGTTTTCTTTGGAATTCATTTTTATTGTTTTTTCAAAGATCACTATGTTGAAGGAAAAGAATAGTTGAGTAATGGTAAAAAGTCTTTTCTGTTGTTATTGATTATTTCTATTAACATTTTTTAAAAAAATGTTTTACCAGAAAATAAATCGTGAAACACATCGCAAAAAAATGTTTTATTATAAATAACTAGTTTTGTAAAATTTATATTTAATTGTTGCATAATTAAATATGATTACTTAAATAATATATCATGTGACGTTATTTGGATAATTCACAATATTTGTTATAGATTTAAAAGTGGATGTTGAGTTAAATAGTTGAGTTTAATGGTTATATTTAATTTCGCATTCAGTGGAATCTTTTGCTGTTAAGATTTGGTTTGAATTGAAATATTATTTGTTATTTGAGTGTGGCCTGTGCTTGGAGGAGAAAAAGATGGTGACTGTGTAAAGAATATTCTGTTTTCGAGGAGGACTTATAATATCCTAAGCAAAATAACCTTTATTTTAAGTATTCACTATAATGCAACCCTTAGTTTTTTGGCAGCAGAAATTAGTTGATGAATTTGAATTACTTTGGTTGGGGTTAAAGTGGTTCAATGCTGTATTTTCTTACATTCATTTGGAGTTGGAAATCACTTCTTTATCAGCTATCTTAGTTAAATAGTTACTTTTTCTTGCTATTGTTTCTTGTATCGTCTCATATCATTCTTCCTTCTGCCATTAGATATTGTGGTACTATTTTGATTGCTACCTCCATTGTAGCTAGGTAGTGGAATGATAACAGTAATTGTTATTTTACTATTACAGGTTTTTATTTGTTTGGAAATATTTGTCAATTCTAACTCTTATTCATCTCAGCTTTCCTTTCCTTTTTTCATTTGCATTCCTTCCAATTGTAATTACGTTCCTGACAATATCCTTCAATTTTTGTTTCTTTAGGTGACATTTTGGTTTAACTTATATAAAAAAGAGAAAATTGTAATTTTAGCTGTTGCATGCCTTTTGTTGCATACATTTCTCAGTCAACAGTCTGTAAACAGCTACTGGAAGAGATAGCCAAATTATTACTTTTCTGCATGCGTCTCTTGAAGCATGATTATATCATTTGGAGGCTCGTCCACAAGGTATTTCTTTCCAATCCAAAGCAGGGAGATGCCTTTCAAAGGGATTGTCAGACGTGCCGTGTTCATGTGCACACTTCTTTTTCCTTTAAAGGTATAACTAACAATGTGTGTTTTCAAAATTTTATCTTGCAAAATGCCAATGAATTACTAAAAAAGTATGTGTGAAGCAGCCAATTTTCCCTATCTCTAGACACAGAAATAAAAACCTCATTGTTGTGAACGACTCAATTCATTGTCCTTGTTGGCTGGCAGCAACTGTTTGGGAGGACTGTTAATAGAGAGAGCTTTTATTTATACTAATGACATAATGATTTAAATTTATGACATTTTAAACGTTGATACTAATGTTATGTAAAGATAAAAAATGTTGACACTTCTAGATGCAAATATCAAATACATGGGGATTTCTTATTTTAGTCATTTTTAAAAAACTACATTAGAGTTTATGTTCTGAAAATTCTACTGATTACTTTTTCAGAATACTAGTACAAAAATATCAGTTAAAACTTTGGTCTAAAGACCACTGTGGAGGTGTATTTCTTGTTGATTTAGGTTTAGACTAAATTTTCATTTAGAAACAGTTCAACTTACGGTTCTTGTTTTAACTACATTTGTAGAAGAGTTGAAGAACTTGGTGGCTTATTGCAAAATACCTGCAAAATAGATTGCAGAAATACATACATTATTTTAAAATTATTCTACACTTACCAAAGTGCTCAGCATCATAAGTGTTGTTGCGAACTTGTTTTTGAAGAGTACATTCTCTGTGGTTTGGTTGCCGTGGCTGTGACAACATGCTTTACAAGATATGCTCTTAGAGGAAAAAAATAAGATAAGTTTTGACAAGTCACTTCTGACAGTTCCCTGGGAAGTTATTTCTCTTGTTTATCAAATTGTTGAAAAATAAATTTTTGGCTTTACCTATAATATCTCAACATGCATTGCCATTGACTATGTTCAGTGCAGTTTCAGACTGAAGACGAATTCAAATTTGAACCAAAGAATTACCCATTTTCCTTAAATGAGAAAAGAATCTTCTAAAACCTTTCCCTAATTAACTAAAGTCCTTGCCCCAATTTTTGTGACTTCTTTGCTAGCTGGCTTGTTCAAATATTTGTTGAATAGCATAATTCCTCCTTAAAAAATTAGTTCCTTAGAAGTTTTTGTTTCTCTAACTGTGTTCACTTGCAGGCACAATGATGGTTCGTGCAAATGGTATAAATTTGATGACGGAGAAGTGAGCGAGTGCAAAATGGATGATGAGGAAGAGATGAAAACTCAGTGCTTTGGAGGTGACTATATGGGAGAAGTCTTTGATCACATGCTCAAAAGAATGAGTTACAGGCGGCAAAAGCGATGGTGGAATGCTTATATGTTGTTTTACACACGTTTGGATGTGGAAGAAAATGCTCTCATGAAAAGCTTAAATGAATTATCACTGTGTAAGTTCTGTTTTTGAAAATTGAAAATGTTGTGCATTTTGTGTACTATGGTTTGTCTTCAGTATATCAGTGTTGTTTGTCAATATATTTCTACCCATATGGAATCCTCATTCTCCTCATCTAGAAGTCCTATATCTTTGCAATACCTGCAAGCATCGTTAATTCCTATTCTATTCTCTTTTCTACTTTTCTGTGTTCATTTACCATAACATTCCCTCGTGCTGTCTTCGGTAAACCTCGTCACATTGTCTCTATCATTACACCTTCAAGTATGTTACAAGGCTTGTGTTGTGTGGTAAATGTGTCATCTCAATTAATCTCAACTATATTTTAAATTCTTTCTTTGTTTTTCTGTTGTTAACTTTTGAGTTGTTCTATGCATCTTCCTCATTTCTTCTTCTAGGTTTACTGCTGTATCATCTGTATTGCATCCAAATTTCTTCTTTCTGACAACCTTGTTCCTACCTTCCTTTTTCATTCAAGTCTCTATTCTTTTCTTATTTTGCTTTAAAAATCTCTCATTTCTAGTATTTTCTATTATATTTTTTATTTGCATTTTCTCTTACTATCTCTCCTCTTTGCCATTTAAGTTAGTCATTTATAATGCTATGTAAGTTGCTTCTTTTTCATGTAGTAACTTTTGAGGTGCATATTTTTTTGCTTGAGATGTTTTAGGGAGGCTCAACCTTTCGTATAAAAAGTGAGTAAAATGCTCAAACATCTAAGGCAGAAGACTAGATTCAGTAAGGCTCAATATATCAGTATGGTCTGAAAATTGCCAAATCCCAAGTTGAAAACAATCTTATCTTAAGAAATTACAAAAAAACCATAGGAACATAAATATGTCAGTCTTATGAGTAGAAACACCATTTTATTATCAATTAAAATAATCCCAATTTTGTCATGTTGAAATTGAGATTTTGTCATGTTATTTCATCATGTTCATTGATGAGTTTTTTCATGATAATTATAATGTGAATGCTATTTTCTTACCTTATGATATTTGAAAGGAAATTTAATGTTCTATTTTCAACATTGGTAACCTCTGCCTTTGAAGTAATGTTTTATATTAGAACAGATTGAAAAGTATTTCCCGGACCCCCTTCTCCAAATATGATTTTTATTTTCCTCGATTTTCTCCATTTCATCTGGTGAATTTTATTTGTGAACAACATTCTTAATTTTTAATTTTTTGCAAATAGGTATAGTAAATGTGGGGAGTAATTTAATACATAAAGTGAAAAGACTAAAAGAGGAATAAACTGAAAATAGTGCAAAATTAAAAAAATCTTGTTGAATTTGTGAATAATTTTGTGCTAAATGCTGAATTTTGCGACTTCGCATAAAAAGCAACAGATTTTGTGTTGCTTTGTGTGACATTTTTGAACCAGCTGGTAGCCATGAGGTGATACCTGGGTTTGAACTAGATCCAATGTTACTTAAAAATTTTGCATGATTCACAGCCACAAAATTATGGGGTCTCTATAATGCTCTCTTAAATGCCACAAAATTATGGACTCTCTTAAATAAATATAAAAGTAACATACACTAAATATTTCATAATCTAATTGAAACTTAACTGGTTAAATTTTTTTAGGATATGTGAAGAGTGGATATTTATAGGGTCTTGAAACTATGATAATGTATACTTTATAACGTCTTTTGAGAAACTTCGTTCTTGGGAACTTTATTTCCTGTATTTTATTATAAACAAACCTTAGGGGTGGTACAGAAGTGGGTATTATACCCACCATAGCTTGACTACAGTAGTGGCGGGGTAATAAATTTTTGAATAATTTAGTGACATCAGATTTCAAATTTTGTGGAAGTGAAGCTCAGTGACCATACTGACAAATAATTAATAAAGCAAAAATTTGATTTTTTGATCAAATTGAATGACACCCCCTCAAGTGGAAATCTGGTGTCCTCCTATTTGTTAATTGTGGGAAATGTGTTGACTGCATTCAGGGTAGAAGAAATCAACATTTGCTACATTATAAATCCCTCTTATTAAATAACAGAGGTCAACATACAAACAATGGAAATGGTGATTTCTGATGAAGAAAGAGAGTTAAGGTATTAATGAAGAACAGCACTAATGGGACCTCCCTTTGTATGAGGAAAAGAGAGAAGAACAAAATTAGTGGCCCAATGAAAACTGTAAAATAAATATATAGCTCTCTTATATTAATCAGTGACATTGCCCTGAAGTTTCATGAAGGGAATGGATTGTTACTTGAAATTATTCGTTTGAATCTTTTTTTATTTTGGTACCATGCTCCCTTTTTTCAAGCACATTATTTATTTTTGTCTCTTTTATTTAGTTAGTGTATGGCCAAATGGTTCATTTTCAATTTCTTTTCTAGCTGATACAAAACTGGGGATCATGAAGATGCCTGCTGCCATAGAAAGAAGTGTTAGGAAGCAAAATATTAAATTTATGCATAATCGAAATCAATTTTCTGCTGAATATTTTCAATTTATTCGGAAACTTGTCTCTTGCAATACTCCTCCTGTAAATCGTCAGCATCAAGAGAAATTGGTATGTACATATTTCAAAAATTCATTGTTGAAATATAACTTGATAAAACTAATGCTCCTGTTTTTGGGACCTAAATATTGCTCAGCCCAAAAAAATTAAAAAATTGTCCGAGAAATAAGATGATCTTTGAGTTTGTATTCATAAAAATATGCAACAGACTGATTTAAGAATTGAGGTATTTTCTGTAGTTAGTGAGTCAGTTTTATAATATGTGAATAAATCAATTAGATTTCTCCAAACTAATTCCAATATATTGTAAATGTGTGTTTATAAACATTTGCATACTATTAAGCTGCACATACTAATAATCAATTCACAATATAAAACAATCACTATAATTATGGATTGAGCATCTCTTCATATATTTTTGTAAATAGGTAAATTATTTTTCTATTTTTTTGTGTGGTTTAAGGAATTTTTTTTGTATAATAATAATAAAAAATGAAATTTTAATGTGATTCCATAGATCACGCTTGACTACACCTACTTTAACTCTTCATAATTAACTTTTCATATTTGTACTTTGGTTGTTAATTTGTATAAACTGGTGTGAATTTCGTTATTTTATCATTAGTTTTGTTTTTGTTAATTAATCATTTGTGCACTATTATTAAATGGTATAGAGTACTTCAGAGGGACTATAAAGGTGCTTCTAAGTTGTAGTGACGTCTCTTGCATTATTCCTGTGCTTAATTGGATTATTTTCAGAATTGTGAAGGGGAAGAACTTTCAATGCTTAGTGTGCAATTGGCCTCACGTTTTCTATTTCATACTGGTTTCCACACTAAGAAGACACTTCGCGGCACAGCAACTGAGTGGTATGATGTGCTTTGCTACCATTTACGCTCCTCCAAGGCTGTGAGATCGTGGTTTGCTCACAATGTTCTCTTCAAGCATCCTCACAGGTATTATTTGAGTCATTGTTTTCTTAATCCTTTTTTCTTGAGGGAAAGGTAGCTGTTTGTTTTTCAAAGTAGTGTTGATAGGGATACGGATCGTGTATCGAAAATGAGCAATTACAGGAAAATAACTTATTATTGAAGATCACTTTTTTCCTTTTGAATGATGATTGAAAGATGATTGTGCAGAAATTTAAGGAAGTTTGGGAGCTGGGACTGATCCTGGGACCTCCAGCTTTGTACATTGGAGAAGATTTTTGAATTTCCAGAATATATTTGTTCATTCGTCAGAAAGAGTCAGTCATCAATTTATTGAGAATCAACTGAATAATTATGGAAATGTGTGGAACGGACACTAGTAAATAATCGATTCAGTTGAGTCTCATGATGCCGTCAAACTGTCTCCATGTTGAAAAGTGTGTGTGTGTGTGTGTGGGGGGATCAAAAGAGTGCAAAGTGTGTTCTGTGAATGATTGATTTGTTTTTCCAATACTCTTGACTTCAGTGTTTGTTTGAAACACATGGAAGTGGCAATGTCAAGAGGTGAAGTTGAACTGCTGTAGTTAGCTTTTCATTTTAAAGTCCTTATGATTATACTACCCAGAGCCAACCATTTCACATGGATTTTTGAATGATCATTTCCCTTCAGAAAGATTTTGATTTTACTCAACTTCATTTCCCCCCCTAAATTTTGCCTCCNATATTAAGGTAAATACAGTAATTTATCGTACTTGAGACACAAAAACGAAAAATGTTTTTTAAAGATTTCTTGATTTATTCTGGAAATTTGTGTTGTTTCATTGAAAGTGACAAATGGTGAAAACTCAAAATACTATTTTTTTAAATGAAAGATGAATGGATCCGAGAAAATTTGGGAGCTTTGAAGCATTGTTTTGCTAATGGTTGCCTGTGCATTTTATCTATAGTGTGATGTTTCTTATGATTGCAGGTTTTGTGAATACTTGCTTAGCTGCCCCAGCACTGAAGTGAGATCAGCATTCATGAAAATTTTAGTTTTTCTTGCTCACTTTTCTCTCCAAGATGGTCCTTGTTCACCTCCAATGTTGGATGCCCCAAGTAAGTAGATTTTGTTTCTTGTATTTCTGTTTTCAAATCATGCGTCACAAATATATTTTCTCATTTGTGAATAGGAAATGTATACTTGGGAAATAATAATAATTTATTTATTGCTCATTGACTTTACAAACAAAGTTTGGAGCAGAGTCCATATAATTGTACAATACAAAATAGAATTGATTATACAATTAATATTACTCTATGATATAAACACCATATGTAATTTCTAATCCTAATATATTTGCATTACATAAATTTGATCGCTATACAATATTTACTTATTAATATGTACATACAATTTTCATGAGATAATGATAATGAAATGACCATTCATGAAATGATACATTCCTGAACATACAGATCATTCAAGTTATTTAATTTAGAAATAAATAAACAATAATATAAGTATACAATAATAAGCAATAGTTACAAAGGCAAGAATTCGTAACTACTAGATAAAAGCAAAACTAAACATTTTGATTGTGTAATATTAGGCCCTGAGCATCATCCTCTGCTAAACTTGAGAAGTTATGACTAATAATGTATTGTGAGCACTAGTTTGGTTTATTTGTTGCATTCAAATTTAAATGAATGTTGCAAAATGTTGAACATCAAGAAGAAGCATTTAAATGTAACCTAGATAGCATCTTTGTCATCCCTTTCTTTTCCTTTTCTTCTTCTACTTCTTCCTCTGAATTTCACTTACACTTACACTTCCTGTGTGCAGTGTTCAAGGAGATTGCTTTAAAGGTCACACTAGGATTTATGAAGACTCTTTCAAGAAATGTTTCTCTTCAGTAAACCTTATTTGACAAGTAGTATTTTACATGTTTCTTCTGTGTACCCTATACGTGGAGATTATATGTGATAACTTTCGGTCAAGTGAAAATGGCGACCTGCCGAGACTCGAACCCGGGTCTCTTGCTTTAATCGCAAGGGTGTTAACTGCTACACCACCGGTTCGCCTTCCACAACTGTACACCGTTTCCACCCAGACCTAAACCGAAAGTTATCACATATATTCTCCACGTGTAGGGTACATGGAAGAAATATGTACTTAACGAACCTTAACATGTAGGTAGGTGTGTAACCGGTAATAAAGTGCACACAGCATAGTGTGCCACCTGGTTCACTTATCTCCTGTATGGGGATGTGTCTCAGGTCTGCCGGGGGTTTAGGTCTGGGTGGAAATGGTGTACAGTTGTGGAAGGCGAACTGGTGGTGTAGCGGTTAACACCCTTGCGATCAAAGCAAGAGACCCGGGTTCGAGTCCCGGCTGGTCGCCATTTTCACTGGACCGAAAGTTATCACAAGTAGTATTTTGTCTACATTTTGTATATAACTTTCTCTTATTTTGTGTATATCCCATGTATATATTTGAATTTTCCATCTTTTAACCTTATGTGTGACACTGAACTTCCTTTAATTTTATAAGTTTCTGTGAACGTATTTTTTTGGATTTTAATGTTTCTTTTAAATAACTTGAGACAAAATACGAGAAATGGAGCAGTAGTTCAAGCATTTTACACTATTTCCAAAGGAATCTACTCTAATAATAGTGAATGCAATGGAGTATCTGTTGCATTGAAGTCAAAAAGTACTCGATGAATTTTAAAGTAAACATTTTTGTGAAAGATTGTTGCAAGTGTGGTTCAAAATACAGGTAATATTGATGGTGGAGGCTATCACTTTAAGAAATAAAGACTGATTGCATCAGCGAAGATGCTTTGTGCATACTTTGTGATGCTCCTGGTTATGATCAAATTTGCTAATGTGTCCACTAGTGATCAGTATTTCCCAACAAATATTTTACTAATTCATAGGTAGATGGCATACAGTATGCAGATTGCATATACTTCAACAATCCATAGAATGTAGATCTATGAGATATTTGTCTGGGAATTGTATGTATAAAGGAGAATATTGACTATACTTCGGGATATGATTAAGTGATATTCCTTCTGTTGTTGTGGTGCGTGTTTGGATATTAATGTTTAGAAACAGCTGATGTAAATTTATTTAAGAATTCCAACTAAATATTTTCTTATTGCATTTTTCAATATTTATTTACGGTTTCAGGTATTCTCTTGGATCCACATGCTACACTCAGTGACCATTTACTTCATGCTGTTCTGTTATTACTGCATAAAGAAGTATCTGACCACGGACGGCATTTACCGCATTATTTCAATTTATTCCATATGTATGCTTCTCTTGGGTTGCCTGAAAGGACCCAGCTTTTAAAGGTATTTATTTTAATACTCCATTGTGTCAATCTACAAATTGTTGCAAAAAGAAGTCGTTATTTTGAAGATTATAAAGAGTTTCATTGCTGTATCATTAGTAAAATAATTTGTTCCAAGTCTTAATTTTTTTCACGCTAGAGCCCTGTCTGGAAGGGTCCTGGTTGTTTTCATTGTAATATGTTTTTCCGTCTCCCCTCTTCTTATGTTGTGTTGCTTTCTGTGGCTAAGGAATTGTAGAGCCTTTCTTGATGAAAAATATTCATGCACAATTATTGTTGTTAGCATATGATTAGTAAATAAGCTTTCGTATTTGATCTAATAAAAAAATACACTTCCTGCCATTTTTCATTTATATCATAACAATATTCAGGGCAATCAGAGTACTTCTACTTCGACTACTACTCCCCAGTCACTTAATATGTTTATTCACAAAATAATTCCTGTTGATCTCATTGTACATAGGAACTGCCTAACTGATTTCAAGTAATTTTTAACTCTGTTTTTATTTTTATGTTTTTTGTTATATAGTTTTGATATTTCTTAAAATTTCATGTGTCACGGTCGGCACGATGACTCTATACAGTCATTCGTGGATGACAATAGATCAGTTCGATTTTCTCTTTGAATGTGAATCAAATCCCCCCATTGTCAATTGTTCATCACAGAATTGTTCACCATTTCCGATTATTAAACAGTTTTCTCTGCAGTTTTACTTCTTTTAGCTTTGTGTCATGTTACATATTTAGTTTCCATTTGTGAAACTCCTAAACTCCAAATATAGTCCCTAATAGATTAATTGGCGATTTTTTGTTGAGAGAAGAAAAGAAAAATGAGCCTATTTTTGAGTAAATACTGTACGCATGAAATACAGTATACTATGAAAAGACTTCTTCTCATATTTGTCAGGGATGTACCCTGAAACTTCCTTTAATGGACACTTCTCATTTTATTATTCCCAAAATAATGTGAATTAATAGTAGCAATTAAAATCACTAAATTTCTATTAACAATGATAGTGCTGATGACATTACTGCCTTCATATGCTGCTACCCCTGGACCTGAGTGTTGTGAACCTACATGTAAATCCATGTCAGTCCAAAGAAAACGAGAAAAACCCGGACCAGGATGGGACTAGAGAGATAATGTACATAACTGTGCCAAGATTGAGATTTATACTTTTAATGTTGTACTTTCATCCATCAGTATTAAAAGTAATGTAACAATGGTGTTATATAGTGTAAAAGAAATTTACATCTCAGTTCAATCATGTTTGCCAATGTTTTCATGATGTAACTACTTCAATAGACTTTCTTAATTCGTGAAAAAATTATTGAATTCTTGATTCTGTAATGTAATTATGAACACACTGAAATTTTAGAGAGTTATGAAAAAAAATTTATATTGTCATGAGCAATTACAGTGGTTTTATATTGTCTGGAGCAACATGCTAGCCACATCTCTTACTATCGGATTTTTTATTATAGACCTCTGACTTCTGATAGCTGTGGAGAGTACATTAAAAATTGCAGAAAAACACCATTAGATTTATAATTTGTTTTGCATATTCAAAAGTGAAAAATTTCTTTTAACAAATGAATATTAATTCTTTACAATCTGAAATGTTTCAAAAAGCACGATATTTTTGCAGTTTTTGCCAATACTTCATTATTATTATTATAAAATAAAGTAAGAGTGACAAAAATAATTCTTATTCAGCGAATAATCACTGTTATATTTGTGACAACATTTATTAATTTCAGCTTCTACACACAAAATGTAATGAGTTATTAATTTTTTTTGAAACACTGCTAAAAACAACCAGACACATTATTAAGGAATGAAGTTTATACTGTCGCACTAAGAAGAATACTATGATCACATTGCAGTTGAATTTAAACATTTAAAACTATTTACTCAGCCTCCATCAATTGATAAATAAAGCCATGTTTTGAATATTCGGCCAGCGGTGCATTTTAGTCTCTCATGTTGTTGGCAATGCTGTATTCAGCCAAGAGGGTGGACTCATAGCTGACAAAACTATGCCAGTCAGTGGAGCGATACGTGCAGCAACAATGTGCAGGACTGAAATCCATCGAAACTCACTAATTGAAAACATGGCTTTATTTATCACGTGCTGGAGGTTACACAAATAGTTTTAAATGTTTATATTTAATTGTAACATAATCATGACATTCTTCTCAGTATAAATTTTATTGCTGGTGTGTGGTTGTTTTTAGCTATGTTTACAAAAAAAATTAATAACTCATTACATTTTATAAGCTTGAAATTAANGGGGGGGGGGGGGGGGGGGGGGGGGGAGAGTGTGCTTCCCATGCAGTTCTGCCATAGTACCCTTATAAATGCTGTTGTGCAAAGAAATCGAAAAAATTTGCGTTTTTTGTAATTCTGCATATCATTTGAGTTGTTTGGAAAGAACGAAATATATACTAATATATATATTGTTTGGAAAGAAAGAAATATATACACTAATTGATACGTCTACTATAATTTGTTGTGTTGACATCAACCTAACCTCAATACCTGTGCCACAGAAGCAGATTGAAAACGAAACAAGTATTAATAATCTCAAATGTCTACTAAAGCTGACCTTGAATGAAAATGAGAAGAAGCTCAGAAATGAGAAAAATACCTTGGACTACTGAGATCCACAAACTGAATAATTTGGTTGTGGAACAGGAGAGGGGTGTTGTTGATCCTTATGCTCATCAGCATAGGGAAGATGCTGATGTAGCTGTGAAATATGATTCACTCATGGATAAATATAATAATGTTTGGAAGGAAAAGATATTATTGGAGAACTTAAATAAGGTTCTTACAGATAATGTCAACTTATTGGAATTCAAGATAAAAAGTGTCAGTGAATCTCAAAACTTCTCTAAAACATCATTTTCTCAGATATTAACTAGTGATAAACCTTCAGCTCCTAAGAACTCTATAATTGACACTGCTCCGAATATTGTAAAAAGTACTTCCAAAATGACTGAAGAACAGATTGTAGCAAAAATTAAATCACTTGATCCTGCCCTTATTGGGATTGGTTTTCGACAATTCAAAACGATTAAAAATAAAAATGCTGTAAAACTGTGTTGTAATAATAATAGTGAAAATAATAAACTACAATAGAAGATTGAAGATATGTTTGGAGATGAACTAAAAGTAGAAAAAGAAAAAATTATTAAATCCTCGTCTCAAGATTATAATTATTTCTAAAAAATATAATCCTGAGAAGCTAGCCAGCATGATAGTGCCTCAAAATTATCTTCAGAATCCCAAGATTCCAGTGCAAAATGTAAAGGAGCTAACTTGGAAAAACAAACACACAAATAAAGACTATACTACATTTACAGCATATATTGAAGTGGATCCTAAAACTTTTCATGAATTAATGAGAAGAGGGAGGATTGCTGTTGGTTTCAAATCCTGCAAAGTTTTTGAAAATATTAACCATTGACGTTTTTCCTGTAATGGGTATTGGCATAGTGCTAAAAAATGTTCTAAAAGTAAATCATGCTCAAAATGTGCCAGGGATCATAATACTGAAGCCTGTGATAGTAGTGAAAAGAAATGCATAAACTGTGTTACAGCGAACCATTTGCAAGGGAAAAATTTCAATGTTTGCCACTACGCTCTGAGTGTGAATATTTCAAGTTACAAATGAACAAAGTGAAATCTGAAACCAATTACTCACTACTGTAATGAACCTGGATCTTGAAACAAATAATTCAAATGTTTTTAATGGTGACATTGATCTTGTTAACAACAAATTTATTATTAATTTCAATTTTACATTTAAATATTAGAAGTATCACATGTAACATAACACTTCTTGAATTTTTACTCAAAAGATTACACAGGAAACCTGATGTGATTGGGTGTTCAGAAGCTTGGCTGCTGCATGGTCCACGATTTGTAAATACTCCAGGCTACATCTATCATAGCAACAACAGTACACTAAATAAGGCAGATGGCATTGTTATTTTTGTTAAGAAAACTTTGCATGTAATAAGTGTAATTGAATCTTTTAACAACCTGAAAGTAATTTCTATAATCATAAATACCAATTCTGTTAAGCACATAAAAATTTCAGGCATTTATTGTTTCCATGATTATGAAGGTATCAATTTTATTGATGATCTTAATAATTTTCTGATTGCCAATAAGAAATTCAAAAACCATATGATTCTAGGAGATGTAAATATTGATATACTTAAAAACAATAGTGAGCGTGATGAGCATTGCAATAATTACTTAGAACAAGGATACATGTCTTATATAAATACAGTTACTGGACTCTATAATTCAGCTTTTCCCGATATTGGTACTTGCTTTGATCATGTTTACGTTAAAACTACTGCTGATGTTTAAGTATGCAGGTTATTGTACCAATTGAATGACCACATCCCTATTATTGTGAATTTTGGTACCTCAATTACTAAGGATTGAGGAAAAATATCTATAAAAAAATTAAACTATAAGAAATTGGATGAATTCTGTGCTTTGGAGGACTGGCAAGTACTAGAAACTAACACTTCTGACCCTAATCAAGCTACTGAACATTTGATAAGTATGCTTAAAGCTTTGATTACTTGTTCTGAAAAGAAAGTGGACAGGAAAAGCAAAAACACGTAAAGATTAAATTACCGACTGCAATACTAAAGAAAAATTGTATAAAGCCTGGAAATAACATCCTTCAATAGTCTCCCTAATAATCTAAAGAATATGTTTTTGAAAGATTATATAATTAGAAAAAATATTTAAAAATGGTTAAATGATGAGAGGTAGTATTATAAACCTTTGGAATTTTTACAATTTTAATTTTTTTTCCCCTTGACATACATGTCTAATTAGCTTTCTTTTTAAGTATTTTCTTTGTATGTACTAAATACTGTTAAATTTTGATATATTCTATTAATTTTGAAAATGTTCTATCAGACCTGCACATGGATTTCTTATAATCTCCTGCAGGTTTAGGTACACTACTCTGTATCTTGTAAAAGCTTATCTGGAATACATACATACATATGTATTTAAAAAAAACATGCAAAAGTATCACTCTTTTTGAAACATTTCAGGTTTTAAAAAATTAATATTCATTCACAAAAAAATGTTTGACTTGTGTATATGCACAACAGAATTACAACTCCAATGGTGGTAACTGTGTTTGTCTGTGATTGTTTTGTAGAAGTTAGGGGCCTATAATAAAAAATCTGATAGTAGTGCCAAGGCATAGGTAGCAATTGTGGAGCTGTACCCTCCATGAACCCCTTTGGACACCTTTAATGCCAGTTGTGGAACAGTTTGTTTGATTTTTTATTGTGATGTGAACATGAAATTCTTACAGTTGTTTGTCATTTGTAGCTGAATGTGCCAGCTACATTTATGCTGGTTGCTATGGATGAAGGACCTGGGCCTCCCATTAAGTATCAGTATCCTGAGCTTACAAAGCTTCATCAAGTAGTGTCTCAGCTCATTCGATGCTGTGATGTCGGCTCTAAAATGCAGTCATACCAGGCTCAACAGGTAATGTAAATCCTTGCTGGTTTATTTATTGACTTGTATGACCAAAAAGTTGCAGAAAATTCTTAAGAACATGGTCTCCATAGATTTGATATGTCAAGGACCCCAAGCTCCAGAACTGAAATTCAAAAAGTAAAATTTCAAAAGTAAGTCAGGAATCTTTGATAAATGTTTGGAATGTCTGAGAAATATAAAAAGTAGAGTAAAAGGATAGATTGCTTTTAGTTTCTTTTCTTCATTCTTATATTGTAAATATCAAGAAAAAAGATGGATGCCAGAAAATGAGTAGTTTTAAGTGAGTTTAAATTATTTTGTATTTCAGGTTCAAAAATTAAAATTAAATTAAGAAAAAGGGGGAAAAAATTAAAAGTTTTATTATATGCGATTAAAAATTCACATTAAAAAAACCAAAATATAATGTATTTTATCATTTGCAAAGTAGTTAAGGAGAACGTACAATGAAATAATCAAATAATGCAGCATGTTAAACTTTCTTTTTATTCAGTGATTTGTTTATTTATTGTTAATCCTTGTTCTCATCTTTTACTTCATAAAAGATTAATTAACTCAATTTGTTAAATGTTTTTCAGTGTTGATACCTTGAAAAAATAAAATAAAATTTATTTTTAGTCAAGAGTGCATAACTAAAAGGTATATGTATAATAGAGCTAAGGAAAGGAATTTATAATTGTTTATGCCCTGTATGTCTATTCAAAAACAAGTATATAAAATGTTTGCTTAGTCCCCACAAGTGGTAGTCCGAGTTATCAGTGCAAGGGTAGGTAAATTAAAAGTAGATAACAAAATTCAAATTTATGTGATATTAAAAAAATAATGCAAAAGAATAGAAATAGAATGTACATTTTAAAAATATTCTCTTAATTTTTATAGTTATTTTCCCAAAATCTTCACTGTATATGGTACAGTGAAGACATCATTCAAATAACCAAAATGGTTGGATAAATAAAATATAATGCTCAGTATATGCTAGGTTCATTTGTTTATGGTAGCTGCCAGAGAGCAAAGAAGTACTTTAGGTACACAAGCATTTTAATAGAACTTCTAAGTAACACCAGAAAAAAAGATGCAATTCATAAACATTCATACAAATCAATACATCAAAAGCAAAATGAGCAAAGTTTTCTATAATTCATTTAGTGACCAGATTATCATCAGGATTCATTATCCATTGCTTTAATATGATCCTTAATTTATCTTCAGGTAAATCTAGAATCTTAAATTTATCATGAGATATCAAATTAAGGGATTATAGAGCCACATTATGTTTACTTCTCACATGAATAATTTTTTATTCCGAGTCATGGCATGACTTTACCTGTGGTAATTGGTTTAGAATTTTTAAATTCGTTTTTCTTATAGCTTTATTTATATGGAAAAAGGATTGGTCATAAAATTAGCTTGTTTTAAAAGGTTACCATTGAAAAATTGTTTCAAAAGAAATAGAAGTACCAAAGTAACTGTAGCCAAAAAAAAAAGAAGAAAAAAAGCACAGGTTGTATGTATGTTATGTCACTTCTCCTTATCCCAAGTGGCTCACACTTCTGTCTCGAAAATATTTTATGATTTTTAGTTTCGGATTCTATCAAAGAATGTATAGAGTTGTCATATGCACTGCTCCAAGGTATTATTATTACATTATGTTAAAAAAAAAAAGTTTATGCTGTTAGTTTTAAATTCTTATTTTAGTATTATTAATTTTTTTTGTCACTTATATATTACAATTATAAATTGGATACTTAATGACTATACTACTAATATACTGGTTTCTGAAATCTTTTCCAAAATCTTTTTTCTAACATTTTTTGTATTTATACATGTGTTATATGCTTTCAGTAATGTAGTATGCCCTCCCTATTCAGTTTCCTGATGAAGAATTTTGCTATATCTATTTTCTGATTTCTGTAATTTCTCTGGGAAATAGTTTAAATTGTTTTACTGTGAATAGTTTGAATAATATTCTAAGTACGAAGATGGAGGGCAAATAATATTATAGAACAAAGGAGTGACTATTAACTCGTTCTTCATTCTTGCAGTCAATATTGCAGTCAATAATGCAACCCTTTTGTAGTAATACAATGATGAACGACGGGTTGCATAACCAATTGTGGAGGATGATGGAGGAAATTCGTTCAGGATGTGAAATAAAGCTTCTGTCACACAATACATTTTTTGCTGCAAAATGACCGGTATCATTTTTCATTAAAATGTAGCTTTCAATAATGCAATTGGAACGTGTGTCCGACATCACTCAATTAAAAAATTATTTTAATGACTCCCTTGTAAGTCTCCAAAGTATTTAATTTATATGCCATTACGTGTTTACATTAGAGGAAGAGTTATTAAAGACAAAAAAGCAATAAAAATGTCTTTGTGAAATTTATGAAATGTCATGTTCATGGTATGGAGTTTGGAGTGGTAAAGAAATTTTTGTTAAGGTGCATGATTCGGTGATAATTTATAAATTAGGGTCTATGATTAGGTTGTAATTAGTAAATTTTATTTTGATGAGTAATATTAAAAATTTGAGTGTGAAAATTAAGTCTGTCAAATTAATGAAGAATATGACACAAACAATTCTAATTTCAAAAACCACTAAATTCCAGTAGAAAGTAATAATTTGCAAGTCCAACAAAAATAAGTTCAACACATTAAAAACTGTAATAAAAATATACTCAAGTAAATAGAACTATAATTTTTAAAATAAACAAAACCATAAATCAACTTAACCACAGAAAATTCACATGTCTCAACATTAATTATAACCATTTAAAAACATCTATATTACTCCTGTAGGTCCTACTAATACTTATGTTGTTTCACATTCAATATGGATACTTAATACAATAAAGCTAGTTACCAATAAATTTGCTGTGCATTTCTTTGAACTATTTCAATATGAATTCTTTCACCTCTCTCCCATCTTGTAATTTGGTATGTATGTTCTAAAGGTTCCTGAATAAAATATAATTTTTCTATGAAGTAAAAATAATCAGATTTTGAAATATAAAAAAAAAAACTGACAAACTTTTTTATAAGATTTTGATAATATAATTTTTCAGCTCACTCTGTAGAATATTTTTGAAAACAGAACAATTGAAGATTTCAAAATCTGGCTGATATTAGATGATTTTCAAAATTTTAAAAATTCATTACTTACAAATTGATGGTCAAACAATGTAAAATTTTTGATTTTTAGTATAAGTAAATAGCAAAATAAACATAAAATTCTAATTTTAAGACTTGTTGACCCAACCATTGGTTAAACTCTAATGGAATGACCCTTTGCGGCTTCAGATTTCTTTTGTTTTGCGAGGAAAATAGTCTGGATGAATGTGTGAGGGAAGATTGTTATTTCCTCTTACCTTTTGTATAGCATGATTTCTCCTGTTACAGGGTGTCCCTCCCTTGCCCAACCCCTATGGAGACTCTGCATGTCCAGAATATTTGATGCCCATTCAACCACAAGCAGCAGAGATATTGTTTGGAAGGACCAGGTAATTTGAAATTGCTTAAAATCATGCATCCACTCATGACTCATTCTTATGTACTATGTTTTACCGTATTAATGAAGGATTCTTGGAGAATTGCATTCTGTTATTATGAAACTTATTATCAATGTACAGTGTAACCCTTTTTATGGGAGACACGTGAGAATTGGTGTAAATAGGAAATGGGTATTTGACTAATTAAAGCTAATTTCATATATTTACATTGGTTTAGGATGCTTGCAAAACATCCTTGTATGTATTCCAATCTCATTAAAGATGCCAAACCCTATTTGCTAAGTTTCCACAAGCTCATTTCTCTATTGCATTCATAGCATGGACATGATTGGATTTTGGTTTTAATTGTATCGTTATCTATATAATCTTGCCAATATGGACACTAGTAAATATGAGTTTTGTTCCATAGCTCACAATGTAACTTGATCATACTTCTTGACTTCTCTCATTACATTCAATGTATCCCGTAATAAGAAACTTAACCACATTTATGTGTTATTGCTTTCAAGAAACAAAAATAACCCTTGTACAAAATTGGAGAAAATAAATTTAACTTCGATGAAACAAGATGGACNTATTGCTTTCAAGAAACAAAAATAACCCTTGTACAAAATTGGAGAAAATAAATTTAACTTCGATGAAACAAGATGGACAAAAAGACCCGATTAATACACTTAGGTAAATACTTGTTTTAAGGAAAATTATCCTTGGGAAATACAAAATATGTCTCCACATTAAATGTAAGTAATCAAGTTTTCTGTTGCAACGGTCACATGATTAACAGCGTTCCAGACTCTGTCCCAGCTGCCCTCGTGAGGGGTATGTGTGTTTATAGCAGACACTATACTGTAATTCTGGAAATTGATGGAGGAAATATGGAGAAATGATACTTTGATTTTTTTTAATGTTTCAATCTTTGTTAAGTACTGGATAATTTGATAGGGAGTGAATTATTTGCTAAGTTTTTGTATATTTTTCAAAATCACACTTCGAAGATAATAGTTTTTAACTGGAGCAGGGATATAAATGTTTGTATGTACAGGATGCCTACAGGTCCTTGAAGTTCTTAAAATATCCCAACATGGATAATGGTTCCAAAAATACCAAAAACTATATGAAATCAGAAAAAAATTCTTAAAATTTTAGTTCTAGCTTGAAAAGTCTATGAATTTTACTCTTATGTAGTTTTCATTTTCTCAGTATCCAAAAAAATTCAGTACATGATTGTTAAAGATTAAGTTTAAAACTGGTTTAGGATTAACTTCAATCTCTTAATTAAATTTGTAGACAACTGAAAGGAAATGTAAAAAAATAATTATTAAAGTTCTTTTTGGGAAATCTGTGTGAGGCCAGGAGTATAATATTTAGAAATTCACCAAAAAGTTGCTAAAAAGTTCTGATATTCACTTGTGGGAAATCTGTAAGCATCCCGATGTATCCAGTTCCCTTGAATTTTCCCAGCCAAAACCACTGATGCTTCATCTTGTCTTTCTTCTCTCTCCCTCTCCCCCAATGGGAAAAGGAGTGAAGGCAAACATGGAGTATATATATGGAGCACATTTTGAGTGATGTTTTTGTTTTTTTCATTTGTGTGAAGTCCAACCACTTGTCAAGATGTGTTGATTTTAGTTTTAGTAAGAGGGAGTTGGTGTAAATACAGGAAAAGTTTAAGTATAGAAATAATTTCTCATATTGAGACAATTTTAGATTGGTAGGTTTGTGATAGGGAGAGGAATTTGTGAATGATTTCTCTAGATTTCGTTTGTTTTCTACTAAAACAAAAAGTATTTGTGGTTAATACTCGAATGTTGAAAAAATTTGTGGCCTCTTAAGATAAGAGTAGATGCTTACAGAATTAGCCACATAAGTATAAAAGTACTCCAGAACTTTGATGAACTGACATAGTACAAATGTCACTGTAATACTATCTTTGTAGATTCATTTGATTCATCCATTAAAAAACAACAACAATCAAACAAAGTAGTATATTTTTCAAAATTGGTTCTTATTCTCAAGTGAGTGTTTTTGCTGCATGTTTGTGTGTAATACATGTACTGTTAATTTTGTTCTGTTTTCTTTTATTGCTTACTTACATATATCATGTTCTTGCAGTTATATTAAGAAGATAATTGAAGATGCTACTTTGTCAGAGGAAACAGTGAAACTTCTGCAGTTCTGTTCTTGGGAGAATCCTCACTTCTCCCGTACAGTTCTCAGTGAACTTTTGTGGCAAATTGCTTATGCATATTGCCACGAACTGCGTCATCACATGGACTTATTATTTGCAATGCTCCTTCTGGAGGATTCTTGGCAAACTCATCGTATTCACAACGCTCTTAATGGTAAGACTTTATTTCTTTGTGGTAATTCATATTATTTGCTGAGTTCAATTTTTCATCTGGTATGCATCCTTCTCAATAATTTTTTCATCGGGACATGAAACCTTTGCTGTGGAAACCATTGCTTGAAGAGTATTTGATGAAATGCTGATGCACATCA
>NNCF01128232.1:130018-167430 GCA_002313205.1 Laupala kohalensis | reverse complement strand
TAATATATAATTTAAAAATATTTACAACTATCTGTAAACAAAAAATTCCTGTAAAAACAGTATATTAACTACTTTTCTACTCTGAAGAGGTCCTTTTGAGATTTATCAAAGTGTTTATTTGCAAACACAAAAAGAAAAAAAACAAATCAAAAATACATGGGTGAACATACCTAATATAAGTTTGCCGAAAGGAATGAGCATACAGAAAGTAAGTCGACACAATGAAAGAAGTCGGTAAAACAAGTACAACCATGATTCTAAATGTAGATAAAAAATTGTTTTAGTAGAATTCTGTTTTTTGTGTTGCAAATATTTTTTAACTAAAGTCTAGTCCAAAAACTTTTGAAAATAATTTTTATTACTAAAGGTTCAGATATTGATTCTAAAAGTTTAGATTTGAACAGAAAATAAAACAAAAATCTTTAAATCTTTTTTCCTAATACAAAAATTTGTCTTTACTGTGTTTTTTTGGGTATTAAAACTTATTCCTTATGCAGATTACTTTCCTTTCTCTCTCTGTGTCTTTATGAAGGTGATTAATGGCATGGTCATCATTGAGATCGCCAAACTTGTTGACCTCAATGTGCTGCCATTCTAAGACCAGATATCCATCACTACAAAAATAAATAGTTTGCAACAAAATACATTTCTGGAAGTCTTGCATATTGCGTCTCCTCTTAAAGTGTGAGGTGTCGTAATGTTGTCCTGTTTCAAAATTGGTAATTGCGATATTGATCTCTTCCAAGTTTCCAGTCAAGTTGATATGTGTGGTTTCCCTGACAAAATTTAGGAAAAAAATGAAGTTGAGTAAAATCAATTTTCTAAATTGTCTTTCTGAAATGCTCATTCAAAATTCCATGTGAAATGGTTGGCTCTGGTAAGTATAATCAAAAGTATTTGAAAAGCTAACTGATGCAGTTCAACTTCTCTTGACATCGCCAGATACACTCAGACTTCGGCCCTACTTTGAATTCTCGTGCCACTACTTTATTTCTGTGTGTCTGAGCATTATTTGGAACTCACAGTTTGATGTTAGTGTTGAAGCATCATTGATCGCCCCACTTTCGTTGTTTCGAAGAAAATCCCTGTCTCTCGAAAAAATTGTGTGTCACGGTTGGCATGGTGAATGCAGTTTGTAATACCTAGACGACGTGGACCAGTTCGGTTTCTATTTCGAATGAGCATCAAATCCCACCATTGTTGATCGTTGTTCTTTGTATTACGTTAAGTATACGGCTTGTNTTTTTGGACGATTTTTTTCGAAAAAAAATAGGGGAAACCATATTCGGGTAAATACGGTAATATCTCACCATAACTCGAGAATGCCTGAGGTAATTTCAACCAAACGTGGTACATGGTTGCATCTGACAACAAGCTTTTTGGGGATAAGACAACCCTGGCACCCCTAGGCATGAGCTTGGAAGGGGATGAAATGTAAAATTATAGGAAAGAAAGTAATATTACATTGGATACCATAGATTTTAGTCCCATTGAGATGGATAAGGACACTCCCAATGCTGTGTAAGTTCAGTATCAGTCTACATGGGAGATTATATGTCCTTAGCAGCCATAGGCTAGGAGGTGGGAATGCTATGGCATGTAAAAATAATATAGAATGTCTGATATCTGTATTGAAGACATCAGTTTTGGGACTGTTGAGGAGATGAGTGAGTATCGCAAGGTAACTTAAGCCTGCTGTCACCCCTGTAAGGAATGAACATCCTTTTAGGAGGGAGTGAGAAGGGAATTAAATGAAAAATAATTGAAAGTGACTGATATTAGTGTTGAGATCATCATTTTGAGGACTGTCAATCTAATAGTGATATTACTGATGACACCCAAGTTCATGATCAGCCCCTATATATCCCTAGTACTGCATGTAAAGGGAATGCAATATAAAAATTATTGAAAATGACATCAATGACGAGTTTTCAGCATCATTGAGCTGATATTGTGATATCCAGGTAATGTGTGAATCTAAATTCAACCCCCATGGGAAATAAGATACCCCTTGCTCCTCTTCTGTAGGGGGTGGGAATGGTGTGGCAAGTAGAAATAATTGAAAACTATGAAAATTGGAGTTAAAGTAATCATTTTGGGGGTTGCTGAATAAATAGTGTCTTCCTCAATGCCGCCTAATGATACCGTAGTTTTATGGGTCGCTTAAATAAAAAGTGACACTTCCAATGCTGCTTAAATTCATGATTAGCTCCATGCAGCTCAACACCCCAAGGGAAGGTAACACTAATCAGGTTAGAAAAGGATACTTATATGTTTTGAGTGTTACAGAATCCTCAATGTAGTCTTGAAAGATCAGTATATATTTATCATAATGAGTTCTTATCAATCCAAAGGAAAATGTTATATCCAACCATTTATCTATTCAGTAAATAATGTTCACAGAAATAGATTCTTATACCAGAATTTCTCCTCACTGTCTTTAATACTAGAATTTACTTTTCTAGGTTAGTGTAAGAAACTTAATTGGAGATTGGGTTTACATTGAAATAAGTGTGTTTTTATATAGGTGTTCATGAAGAACGTGAAGGCCTATTAGATACTATCCAGCGCAGTAAAAACCATTACCAAAAGCGTGCTTACCAGTGTATCAAATGCATGGTTGGCCTTTTCTCCAAGTGCCATGCCGCTCATCAGATGCTGTCTACCAATAGTGAATTGAAACATAAATGGACATTGGCTGTAGAATGGCTGCAAGATGAGTTGGAGAGGGTAAGATGAATCAATAAATGGTCAATTATCAATTAACATGTGATAGAAAGAATGGTTCTTTCTATAAATGTCGAATTATAATATTTCATTGTTGATAATATTTTTATCAACATTTTCCAGCGACCGTATGCATCAAATACGCAATACAGTTACAACAACTGGTCACCTCCTGCTCAGTCCAATGAATCTACTAGTGGATATTACCTGGAGCGAACCAACAGTGCTCGTAAAACTTTAGAACGAGCATGCGAGTTATGTCCTGAAGAGGTATATCCCTTACATTCTGTGAAACGTTTTTTTTTTTTTGTCCATCTAGATTATTCTTATTGTGTTAACATATTATGACAATTGCAACCTAGCAATGTAGGGAAATTTTGATATGTATTTATGCTACGACTAGGGAGAAGAAAAAGTCACCAGTTGAGATAAATGGGATTCTTCTGTGAAAATTTGGGAAAGTAAGCAAAGTGTACTTGAAAATTAGTTAATGTACAAAAAATCTGCTAAATAGAGCTATGCATATTTATGAAAACTAATTGAAATTCTCAAACAAAGTGTATTTTTTATGTTTGTAAATGCTAATATTCATGTAGATTACATACTCTGAAGTCTAGTTCAGCCGCTCTATTTCCCTTTTTCACTTGCACATATAGTGCACATATAGTTGAATTGATAAAACAATGCTATGGGCAGAAGAACGCTGTAATGCATTTTGGACTCAGTTTGGTGAATTTAGCGGTATATCACATATTCAGTTAGACATATGAATTTAAGCATTGTACTAGCTCTTTCCTATGTAAGAGTTTAGAGAATGAGATATATTTTTCTCTTTATACGTTTGTTGTAAGTGATTCAAGAGACTTGAAAGAAGATAATGCGTAATTTTTTGTAGTATCATTTGGTAAATATTGAAATTTTGAAAAGATTTCTTTATGGAGGTATGGTAAAAAAAATAGGCATTTATAACTTTTTATGACTTCTGCTTGAGCATTTACCATTCTCTTTACTTTCAAATTTATCATCCTCTTTAATTTTTAAATAAAACCCAAACAAGTGTTAGATTTACTTGTCATACAGAGATTGTATCCATTAAAGTGAACTTGCTAAATTGATTCACATTTGAAGCATGCAATGCCTTAACTTGGTAAATGCCATTTTGTCTTAAATTTTTTTAGCAGAAATAGGTTGGATATGCCATGTTTTATGTTGCCTAAAAATTTTATGGAGATAGGTGAGCTTGTTTCTTAACTGTTGTAAAAGTCATAACATTGTAAGCATCTGCACTTTTTAAACGTTGCATTCTCCTGATAAATTTGATTTTTGGAATTTACAACATTATGGTATTGCATGTTTTATTTGTTTATTCTACAAACTGAAACTTAAACATTAAGTATAAAATATAATGTAGTTCTAGGCCAGTAGAAGCAATAAAAAAAATATAGATGCTATACATAGATGCCAATTTCAAAATAATAGGTTCTGATTTTGTTGAAAGTGAATGCTAATTTGGTAAAAAAAATATCCACTTTTTTTTCTGATCCCTACTGGGACCATTTCTTAAACAACAGTTCCCAAAGTCATGTACAAATAAAAACAAATAAATAAAAAAATAATTTTCTTTCACCTTCAGGAATATTTTATGAGTAGCTCTGATGCACTGCAAATTGTACTTTATGATGTTCCAGAATGCTTCCATTGATGTAAATCTTGCAAATGCAACTTCTGCATCTTTATTTTAATTCTTAGATTTCATTATTTTCAATTGTATATTCTTTCCAATATGTGACATATAAGAATATTCCAAGACTCTCAAAGTTTTTATTTAATAACGAGTGACAGAAACTTTATTACATTATTTTATTGAGCTGTAATTTTTAAAGAAGTGGTTATATCTTTTTGGAAACTTTTTTTCTTTAGGAAGCAGAGGTTGAAGAGATGTCTGAAGGAGAGAGCCCGCAGCCAGAGGAACAATCTCAGCAGACGAATCCAGCCTCTGCCCAGCAGAAGACCCCCTTGTTTTCATCTACCTACGCAGGTTCCGGAGTTGTATTCTCTCCCATGAAAATTCCCAGTAAACGGCCTCTAGGTCCTAGGTACGTGTTTTGGACTTCCTACCACAAATATTGCATGTTCTGGTTTTATTGATCCTGTAAAAATAAGTGACCTGGATTTATGAGGAAAGTGAATGCAATAAAAGAAACTGCCTACTGGATCATGTGTGCTACCACACCCCCTATGGGCTTAGAGATTGAGAGACACATTCTTGGTATTTTGTTTATTATTAAAATTATTTATTTTTTTAGTACAATTTGATTATTTGATATAAAAGGGTGGTCAGAGTCTGGGAAAGTCTGGAAAACATGCAAAATGTCCTAACTTTTCCAGGTTTTCTAAGTTGGGGAAAAGTCATGGAGAAGTCGGGGAAATTTCTTGTCTGGGAAATAATTGAAATAAGTTAAGATTTTTGTCTAAATAATATCCAAATTTTATAAAGATGTATTTATTTTTCAGAATTCAAAAAATAGCCATTTTTATTAAGGGACTGTTCATAAATTATGTTACTTGATCTTTGAGGATTTTCGTACTCCCCCGTCCCCCTGATCACACTATGTCATGTTGTACTAAACCCCTCCTTAATGTGATGTCACAAAACAACCTGTTCCCTCCACCATTATCGCCCTCCCATCATATCATGAAAAACAGTGGTTAAAAGAGAAAATATAATCATTTGTATACTTACAAGGATTATAAAGGTCAAAGATGTCGCACTGAGAAAACGATGCGTAAGGGATTATAAAACTTTTGTTTTCTCTGTGGATTATTTATGCTGTATATTTCATGCTGTCTAAAATGCATATGATTGTTATCAAGATGAAAGAAAAGAAAGTTCTACCACTCAGAACAATTCAGAGAAATTGCTTGTAAGAAAGAAAAGATTTTGGATTTAGAAAAGCCGAAGAATGAGACTTAGAATTAAAACTAGTAAAATAAATTGAAGTTATGAACAATTTTTATTGTCTTAATAATTTAAGCATATTATTTATTTTATAAGAATGAAACAATTTTTTGACATAGAAGATAATTTATTTTATTGAAGGTTTGTGAGTTTAACTTGTTTGTTTAATTTTTTTAAAACATGATAAGTGCACATAAATAAAATTGTTTTTTTGGACTTCAGCACTTTTGTATTATTTTTCCAATTTTGAAAATTCTTACAATTAGTTAATAAAAGAATGTTCCAACATTCTGCTTAATGTGTTGTCTTGAAAACTGGTTTGCAAAAATGTCAGGGAAAATTAAAAGTATACTCAGGAAAACCTGGAAAAGTCAGGGTAATTTGCTATAGAAAAATACCATATTGGCCTGAATATTGTATAACGTTTTCTCTCCAAATAGGTGCCTTTGAAAGTCATACTCGCTATATTCAAGTTCTTCACTATTATCGATAATAAGTTGGGTATAGTGAGCCTCATCAACCATTTTAGCATCTATTTTTAATTGCTATTCGAGAATTTACGGTATTCGAAGAAGATGCAGTATTGTTGTGTCAACGGAGTTGTGTTTGGCTCTTGCATTGTGCTGTGGTGGCAAAATTTCTGGTAGCCAATCTCTCAGTAGCTCTAGTTTCTAGTCTCAGTAGCTCTTACGCAAGTCTCTGCTTGAATTTATTGTTTTTAATCCGTTACTTATATGATGGGTAGAGAGAACACAGACCATGTAGATAAAAGCGTGCTTTTATTGTTCATGTAACTCATGAATTCATAATATCTACGAGGCAAATTGCAATTAATAATTACAAAATACTTCAGATCGCACTGTATTTGAGGTTATATTTATATTTGGGCCTATACAGTACTAACCAATATGTATAAGTAAGACAGTATAAGTAAGTAAGCAAGCAAGCAAGCTGATGGACTTCTTGTTTAACTCTGCACTGCGCGCGCCTCTTTCCATGACATGTGAGCACGTGGGGCAGAGTTTGGACTGTCCAACATTTTTCAATGATTTCTAGAGGATTTCACTAAACATGGACAAGGTTAATTAAGAAAGGACGTAAAAAATAATGAAAAAAACTTTTTTTTATTAAAAGTATCTGAAAAATATAATAAAATAACGAAAATGAAATAAGTTGTTATGACTGATTAAAATATATACAAGAAGTAGAAAATAATACACAAATTAAATTTTTTGTCTTGATTTTCATTTAAAAATAAGTGGAAGAAGGAAAATTTAAAAAATTTTAAAATTGATATTAAAATAATCATTAAAATTGAACTGACAGCGGTATAGCGGAATAAAATGAATTCTTACATTTCATTCGACTTTGTGTAATTGTTTGTTGCAAGTAGGCATATGGCGGTGTTAGGACCACTCTAGCAGTTCTCTTGGCAACTATATCACATGCAATGAAAACAGCATGGAAATGCTGTAACAGCATGAATTGAAGGTTGAAGGTGTAACTAAAGAATTTTTTTATTTGTTGGGCTTTAGGACTCGTCAACATCAAGGTCATTAGAGCCCTTACCAAAGAATACACTGACCTTTTTGTCTTAATTTCCATGCATATAGTTTTTGAGAGCAAATAAGTTCAGAGGGCGGTCCAAACACCACCTTTGCGTGCAGTGCACGGTCAACTGAATTAATGTTCAGAAGATGCTAGTTACAAGTTTCTTTCAGACACTATTAAGAGACTTTCTGTGTGTGGATTATATATGAAAGTTATTATTTTTCTGGCTCAATTTTTACCTGTAAAATATTTTTATTTTTAGGGTACAGGTTGGGAGCCCAAATGGCCAAGTGCTACAGCCTGTCACTAGCAGTGAACCAGACATTATACTGCAAGATGAAAGTGAGAGTTCTTCTCAATCGTACATTTTGACTGAAAATGAACAACAGTTGCTGCAACAGTCGCAACATTCATCTCCTCAGCAGCACTTACCTGCATTACCTCAGTCATCACAGTTGAATCCAACTCAGTTTTTGCTACCTCTACAGCAGCAACAACAGAAACAGCAGCTGCAACAGCAAAATTCTCAGCAGCATCAACAACAGCAAAATTTGCAACATTCACAAAAGCAAAATTCTCCACAACAACAACAACAACAACAACAACAGTTGCAAC
Organism: Laupala kohalensis; assembly: GCA_002313205.1. NCBI lineage: Eukaryota > Metazoa > Arthropoda > Insecta > Orthoptera > Trigonidiidae > Laupala > Laupala kohalensis. The sequence goes on along the minus strand of NNCF01128232.1, from coordinate 159,578 downwards.
AGCAACACTCGCAACAGCTGCAGCAGCAACACTCGCAACAGCTGCAGCAGCAATTACCACTCCCACAACAACAGTCATCCCAGCAAGATCAACAACAACAATTGTCCCAGCAAGAACAACAGAAACAACAACAGCAGCAGCAGCAGCAACAACAAATACAACAACAAGCATCCCAACAAGAACAACAGAAACAGCTGCAGCAGCAATCAGAGCAAGAGCAGCAGCAACAACAACAGAAACAATCACCTTCATCACCACAGCTACAACAGGAAGAACTTCAAAAACAACAGCAGCCATGCCAACTGCCCCAACAGCAGCAGCAGCAGCAGCAGCAGCAGCAGCAGCAGTCTCAGCAAATTCTGGTCAACCAAGTGCAACTACAGCAGCAACAATCATCCCAGCAGCAACAACAACAGCAGCAGCAGCATCAGCAGCAAAAGGAAATTCAGACTCACCAGGAACATCAAGTTTCATTGTTGCAGGAGCACCAAGCAAATTCATCTCCTCCTCCAGAATTGGAGGAACAGTCGACAGACATGTCTCCTCAACTCCCTCAACAACCATGTCCTCCAGCAGCTCCATCTCAGCAACCAAAATCTCCTGATAGTCAGTCTTCATCGTCATTGTTTGCATAAATCAAATGAGATGCTTTAGTTAAGAAATTGAAGTAATCCAGAGAAGTTACTTAACTGTGAAGAATTGCATTATAAATTAAGTTCACTTTACTTTAGAGAACTAATAGTTATGCTCTTCTTCAGAAAATGAGATTGTTATAGAATTTAAAAATAATAATGGTCCTGCTGCTTACTAAAATTTAACTACTCCCTTAATTTATTTCTGTTCAAAATTTCTGTCTTTTTTTATTATGTGGCCGTGGGTGCAGTTATAATCCATTTATGGAGATAACAATGGATAACTTAAATTGAAAGTAACTAGGGTACCCTTTTTGCAATATAAGATGAAGTATTAATGAAATTATTAATTTTCATTTGTGTTGTATGAACATTTATCTTTAGCAGAACTGGCTGGCACGTATTATTTTTATTAAAGGACAAGAACAATTACAATATTATTTTATATTATGGAACTAGTTTGTGTTTCTTGTTCAGCAATGCATTTTAGTGTAATAGTGTCTTATAGAGAAAGTGGAGTAAATTTTGGTGAAGAAATATGTACTTCCTGCTCATATAGTTCTCAATTAATGGTAATGATCAGGGCTGTGATTAGCATTAATTCTTAACAAGTGTGTTACCTATACAAAGAGGGTTGAGTTGTACTGACTCTTGATACTGACTATTTATATGTAAGGAAACAATGTAAAAGAGACTCAGACTTACTGCAGACTGATCATACAAAGAAAGAACATCCGACAGGAGGAAGCATGCAGTAGGAAATGAATTATAACTAGAGAACTAGAAGCAAGAAACTCTATCTATGTATGGTGCAATTGACGAAAGGAAGAAAGACAGAGTACTTGATGAATGATATGCTCTTTTAAGCATTTGCTCATGCCACTTGGGAAAATGTTCTGGCGAGTGTAGACCGCTATTCATTGAAGCTACAATCAGTTACACTTGAAGATAACTATCAGTAATTTCTTAACTTCTTTAAGTCTAGCATTAAAGATGGAACTATGTCAAACATCGTGTTTTATTTGTATAATTAATGTAATATTTATTGTTTTGTATATTCAATTTATTATTTGTTATTTTCTTGGTGATAATCATTGATTGTCATTCCTTTTTAAAGTGTTATGTTTACAAGAGAATTGGGAAACTGGTATCATTTTAAAGAACTTCTCTTTTGTATTATTATCCCTTCTATGTTGCTTTACTGTATAAAATTGGCTTTTCTACGATTATTTTTTATTTATTTATTTTATTTTTCAGTAAAAAAGTTGTGAGTTGTGTTTCAGCAAGATATGTGATGCAGATATCCCCACGCTTCTTCTGCCTTAATTGAGCAAGTGTGGAGTTTGGTGTAGAAGCTAATATTAAAAGCAATTTGTGTAGTGACTATAATCAGCACAAACAAATTTATTAGAAATTTGTGTGAAAATGAACGTTTTTTCCTCTTAGGAGTCAAAGAGCAATTAAGCAGCAGTTTGTGCCTGTTCAGGATTTATACTGGTATATGTATATAATAGTGATTTTATCTATTTGATGTTTTCCCATGCTACTGGACATTTATACACATTTTTAAGGGGAACATGATTATATTTGTATTGTTGGCATTACTGTGATGAGAATATTAACTTTTTTTGAAATTATACTTGTATCTGAAATGCATTTCATTTATTAATGTTATTTCTTATATCATTTATGAGATAAAAATTTTTAAAGAACGTGTGTGCACAGAGAATATAATGATTGGCTTGTAGAAGCTTTCCTTATTTTTAATGTCAACAATCCAAGAAAATTAAGACAGAAACATCAGTCAGCCAGCTCTGAAAATGTATTTGATTTTGTAATTATTTTTACATTTTAGTTGTCAGTGCATTTCTGGCTATTAGTTTATTTTCAGAACTAGTTTGTAATTGCTTCAGTGAAGCTGTTGATGACTTACCATTTTATAAATGAATCTTACCTCATTGTGGAATGAGCTAACAGCTGTAAATACAATTTATTCAGGATCTTCATTACTGGGGCCTTATTTTGCATCAGATGTTTCAGAGTACGAAGTACTTCTACTATGATCAGGTCATTGGCATTCTGGAATAAAAAGTATTCTCTGTTGGATGCAACTGTTTATACTGATGTAGCCTTGTTTAACTTTGTTATTTTTCATTGTATACTTACAAAAAAAATTATATATGTCTCCAATAATGCAAACTGAATTGAACAGACAAATTAGCGTGACTGTTTCTTGGTTTTGGTTTGAAGAAAAATGACCGACCACCTTTCTTTGTTCAATTGGAGATTCTTTTACATTTATGATATTATTATTATTATTATTATTATTATTGTTCAAATTGTGATAAAAAGGATGTTAATATTCCTCTTGAGTCTTTGAAAGTAGGGAGTCTAGATGCAAAGTATCGCATTAAATCATTTATTACTTCACTAAGATTTCTTCTGTATGAATCTGGAGAAACCACATTTCTTGGCTTCTTCAAGATAATGGTCTAAGGTGAATAAACCGAAATTTGTGAAAATTTGGACAATACTTGACAGATGTTTTAATGAGATGTATTTATATTTATATAAATATGTAAACAATTTATATGATATTGATTTATGTAAAAATGTTATGTATATTACTTTGTATGTATTTGTCTTGTATTGTCCATTTTACATTGAGGTGAACGTGTAATGATGTACATTTGCTTAAAAATTACCTTTTATTCGGAAACTACTTTGATAATGAACATGGGGGAGGTACACAGGAATGGATCACACCTATTGTATTTATATACAAACATATGTTGAACATATAAGAATTACAGAATTTCCAGTCATAATAAGCCAAAGATTATATAGAATTGTTTAAATTAATATACATCTATTGGTTTGCATTCACTTTTGTGGTTATATTAGTGTGAGTAAATGATGCAAACTCTCATGTGTGGGTTCATGCAAAATTTCCCCTTTGACTGGCTCTCCCCTAAAAAAAATACATATGCCTTCTTTGTTTCCTTGTATATTATGTATAAATTTGTTTATATACATTCATTTTCATTTTTCTTTACGTATAATATTTGAATAAAGTTACTGTTGTGTAAATATTTTTCTCAGACTATGTGTTTATATGAACCTTTCCGTACACACTTTCAAAGTCTAAAATTAAATTAGTATATATTTTTTGGTTTCTTCAGATAATTGTAGTCACCCAGGTGTGTATTCCTTTACTAGTTAAATGTGCCAAAACAAGATTATTATTGAATAGAGTGAGGATTTTTTATTAAGAGATGAAGTTAATGAATTTCATTTGACTAAGGTGGGTTTAGTGTCTAATATGGGTTTTTGTGGAAACATTAGGAAGAAGTGTTCATTCTTCTGTGGAATAAAGTGCACACAAGAAAAAAACCCTATCAGATATTGTAAATCATTAGGCATAATATCAGTACTGCTTTTCTGGAGGACTTACAAATTGTCTCATCCAAATGTGAATTAAGATGTGTGGAAATTGAAGATGCTGCATGTTTGTGAAGGAGTAACCAATGAAGTAAACAATAAAACACACTAAAATAAAGAGAATGTTCAAAAAATGTTACTGAGAAAGATGCAAGGAGGCTCCAGGCACTAGATACTACTAGGATTAAAAAAGGAAAGAAGATACCCAATTCAGTCAATTAATCTCACTGAGGCACAAGAGTATTTGTCTTAATGGATAAATAAAGAAATCTGTGATTAGGGAAATAAAAGAATTGAAGATATTAAAGAAGAATGAAGGCAAGAAAAATGCTAAGGTATAAGAGAGTGAAGGAGATGTGTGATGTTTTGTAATATAAAAGTTGTTTATGTAGGTGGGATGAGGAATATGTATTTATTGTTTTGATTTGGCTATTGCTGACTGCAACTCTAGATGGCTTCACCCTTTCAAGGATTAAAAAACTTAGCAATATTTTAGCAACTTTCGTGAAAAGTTGAAATTGTGCTCTATTAACTCACCCATTTTTATTATTTGCAACTAATAAGTGTTCTGTCACAGATTATAATGTAGCGTTACAGCTATTTTTCAAAGAGATTTTTCACAGTTGCTGAGATTGTCAGTGAAGACTTGTTTCTCAACATAGGATCAGAGCACTATTTAGATTTGATTAAAAAAAACTGAAATCTTCAGTATGATATTTCAAAATGGTTTGGGGGAGGGTATAGCGTTGAAAAGCACATATCATGATTTATCTTGCAGAATTTACATCATAGTCTACCGACACACATCATAAAATGGACATAACTTATTCACAATTAATTTCATGCTTTTATACATTGTTATAATATTTAAAAAAATGTTTTCATAAATTGTAAAGACATATAAATGTGTATTAAAAATAATTTTATTACTAAAAATCATCTTTTTATGTGTATGAAAGTATCTATAGCACTTCCTACTGAATTCAACATGTAATTTGTTGCTATCAACTATTTCTCATGGGGAGAAGAAGAAAATAGGATGCTTTGAAATGTAGAAGTTCTTTGTAGGATTGCAAAGTAGATTAGATCCAGTTCTCAGTCTCCGGTTTCTTTAAGCCAAACGCTCGTTTGGCTGAAGTTATTCGAGAACTGGACACTTACACTAAAAAACTCACTGAGCGGGACACAGTAATCATCATAGGTGGGCAGAACGATATCAACTTGGGTGGACATTTTAACGCGTCTGAACATCTACAGAAACTAAAAATGGCCTCCCTGCACACAAACATAGTGCTCTCTAGCCTGCCTCCACGCTTCAACGTTCCACAAATAAACCACGAAATTAACCTGGCAAACATCTCCCTAAAACATCACCTGGCAGACACAAAAATCACATTTTTTGATTTGCAACCACACCTGACTGCCAAGGACTTTACCCAGCACGGTTTACACCTGAAACCGTCTGGGAAACAGCACTTCGGTTCTCTCCTAGCTTCACATCTGACCTCACATCATCCACCTCCTCCATTACCTCCTCCTGCACGTACCTCATCTCCTCCTCCACCTCCCTCTACTTCTACCTCATCTCCTCCACCTCCCTCTGCTCCTACCTCATCACCATTTCCTCTTCCTATCTCCACACCCATTTCTTCTCCTGTCCCCGTTCTTTCACCTACTGCTTCCTCATCTCCCACGTCAACATCTATTCCTCCTGTCGCCCCCATACACCGTTACAACTTGCGCTCAGGAGTACGATGTGGTACTCGAAGGTGACAATCGCGTTCAGGTGCTGTGTGCGAGCTTCATCCGGAACTAGAAGCTGTACCAATTTCAAATTCCTCTCCACAATCTAACGTCGATTCCATTTCTCGTGAGTCACAAACTCTTTGCGAAAATAAAATAATTATATTTCATCATAATGTCCAATCCCTTTCAAACAAATTGACAGACATTGAAATTCTGGTACACGAAAATCGATTCGATTTGCTATGCCTCACAGAGCATTGGCTTTCAACTAACAACATCAACGATACTGCTATTTCTAATTATTATTTAGCAAGTTCTTACTGTCGGCAAAATTTTAAAGGCAAAAATCCCCACGGAGGTACGTGTATCTACGTTCGTAATGATATTTTATCTTCTCCACTGACAGGCTACGAGAACTTCTGCGTAGATAGTGTGTTCGAAATTTCTGCAGTTGAACTGACCGACACCGGTATTGTTGTTTTGTGTATTTATAGACCTCCTCAATCAGATCTTGACATATTTTTTCGGAACTTCGAAAATGTTTTAGAACATATCGCACATAAATCTACTAAATCTATCGTTATATGTGGTGATTTCAATATCGATTTCTTGAGTACATCCGACTCTGCACATTCACCAGTTAATCGATTCAAGAATCTTATCGACTCCTTCAACCTTATTACTACGATAAATGACCCCACTCGCCTCTCCGGCTCATCTCAAACATTGCTAGATCAAATTATAGTCAACAATGGAATCTCGTATCTCTCTGAAGTGTTTATCGCCGGATACAGTGATCACCTTGCTCAAGTATTGACTATTAATAATACACTAAAACCGCTTAAAATCCTTTACAAATTTACAAGAGAGTTTAATGACATAAATAAATCCATATTCGTAAATTATTTGCGTGAAGAAACATGGAAAGATGTTTACAATTGCCAAAACACCGACGACAAATTCAATGTATTTATCTCAACATTCCTAAAACATTACAACTCTAGTTTTCCCATAAAACGCAAGTTAATTAACACAAAAAAATACAATAGATGGATCACCCTAGGGATAAGAATTTCTTCAAAAAACAAACGCCGTTTATATTATCTTTCAAAACGCTATAACCAGCCACCCGAATTCCATAATTATTTTCGTAAATATAAGACTATTCTCCGAAAAGTAGTCTATGCAGCTAAAGTTATGGAAAACGACAGGCATATACTAAAATCGAACAACCGGATGAAAGCCATGTGGAATATTGTTAACAATTACACGTCAACTTCTGAAAATCGCGAAGAAAATGTTTCTTTACTAAACGATGGCAAGATCGTGTCAAATCCTCAGGACATCGCAAGTTTGTTTAATTCTCACTTCTCAGAAGTTGGTAAAATAACGAACTCAATATATCCAAATCAATGTCCTCCAATTATTACCACCCACATACCCAATTCTATGTTCACTTCCGAAACTAACGCCAGTGAAGTCATGGGAATCATCAGCTCCTTAAAAAACAAATTTTCACGAGGCATAGATGATATACCTGAGTTTATTGTTAAATCTTCGTCCCACGCTATATTAAATCCACTCGTAAATATTTTTAATAGTTCTTTATCGGAAGGGGTGTTTCCCAATATATTTAAGAGAGCTAAAGTGAAACCTTTACACAAGAAAGGAAACAAACTTAATATTGGAAATTACCGACCAATATCTCTACTACCCACTTTCTCAAAAATCCTAGAAAAATTGTTCTATAAGCGTCTTCTAGATTTTTTATCAAAATATAACATTCTCTCTGACGATCAACACGGTTTTAGGAAATCCTTTTCCACTACAAGCGCCATATTTTCCTTCTTAAACGATGTTACCACATCTCTAGACAGTGGAGAAAATCCTCAGGGTGTTTTTCTTGACTTATCCAAAGCATTCGATGTCATCGATCACGGAATTCTCCTTACCAAATTGCATTCTTTAGGCATTCGTGGACTTCCACATCAATGGCTAACTTCTTATTTAAAAGATAGATATCAACAAGTAGAAATATCCTATACTAAAAATAAAATACTTGAGCGTTGTCTTTCAGAAACAAAGCCACTTACTTGCGGAGTACCCCAAGGATCAATTCTCGGCCCTATACTCTTTTTATTGTATGTGAACGACATGTCATCATCCACATCAGATTGCAAAATGGTTCTTTTTGCTGATGACACTAATTTACTATGTAAACACGCCAATGCTCAAAAAGTTTTGTCTAACCTTTCGACTTGGTTCCATGCAAATCGTCTCATTGTAAACACTGACAAAACAGTGTCTATGTCATTTCACAATAGTATCACAAAATCTTTACCCCAGGTTTCTCTTTCTTTAAACGGAACACAATTAAAAACTGTTACAAATACAAAATTCTTAGGTCTCCATATTCAAGACAACCTCAAATGGAATTGTCACATTGACAATCTTAATTCCCAATTAAGCAAATTGTGTTACGCATTCCGAATCTTAGTTAACGCAGTTAGTCCACGTATTTCCCGTTGCGTATATTTTGCAAACGTTTACTCCCATTTACGTTACGGCATTACCTTCTGGGGTAATTCCGGTCAGAGTATTCAAACTTTCAGAATTCAGAAGAGGATAGTTCGGATAATTTGTAAATCTCACCCCCGAAACTCTTGTAAACCTTTATTCAAGGAATTAAATATCTTAACACTTCCCTGCATTTATATTTATGAAACGGTCGTGTTTGTTAAGACCGAATTACTGAAGTGCCACCCTTGCTTTATACGAAACAGTCTCGTTCACGAACACTATACACGCAATAGTAGTAATATTCATCGCCCTAGAGTGTCAACCACTCTTTGCCAAAAGGGACCATACCATTCGGGAATCGTTCTATATAATTCCCTGCCCAAGAATATAAAAGATATTATGAAATTGAATATCTTCAAATCCGCGGTTAAAAACTACCTCCTGCACCAGTGCTTCTACACTGTAAAAGAATTTATTGATTTTAACAAAAGTTAAATTCGTCTTGTGCTTTATCACGCCATTGCTGTAGTACTTTTTAAACAACTTATAACAATTTCAAAAACTATTTTCTTGCATGATTGTGTTGTCTTATGGCTCATATTAATTTAGTTTTATGTGTACTCAACATTGGCACGTTTGTGTACATAAATTCTGTAGCCCCATCCTGGCCCGGGTTTTTCTCCGGTTTTCCTTCGGGTAGAGGCGGATTTATCATACAGGTTCTCTAGGCTTTGTCTAGGGGCGGGTCTATTGTAACAATAAATCGTGAATTTAGTGTTATTTCAATTTTTAAGCACTATACTCAGAATAATCTATAGTTCGATAATAACTTACATGTAATTTTTTGCTTAAAATTACAAACATATTGACATTCTATTAGTATTATAACTCGCAGCTAACTTTTTATCTTATCTAGGAATTTTTGCTGAATTTTTTGAATCCGCCTCTGCCTTAGGGCCCTTGATCGGAATTGATGGGATGGTCCCTTGCTTGCTTCCGGAGAGTAAATTAGTTTTTTTCCCTCCACGTGGTCATACGCAGTTTGTACTGTTTTTTGACAATAAATTTATTATTATTATTCTATTATTAACACTAGCAAGATACTGTGTTAATCGGTGTTGGAAAATACATTTCAAATAAATTTGGTGTTATTGAAAAAAAAACTGTCTCTTTGTTTATGTTGCTTTAAGTACATTCAATTTGATACAATAATTTCAATTCAAAGTGCATTGAATTGAAATTATATTTATAATAGTGCAAAACCTATTTGTATTAAAAATTAACATAATTGTCAATTATTTTTATTGAGAGGAAATTGTCCCCATTCAGGTAAGTCTCATGTTTTATCCGAAAATTTAAATAAGTTTTTCTGAACACAAGTAAGACGGAGACGCATATGGTCCATGGACCTATCGGGCCTACGCGACGTCACGGTGATTTTTGATCTCGGCAGATTCTGTCGTAAAAATCCGATCGTGTCGAATGCCTGTCGTACCCACTCAATGACAGAAAAATCCTGCCGGAAATGATCTTAATTGAGACGACAGGCAAGATGAAAATTTCTAACGACGAAAAAAGTTTGGTAAGGGGCGCCCCATATCCGCCCCTTGAAGTGTTAATGTAGGTCTACAATTAAGTAAATAAATGAATAAACATTTGTTGTTTTGATTCGAACCTCTAAGCAGACACTTCTTTGGGTTTATTCCGTGGACACTTTTCCTGTGATCAAATGTACTTTAGATCACGCTTTAGAAATTTAGGCATGTTTCAATATTGATTGAAAACACAGCTTCAGTTTTCGACTCTAAGCGTTAGATGAACGACGACTAACTCAAGTTTAGGATTGTACCTACAAGACATTTCGAAGTAATTTTACTTTTCAATATTATCATGTCTTCTGATGCAGACACCAATGTAATATAGTTTGACGTACGCATGCCTCAGAGTGAGTCCCAGAACAGCATGAGATTTTTTTCTTAATTTGTCTTAGCTAATTTTATTTGAACGCTGAACATTTTTTTTTCTCGCCAAGAACAAAAAACTTAAGCCTAGAACTTCAAAATTTGGCACTCGTGTTCTATAGGATTAATCCCTGTGGTCCTTTTTGAAAATTTCTATGATATTTTTACTTACGTGATCTTCAGGGATGATCCTTGTAGACCTCTGAATACCTTTTTTTTCGAAATTCGAAGTTGATTTTTCTTCGATGTAGCAGCGATGGGCTTAGAGCTGAAAGATTTAGAAATTTGAAATTTGTCACGACCGGTCTTCAGGGTGGGCGTTAGAGCACTACGACGTCGCATGTGCGATTTTTTTGAAATAGGAATTAGACTTTTAAAAATTTAGTTTAACCGGTTTTTGGTACCTATCGCCGAGCAATGAGCTTTGAGATACGGCACACGCATTTGGATTCCGGAGTACTAAGCAGCGATGTTTTCGAAATTCGTTTCAGAATTTTCTTGCTCGCTTCAATGGCCATTTAGAAGAAATAGTTGTGCAAAATTCCATATTTTCACGCTAGCGAAGCTCCTTCACATATGAGACACAAGAAAATTCATCACAACATAAAATCGATGCAATTGTAAAGTCGTGTTTATTGTTTTAACCTTCAATAAAAACTCGTCAACGATTCCACATTAATGACTAAATATAAATGTTCTAGTTTATAATCTTAATGTTATTCTCCGAATGAAGATTTCATATTATTTAGTATCGTAACCTCTAAAAATGTCAAAATACATAAAACATTTGCCTCCGTTTCAAGTAGCGTCTAGAAACCTAATCAAAGAAAATAACGAGAAGAGCTCGAAACTACGAGAAATGTCGAACACCCCAATAAGGACACTCTCTGTCCTTGTGCAATAGTTATGGAGTTTTCAGAGTAGCTTGTCTCTAGCTCCTCTGACTTTTAGTTTTCAAACAGTTATAAACATTGGAACATAGATCCTAGTTATTTTGCTATCATACAGAACATTTATCCTATTTATCTTATAGTCATTCAGTAGACGTTTAAACTAGCGTTTACATAGCAAACTAGCGTTTATATAGGTTATGATTTAATGATTCTATCTACACCATTGGTTTGCTGACAACCAAATCATTGGGTTATCTGACTCCGAATAAAAAATAAATAAATAAATATACCTCCCAGGGGACTTACATCTAGTAAGTACGTGTTTGGCAAACACGGGGCTCCGAGCTGAGTCTGGGATTACTTTCACTTATTTGTGCTAGGCTCCTTCCTTTCTCTTTCCTGACCTCCCTTGGTCACCTCTTGTTCTTTTCGATCCCGACGCTATTAAGGCTAGGATATCTTTCATTTTCCTCTTCCCCCCAGGGGACTTTCATCTAGTAAGTACGTGTTTGGCAAACACGGGGCCCCGAGCTGAGTCTGGCATTACTTCCACTTGTGCCGGGCTTCTTCCTTTCTCTTTCCTTCCTTGGTCACCTCTTGTACTTTTCGATCCCGACGCTAGGGTATCTTTCATTTTCCTCTTTCTTCTTTTTTTAAAATAATGATATATGTAGTTTTGATATATGTTGATATTTGAGTTTTGAGTTGTAATTCAGGAGGGTTTTTAGTGGGTATGGTTGCGTCATTCGGCGAGTCCCGCACGCGGGGAGAGTCATGTTGGCTCTCTTTAGTGCGTAACTGCATTTTCCCTACCTCAACAAGTTTTTAGGGCTCTAATGACCTCGATGACGAACCGTAAAGTCCCACAAAAAAATTATCCTAGTTAAACATTTTATTTTGCCATCATACAGAACAATGTTTACCATTTACTTTTATCATAAAACCCTGAACCTGCAACGAATTCTGACGATGATATCGCCCTGACTTTAACCTGCTGCGATGTTTTCGAACGCTGCGAGGTCTAGAGGGCGACATACGTTTTAACGCTGAACCGCTGTGTTACGAACTGCTTATTCACAACAATACGGTTTTCTGAAAACCACGTTTGCGATGTGGGTACGCTGAAGGAAATGCATATGGTTTTCGTGTTCTGAACTTTTCCGTGTTGACTTCGGCTGTGTCCCCGCACAGCGTTGACCATTTAAGGTGGTACTAGCGTATGTAGAATTAATTCACAAAAATACCTGAAATCGGTATAAATTAACAGAGAAACATGTTCTTATTGTGACTTCACCTTGAAAAACATTCCTTACCGGCCATTTAAATGAAATAATTGGAATTATAATTGATGGTGCAACAGTCTACATTGCGTCTTATGGAGGAAACAATTATTTGCAAAGTAGATCAATTTTTTAATCACGAAAGTGATGGAAAATTTATCTTTTTAATGCTCTTGCGCATTTTAAAAGAGTCCTGAACATTGTTTGTACCAACTGAGGAAATGCTTTTTCTTCATTTTTATTCATATTGTTGTTTTAAAATAATTAGAACAAAAATAAAGAAGACAATTATTCATCTCAGTGATCTGACTAACTTGGAGTGCTGGCTGGCCCCACATTCAGCGTTGCGCATTTTCCCCGTCCGTTGCTCAAAACAACTGCCGAAATGCTGCGTTGCTTCTGCGCTGTACTGCGTGAGAAATGACTTGTGGAAAACAGTACCCACCATTGCTCGCCGCGCGGGGCCAAGCGACCTTGAATTGCTTTTTACCCAACCAGAAAAAAGGCCAGCACAGGAGTGTAGTGAGAAGCCCCCCGTTTAAATACTTTTATTGTTTCAACTGGGACGGAATTGTTTGGTTAACTCCTTTTTCATTTAAGATACGCTTTCACTTTTTTTAAATAAAAAATATAACGAATTAGATGAAGACAATTTATTTTGTAGAAACTTTAACCTTTTGTACCCCTTTAGATATATACGAAATTGATTTTAATTATAAATGGGAAAAGCGCTCTGTTTTGTATAATTATTTACAATTTATAAATTTGATTAGCATATAAAACGAAATTAATCATGTCCAAATGGATGTGTATATTTCTTTAATTTGTAGTTTTGTTTCATAAAATACATTTTTTTATTTTAATATATAATATATTGCCTTATTACGTAGTATTGCCTTATTACGGAATTAAATATGGTAAAAAATTTATTACAATATTATAATGATGCGTGTCGTTACCATCCAACATAAATGTTCTTCAATTGTGAGAAATTTTAATTTTTTCAGACTACCTAGAGAGGACTAAATTGCAGGTTGAATGAAGCGCACTCCGCAAGCGACAGAAGTTTTGCATGTGACTGCTAACTGACAGACAACGGTAGTGTGGGGACGGTTGTAAAATTCTAGGCAGCGTTGCTGACCCGCAGCACAGACCGTCGACCAACGCAATGTGGGGATGGAGTCTTACGCCGTGTGATTACTAAATTTCTACTGCGTCATAATCACGGAATCACCATTTTCCAAATAAGTATCTTAATTACAAGATGTTCACCACTTCACGTCATGTTGGCGAATAAATGGCATTGTTTGTGTTTCTCAAAGACACAAGACACTAACGCCGTCTGTGAATACAGCGCGTTTTAAACTTTTCTCAATTCTTATTCGGTAATACATTATACTTACTTGGTAATTGTAGGGTATTGGCAGCTTTTTCGGTTGCATGGCAGCCATCGTCAGTAGCATACACTGGAATATATACATGAAGATAACTAGCATTGTTAAATAGCTTTTCTTCTGTATATCAATTTGTTGATATTTTCTATATATTATAACAAGGCGTTGACTATTTTTTTTACTTGGGGGACGCATACGATGAATTTTTCTTATTGCGCTGAAACGTGATATCTACTACAGCCTTAGGACCCTTGATTGGAATTGATGGAATGGTCCCTTGCTTGCTTCCGGAGAGTAAATTATTTATTGTCCTCTACGTGGTGATAAGCAGTTTTGTAACTGCTTTTTTGACAATAAAATTATTAACTATTGTTATTAAGGTATGAACTATCGTTTTTTGGCCATATTTGAAGCCTGTGACCGTCAAAGAAGCTCAGATTTTCACACGAGTTATTGTTGTTTGGCGTGGCGCGAACTTAAGACTCGTTGAATTCCGAAATGAGCTTTTCTTTCCTGTAAAACTTCCGAGGCGTGAAACGAGGGGTTGGGGGAGGTGTCTTCCAACTCGCGATGTTCTTACTCTGACTTTTGATTCGTCGGCGAGGTTCATCTTTCTGATTTTAGCATTTACTGCTGTTTTTTAAAGCGGTTGTAACTCGCTCCATCATCTTTCATTTTGTCTTATTAACTCGCCCGTTAAAAAGTTTCTTGCTCTTTCATTTAATGTGTTGAGGGAGTTCTACACCCGGAAGAAATAACGCTGAGATTATTACCTTATTTGGCTAAAATATGAACTGAAGTTACTCCGCGTTTCATTGGTTTATAAAGTACTCGTTAATAAATAGACACGTGTTTTAACCTCAGTTTAACATTGTCATTGTTTTGAGGAAAAATTGCTTTTATGGTTTTCAAATAAATAAAGGTACAAGAAAACACCTTTATTATTCATTGTTTGCCATACACGTGTAATCAAAGATTTATTCGTAAATCACTTTAAGTACAATACATTCAACGTCTTAAATATAAATGAACATGAAATTAATTACAAGGTTTTGAAGAATGCTTGAAAGGTGCACAATCCAGTGATATGGAACTATGTATTTTTGAGGAATCATGTGAAAATACCTTTCTTGCTGATATTGACTTATGTTTAAATAGATGCCTTTCATGAAAAGAATGGGTTTATTTAGTATTAACGCACTCTTTAGCTCAATTAGTTTTGAAAAATGAACACATCCATTTTGAAACGACAAAATTTCTGCTGTTACTCTTGAATCTGTAATCCGTTAGTCCAATCGATCAATCTTCGCCACGCCCGGTTTTTATTGAGGAGTACGTGATGTACTCGAAAATGTGTGTTAATTTCTGAAAATGAGAGAAAGTGTCCCCCCGTCAAAAATATTCAAATTGAAGATTTTTTGCAGTGTCATTCTATGTCCTCAAACCATAACTAAACCATATATGTTAAAAACCAGTTTCAGTTGGTATACAGACAAACAACTTCTTCATTAAAATGATTTATGAGGAATCATTTATAAGAATTTAATATACATACACTACTACATTGTAGTTTTGTAGAATTAATAACTCATCCGACTTTCTCATCGAAGCCCCGAATCACTCCTTTTGAACGGTTTGCAGATGCAATTCTGTTATGGACTAAAGACATCTCAAAATTGTGCCTGAAGCTTTTCAGGTGTAGAAAAAGTAACCTGTACATTTTGTAAAACAGTAGCTACTCTGGGGATTTTATTCCCACTCAGAACTTTGATGTATCCAAATGAATTCAAGAACGTACTTCAAACGAATTTTTTGTAGCTTCCTTGCTTGCTTCCGGAGAGTAAATTGGTTTATTTGTTCTCCACGTGGTCATACGCATTTTGTAACTGTTTTTTTTGACAATAAAGTTTATTTTTATTTTGTAAAATTATCCGGGCGAAGATTAGCTTGCGTGATGCCAATGGAGACTGGCAGAGGCGTATCTAGGATTTTATTTCATTATACACATCGAACATATACGAGTTGCGGCGGATCTACGGGTGGGGGGTTAAGGGGACTGTAGCCGCCCATTAGAGCTGAACTCGAAACAGATAAAATTGAAGTTTATAAATGGCATACTTTATAAAATGTGTTACCAGATAATTGATTGTTATTAGTTATAATTGTTATTGCTATTAATAATAGAATTGTTATTGTTATTAATATTTCCAGATTAATAAAATTAATAGTAACAGATTAATAAAATTCATAATACCAGATTAATAACTTTAATAAAAAATTGTTATTGTTATTAACAATACCAGATTGTTGATTGTTAATTAGATGCATTTTATTTAAAATTAATATTTATAAAATTTGTGTTGTAAAACCATAATTTTAAAACACAAATGCTTCCCGGTTAGTCCCTCCCCTTGAATACGGTCTAGATCCGCCACTCTCTCTCTCTATATATATAAATTTAAATGATGATAGATATTCCGCCTTCGTCAGTCATGCAGATTATCTACAAGATTGAGAAGACGAAGGTGTTGAGTGTGTTTGAGTGTTACTCGACTTGGGTACAATACACAAACAAACATTCGAAGAAATGCAAAGATAACAATTTTCTTTCAATTTCGGTGAGGGAGTGAATTGATCCCCAATACCTCCCCATAGGTACGCCCCTGAAGGCTGGTCCTATGGAGACATCAACGAATACTTTCTTTCCTTTTTTGATTGGAAAACATTTACCATTTTTCAGAAATTTTGGAAGACTGTGTGAGACGGTCGGGAAGAAACCAATTAAAACTCCCGAGCGACGGTGAGTGATTTTATCTTCTATTGTAGTGTACGTGCTAAAAAACGTATTATTCGAGATATTCACAAATAGTGACATTTCTGCCTACCAAAATGCAAAGTATAATTTAACTTTCATTTTCTTGTTCGTGGTTGCATCTTGTACCGAAAGATGCAGTGATATAACCTTACATCTGATGGTAGGGAAGCTACCTCGCAACCCCGTCCCAATAGATTTTTCTACTCCTCCGCGTCACCCACCTCAGCCCCGATTGTGTAGATCCCACTGATACTGGAAGGGCGCAGTCACTACCATGTAAGACTTGTTGAGGGGAGGAGCCCTCGGCTGCCTGTGAACGCCTACTCTTTTCAGCAAAATCCATATTTTCCATGAAAGAAATGAATTCCACCCATCTGGATGATTAATGAGGAACTATCTATCAGACATTCTAGAGGTCGAGTAAGAACCATTCGTCTTAGAAAAATTAATTATAGTGAAAATGTAGGTGATTATACTCGAAGTGAAATTTATAGATATGCGTTTAAGATAGTAGTACGGACAATTGTAGTTGAGACAGATAATATCAATTAAATAATAAAGTAACCGTTAAATTACACGGTTCGAGCTTCATTATAATACTATACTTGTTGCATATAACTTACCAAGTACATCACAAAATTACTTTTCTTGTATTTCGCTCATAATTTGCATCTTTCAGTTTAGAATATTTCTACAATAACAAACCTGAGAACACGCCTTACCGTGTTTTCTTGACGGACATTATGGTTTTCAGTTTTTCATTAGACTATAAAACTTATAAAACAGACAAGTTTCCTCTGCAAGGAAACATTTCTATCACTCTTCCAGCCTTCTACAAGTAATATCTCTACCTTCAATGTAATACAAACAGCTATTACATGTTTCATATAAACTTTTCAATGAGTAAATTAATGTAATGAATTTTTAAACATTTATTAATTCATTACATTTAGTGTAATGAATTTAAATTTTATTAAACACTTTTTGTCCACGTTTTTACCTGTGTGCAAGTTACCGAACCATCCAAGTCTTGAGAAAACATGTTTCTTTCTTTGAAAAACTTTGCTACGCAACCATTTGATTTCCGAGGAACTTGTTCATTCATTCATTCATCGTGAATGAATCGTTCACTTGGGAATCGTTCTTTGGTTCCATCAACAGCGCCACGTATCGAAGCCCAAGACGCGCACGAAGCCTGTGGTATAAACCACTTGATCGCTGGCCGCGTTCAACGCCAGCGCCAGAAGCTTCTCGGCCGCCAGCGGATGCCACACGCCGAATGTACACGACAGGTCCTCGGCCGCCTCCCAGTAGTGGCAGCGCTTCGTCAGGCGCATGGACGGCACGTACTCGAACAGGTCCACGTACGCGCAATGGGGCAGCAACAGCGCCAGACCTACAACAATGGAGGGAAGTGCACGTGTTTCTTCCGTGCGCCGACACGCGGAGAAGATGCGTGAAAATGGCGATCGAACCGGGAATCAAACCCGGGTTCGATCCCTAGCTTCGCCACAATTTTCATCTCCCGAAAGTTATCGACAATAGAAAAGGTGGTCTAACGCCGTGAAGCTCAAACTGTATCACTAGACGCCCCGAACGCGCCCGTGAGGTTCGCGAAGGGTAGAGATCCGTAATTTCTAGACCTCGCCATTAGGAGGAGGAGGTGTGGTCAGCATCTCGCTCATTATTTGCTCTGTACACATTTTCCAGCAGGCTGAGTAGACCTGGGGTCAGTCTGGATGTTGAGGTGTGATGACAAATCTACTCCTCACCCGGCCATCGAGCCCCTGAATCACATTAACTACGAACATATGCCCACTCCCCATATTGGAAAACAAGAAGCATTGCAGGTGAGATAAGAAGATTTAAATTTGAAACATCTTGTAGATGTATATAATCTAATATCTTATAATTTGTAACAAAAGATAAATTGATAGATATATCATTCGTAGCATTAAGAGGGGGATTCCCTATTACTGAAGATTTTAATGATTTTGTTGTTGCTAATGCAAAAATATGTAAGACTCTTGAATTCTCTTGGTACACTATCAAAGCATAGTTTTTTTCCCACAAAATGACGCTAGTATCCGTTAGCGAATAGGAGTAAAAATTAACCATATCTGAATACTCGCAATTTCGCTTTCACCAAATCTGGGATTCGGGTAGAACGTACTATAGAGATCTGTAATGTATTCAGAAAATATTTTTCATTAATGCAGGTGGTTGGATTTTGGTGCAAGCTGTCGGAACGAACCTCGCCTACCCAGTTCTGGTTTGCTCGCACAATGTCACCCAGTTTTATAAATATCCATCAAAGGGAATGTATTTGAAAGCGGTCGTATAAAAACACATTCACCTTTCTGTATTCATATAGCGTCCGTCCATAAATTACGTAACGCACCCACGGAGGGAGAAGGGTGTACTATTGTAATAATTAATCTTGAATTTAGGGTTGTTTCAATAGTTCCGATTTATAAACAATATTTTCTAAATAATCTATAGTTTGATAATAATACATACTTGTGAAATAACTCTTGTATTTTATTAATACAAATTTATTGTAATTTTGTTGATACTATAACAAGTTTTTATTCGTCTCTTAGGAATTTTTGCTGAAATTCTCAATCCACCTCGGTGCTAAGGTTCTTGAAATTGATGAGATGATCCCTTGCTTGCTTTTGTAGAGTAAATTAGTTTATTGTTCTCCACGTGGTCATACGCAGTTTGTAACTGCTGTTTTGACTAAATTTATTAATAATTATTACGATATTTCCCGAAAGAAATATATGAATAAAGATTATTGTTTTATTTTTCAACTTTGTTCTACTTGTTTAGAAAAAAATATCTACGTTGATTGAAGATGATTTGTAGATTTAAAATGAAAACAAGCGAGTAATAACAAAGTCCCTCTCGAACGTCCTATCCAGTCAGTCACTTACCCAGGAAGCCCGAGGAAGGTGGGTTCCGCCGTATCCGCACAGGCACGTGACTCTGGATGTACTCCCACAGCGCCCAAAGCGCACGTGGATCCAACACGTGGACACTGCGCTCAGGTCGACGGCGTCTCAACGCTGACAGAGCGCCCCACAGGTCGAACTCAGGGTGCGACATCCACTGCAAGCGAAACATTAATGACCATGCTTAATGCTATTAACGTTGTTTCAACGTCATTAAGGCGCAGGTCGCCGTTCAAGTTCATAACCCTTCATGAATCTTTCACTAATGTTACCTTTTCTGCTTGCATTAAAAATACTTATTATAATAGTAATTAATGAATTATTGTACATTAAAAATTGCGAATCGATAATTATACCGTTCAAGTTGAAACAATATATCTAAAGACTTGTTTGACTAGACTTTTATCTAGTTTAGCAACGGTTTTCGTTTAATAACTTCGTTAATTATTCGGAAAGGTAAGACAAATTTCGTACTGTTCTTCTATACATTAAAAAAGTGACGAATGATTATTTTTAGATTCAATTCATTTATATAGATTCAATTAGAAATTATTTATTACTTTATTTAAAAACCATCCCTTCAAAGGTTGTATCCATAAGGACCCGAAATACTTCCAGATATTTTTTTTCGAACATTAGATCCCCAAGGTCCACGTGCACGGGGTCATACGCAGTTTGTAACTGCTTTTTCGACAATACATTTATTTATTAGACAAAGAATTGTCAAAACTTATGAGTTGCTTCTCGATTATTTTTTTGCAATACAAATCTGAACATTTCAATTATGTACTCTTGACTAATTTTTCATGAAACATTAGTACGTAAGTGAAACACCCTTTGTAATTCGTTGAGTGATGAATAAGAATGAACTAAAAATCTGATTCGAATCCGCCAGCTGGTGCTCTATTTACACATTTTTGAAAAAAAAAAAAAAAAAAAAAAAACCGCATATCTAATTGATTTTTAAAATCTTATTNAAAAAAAAAAAAAAAAAAAAAAAGCACCGCATATCTAATTGATTTTTAAAATCTTATTTTTGGTTGAGAATATGGACAACGAGAAAGACAGGCC
Source organism: Laupala kohalensis (assembly GCA_002313205.1). Lineage (NCBI taxonomy): Eukaryota > Metazoa > Arthropoda > Insecta > Orthoptera > Trigonidiidae > Laupala > Laupala kohalensis. The sequence goes on along the minus strand of NNCF01128232.1, from coordinate 138,868 downwards.
TGTGGGCGCAGAAGAGTCGCGGGAGTGGGTTAGCATCAATCGCAAGTGGGTCATGTGAACAAGCTCTTGTGCCAGTCCCCAACAACATACACTTTATATATATATACACACATAACGAAGGGGAAAACGTTGTAAGGTGTCTCTGTCTCTCTCGCACATCGTCTTAGGTGGGGGAAGTCGATTCCCCCCCCCCTTGGACTGCTGTCTGCATACAATTAGACTGCGCAGTGATACCTTACTCCCTCCAAGAGGATGTGCGAGCGAGAGGGATACATCTCTCAGTATCTTCTGTCTCATGTTATCAAGGACATCCTACAGCAGAGACGGTTGAGTCTATTTATAATTATGTCTGTGGTCCCCAGCACTGTGCGCTCAGAAGCAATGCAAGATCACGTCTGTCTGTCGTGCTTATCGGTCACGTGGGACGCCCGCACCCAGACTTGTCTTTCTCGTTGACATCTATGCAGGATTAATATGAAATGGGCCACTTCCGAAAGTACGGAATCTAACTGTAATATTGAAACCCTTTTGAAAACCCTTTGATGATTGTATTAACCGATTACTGTGAGTGAGAATTGGCACTTTATTTTTTAATTCGGTTTGTTCTATGAAGTATCTGAGGGTTGAGTGAACGAATCGTGTCACTAATGTTTGTCAGCATCTTACCTCTTCCAATGTGGCAGAGTAGTTGCTGGGGTCCCACACCAGCAAAGCGACGTTTTCGTAGAGAGGTGAGTTCAAGAAGTCGAACTCTGGTTTCGAGACGACTTGCGAGTTGACGATGCGAATGTCTGTCTTGGAGCCCACGTCTTCCTCGTAGTTGACGGTTGGCGCATGGTTGAACCGCAAAACCACGTCATGTTTATCTAGCAACACAAGAAAGAGAGGTTATGTTATCCATCTATTATTGTTTGTAGATATTTTATATTGTAATTAGAGGAACTTTGATGTATTTACACCAAGTATATAATAAATTGTCTGCTTTAATAGGTCAATATTTATTAATTACATGTATTACTATGTGAACGAAGGTGGACTGTTCTTACTATATTATTGTCGATAGATAATATACATTTAGATTTTCCGTTATAAAATATAGGTGAGATGTATTATTTAATTTTATGAGTCATTTTGATCATATAATTTATCCAGAGAATTCGACTAGAAAGTATAACATAAAAGTATAAAATAAATAAAAAACGTTTATATATAAATTAAAAACCATTATCAATGTACTAAAAATATAAGAATACCTATAATCAAATATTTTCATTAAATATTATTTAAAATATATAAATGAAATCGTGGGAGCGTTCTTTAAAAATATCTTTTGAAAGAATTCGAAAATATAATTTAAAATAACTGAATATCATGCTGTTTAAATGAATTATTATTAGTGATACTTAATTACAAATATTTTAGATTATGAAACTTATGCAATTTATTTGTTATTGTACTAGGTGTAAGCTAACTTATAATCCTTTTGCCTGAATTTTCTTGTTTTCGTTACATTCTGTCAGTATTCCCTGTATTTTTTTTAAACTGACGGGTGATCGTATTCCCTCTGGATCTCTAGTGCTGCGAGGCATTCTGTTGAAACTCGAGTGAAGGCACCGCGAGGCGTTCCTTGTCTGTCACTGCGTTCAGACAGACGCCAAGTGACAGCGCACTCTTCTTTTCCCTTCCACTTACTTCAGTTGTTCGCTCTATCTCGACAACACATATCAAGAAAATTGCAATGGAAAATTTGAATTATAATTTTTATATCATGCATAAATTACGTCTCGTGATATTTGAGAATGTTTTATCTGCCGGTCCCCCGTGTTTGTCACGCTATACCGAAACCCCTCATTAATGTGACGTCACACAATGAGCTGCCCAACCCATCATGAAGAAGGGAAAACAGTAATTAAAGGAGAAAATAGAATCATTTCTATATATTTCATGGGATTACTCAAAGAGACGATTTTCAACATTTATGATATACTAAATGTAACGCCAAGCTTTCTAAAATATCCCCGGCCACCCCTTATCAAGAATCGTCACGTTTCGCCAACCCCCCCTTCCCCCAAGACCGTGACGTAATTTGTAAACGATCTCTTAACAAAGATGCGGAGATGTAGATGACCAAATATTCTGTGTTGTGTAACGTGTCACTCCTGAAATTTAAGCTGGTTCGATTTTCATTGTCTCGATTATTTGTTTTTCAACTACGCGAGTAATTTATTTCTTTTTTTTCCCCCTTCGAACTACTGCTGTGAGTTTATCTCCGTTCTCTTTATTCCTTGAAGATTTCTCGACCACGAAAGCATGTCTGGCAACGAGAAACTAGTGACACGTTATTTTCATGCCGTGACATTTGCGTTCGTTTGGTGAATTAATTAATCAATTAATCAGTGAACATCCTGTTTTTAAATCTCGACAATCTCGATTTTAAATCATTCAAACAAGTACTTGGAAATAAGTGGTTCGAATATTTTTTTTATTGTGTAGAGTGGAAATAATTATTCATTTATAATAGCAACCTTAATATCACATTCACTCCTTGATTCTCGTTGCTCCCTCAACATTAATTGATCAAACTTCCCAAAGTAGAAGGAGCATGACATTTAAGAACGGTCCCCTTGGTTATTCCGGTCTCTTTTATTTGATGAACTTTTTATTACAATCTCAATGGTGCGGAAATTGCTGCGAGAGGAACAAAGCTCGCATAAAATAGTAGACTCTTTTAATAACCTGATTCTAAGGTATGGAAAAACGTATTCGGTTCAGACTGACCGGTATGACAGTGAAACACGAAAAGAAGAGGATGAGTTACGCAAATGGCAGATTTAAGGACAATTATGTGATTCGCTTATTTTGTGAGTGTCGGTTGAAGAAGACTTTCTTGTTTAATGTTTTATAATAATAATAATGCTTTTATTTGGTGGCGAAGTTAAGGTCTTCTCTTACAGTCAATCACTTAAGTACATACATTATTGATAAAAATACAAAATACAAACACAGGAAATTTAATAAAATGTGCATTGAGACAGAAATTTTTTTTTGGAAATTTAGAAAATAGAGAGTAAGTGTTACAATAAGAGCATATCATTATGGAAAATAAGAGGCCTCGCGAGAGCATTAAACATTGTCACTTGAAAACATAGAACAAATCATTCATCGACATTCGCTCATGAATCTTTGTATTAGGAATCATGAACTATTACGAAGGATCTAATCTATTTTGTGATACATTTTTTGTCAAACACACACCAAGTTTATTCCACATCTTGGCAGCTCCTAGTGCGAAGGAGCGGAAATATTTGTGTGCCCGGTATTGAGATACGAGTAACCTAAGGTTCGAGGTAGAACCGGTATTTAAATTGGGCATCAGATAAAAATTGGAAAAGTGAACAGAGATAGTGTGCTGTTTTACTCATTGAATTGACTTCCACCCTTTTTCCTTAAAACATCGGTCTTGTTTCCTAAAGAAATCTAAAAAAAAAAGAGGATAAATTGGACAAAACTGTGATTAGTGCTTGTAGATAATTAATACGTGAAGAACTTGAGCAAAATCGTCGCCAACCGACCCGTTTCGGGTTCCGACCTCCGATCAATTGAGAGAATCGATTTTTCGTCATCAGTGGGACGGACGGTATTGGGAATTCAAAATGAAGAAAAGACAATCTTCATCCGAGTGGAGGGACGGGATATTTTGAGATAATATTGACAATGAGAAAGTTATATATTCACTCATGTAGTAATAGCTATCATTGCGAATCTCTGGGAACATAATCTCCGGTGAAGACATCTCGAAACGAGTTTTTGACCGTTTTTTTACCTTCCGTAACGCATGTCTTATGAAAGGTAACGGCATTCTTCGCTTCAATGAATTGTATCATGGCTATGAAGCATGACATTTCTTTTGTGAATCATGTTTATGCTGATCTACGAACTCTCAATTCTTTTGATATAATGGCTACATAAATAAATAAAATTATTATCGAAAAAGCAGTTACAAACTGCGTATGACCACATGGAAGACAATAAACCAATTTACTCTCCGGAAGCAAGCAATTCCATCAATTTCGATCAAGGGCCCTAAGGCAGAGGCGGATTTAACATTCCAGCACACTCCTACGATAAGAATAAACTAGTTCGGTACGCGTTGTTATATACCAGAATACCAACAAATTTGTATTTAATAAAACAAGGAAAAGTTATTTCAGAAGTGCGCATTATTATCAAATATTTGAATATTCGGAAAATATTTTTTGTAAATCGTAAGTATGAAAATGACAGTAAATTCGTGAATTATTATTTCAATAGACAAGATTCTAGAAAGCCTGTATAAAAAAATCAGTCTCTACCTGAAGGAAAACCGGAGAAAAACTCGGACCAGGATGGATAAATAACTATTCGCGAGATTCAGTACAATACCTTAATATTTTGTTGGTTGCCTGCTCCTGGCGTTAGCTGTGGCCGTGAATGAGCTCTCCCTATTTTTCAGTTTAATCTTTCTAATTATTTTATTTTTCCTGTTTTTTGTGATTCAGTAGTTGTATTTAGATCCTAACTTTCATTGTATTGCAAAATTCTTTGTTCTGTGTGAGTGTTAAGTGAAAAACCCTAAAAACGTTTCGTAAGGTTATCAAGCCTAAGGGACCGAAATTAATTTCATATTGTTTTAATTTAAGTGCTTCGTTCAAAGGTGTGATAAAGATTACGTAAGTACAAACGGAATCATAAATTTAACTTCTTGGTGTATTAATATTAATTATTTTGGTGCATTTAGATTTTCTGGTGATATACTATTACATCATTATTAACTTTTAAATAACGTACTCTATTGTTGCGCTGCTCAAGTTTCGTCGCCGTAAATAGAATTATTNATGTGACAACTTTCGGTCAGGTGAAAATGGTGACGAGCCGGGAATCAGATGTGTATAAGAGACAGTCATTACACTCTAACATAATATTGCATTAGTTATTGTCGAATTAATTTATCTGCAGTTGTCGTCCTAAATAATTATTTCTGTCGTTTTAGTTGTCGGTTTGTTTATTTATTTAATTAATTTATTTTAGTACATTTATTATTATACTAATATCCGTTAGTGTTAGTTGTCAGTTTAGTGTACTCATTTGCTTTTATCGTTAAGTCGCTAACCAACTCACAATAATGGACACAACCACATACCTCAACGCATTCAAAATTGATCTTCAGAAAGCGTACAATGACTTGGTACATTATATTGACACACGAATCAGTGCGCTGGAAGAGGTCAATAAGAACACGATCGGCGATTGGACTACAGTCAGGAATATTCGCCGCCCTTCCAACTGCTATCACCCGGTTCGACCAATTACACATACACCAACTCTTCACTCAAAATAGGTTTAGTGTGTTAGATGACATGCCCCAGTTTCCTCCCTTACCTACTCGTTTGATCTCCTCCCGTCCAATACCCAAGCCTCTTCACAAACCACGCACTCGTAAGCACAGCCACCCAAAACCACGTAAAGTAGTGCTACACAGAGATGAAGCCAACACTTCCACACAGAAATCAAACCTGTTCATATTAGCTGATTCGCACGGTCGTCACATGTTCCAAATTTGGCGTGGATTGCCTCCCAACCAGTTCTCAGTTTCCGGTGTCTTCAAGTAAAACGCTCGTTAACTTGGGAGGTCATTTCAACGCTTCTGAACATTTATAAAAACTAAACACGACCTCTCTACACACAAACAGTACTCTCTAGCCTGCCTCCACGCTTCAACGTTCCACAAATAAACCACGAAATTAACTTGGCAAACATCTCCCTAAAACATCACCTGGAAGACACAAGAATTACATTTTTTGATTCGCAACCACACCTGACTGCCAAGGACTTTGTCCAGCCCGGTTCACATCTGACACCGTCTGGGAAACGTCACTTCGGTTCTCTCCTAGCTTCACATCTGACCTCAAATTTTCCTCCTGCTTCTTCACCCACTCCTACACCTCCTCTTCTACTTCCCTCTGCTCCTACATCGCCTCCCCCCCTCCAACACCCTCTGCTCCTACCTCATCATCACCTCCTCCCCTTACCATCTCCACACCCATTTCTTCGCATGTCCCTGATCTTTCGCCTCCTCCTTCCTCATTTCATTCACCCTCATTTATTCCTATATCTACATCTCCTTCCGCCCCCATACACAGTTACAACTTGCGCTCTAGAGTACGATGTGGTGCTCAAAGGTGACAAATCGCGTTCGGGTGCAGCGTGCAGGCTTGATCCGCGACTAGAAGCTGTACCAAATTCTTATTCCCCTCCAAATCTTTGATGCCATTTCTCGAGAATAACATACTCTTTGCGAAAATAAAATAATTATATTTCATCATAATGTCCAATTCCTTTGAAACAAATTGAGTGACATTCTTGTACACGAATATCCATTCGATTTACTGTCTCACAGAACACTGACTTTCAGCTAACAACATCAATGATACTTATATTTCTAATTATTATTTAGCAAGTTCTTGCTGTCGAGAAAGTTTTATAGGAAAACTTCCCCACGGAGGTATGTGTATCTACGTTCGTAATGATATTTTATCTTCTGAATCGTCAGACTACGAGAACTTCTGCGTTGATAGCGTGTTCGAATTTTCTGCAGTTAATTTGACTGATATAGGTATTATTGTTTTATGTATTTATACACCTCCTCAATCAGACCTTGATATATGTTTCGGAATTTTGAGATTATTTTAAAAAGTATTGCACGTAAATAAAAAAATCTATCGTTATTTGTGATGATTTCAACATAGATTTTCTGAGTGCTTCCGATTTCACAAATTCACTCATAAATCGATTCAAGAATCTTACCGACTCCTTCAACCTTGTAATTACAATAAACGAACCCACTCGCCCCTACAGTTAATCTCAAAAATTGCTAGATCAGATTATTGTCAACAATGAAATCTCGTATTTCTCTGAAAAGTTCAACGCCGGATACAGCGATCATGTTGCTCAAGTGTTGACCATTGAAGACAAACTGAAACCGCATAAAATCATTTACAAGTATTCTAGACAGTTTAACGACACAAATTAAGTCATATTTACAAATTATTTGCGTGAGGAAACTTGGAAAGATGTTTACAATTGCCAAAACACTGACGACACATTCAATGTATTTATTTCAACATTCCTAAAACATTACAATTGTAGCTTTCCAATAAAACGCAAATTAATTAACACAAATAAATACAACAGATGGATCACCCAAGGGATAAGAATTTCTTCAAAAAAACAAACGCCGTTTATATTATCTTTCAAAACGCTATAACCAACCAACCAACCGAATTCCATGATTATTACCGTAAATATAAGACTATTCTCCGAAAAGTAGTCTAAGCAGCTACAATCATGGAAAATGACGGGCAGATACTAAAATCGAACAACCGGACCAAAAAAAAGTGGAACATTGCTAAAAAATTACACGTCTCCTGAAAATTGCGAAGAAAACATTTCCCTTCTAAACGATGGTGAAATCGCATCAAATCCACACGACATCACAAATTTGTTTAATTCTTATTTCTCAGAAGTAGATAAAATAACTAAATCAATATCTCAAAACCAAAATCCTCCAAATATATCCACCTACGTGCCCCATTCTATGTTCACTTCCGAAACTAACGCCAGTGAAATCTTGTGGATCATCAGTTCATTAAAAACATTTATAACAGGCATGGATGATAAACCCGAATTTATTGTTAAATTTTCGTCCCCGTTATACTAAATTCACTCATTAATATGTTTAATAGTTCTTTATCAGAAGAGGTGTTTCCTAACATATTAAAGATAGCTAAAGTGAAACCTTTACACAAGAAAGGTAACAAACACAATGTGGGTAATTATCGACCAGTTTCTTTAATACCCACTTTTTCACAAATTCTTGAAAAATTGTCTCATAAGCGCCTTCTAGATTTTCTATCGAAAAATGACATTCTCTCTGACGATCAACACGGATTTCGGAAATCCTTTTTCACTACCAGCGCCATATTTTCGTCCTTAAACGATGTTACCACTTCTCTTGACCATGGAGAAAATCCTCAGGGTGCTTTTCTTGATTTATCTAAAACATTTGATGTCATTGATGACGAAATTCTCCTTTCAAAATTACAATCTTTTGACATTTGTGGACTTGCGTAGATTTGTTTGTATCAATTTGGTTTTTAGGAGTCAAAGACGTCTATGTAAAAATTTTTCAAAGAATGTTTGCGATATTAAAAATAAAATCGTCGTAAAACCAATGATAGATGTCACGCAATACAATTTACCGTCACCATTATTTGTTTAATTTTCTTGTTCTCTTTTCCAATAACGGAGACAGTAACAATACTCCCATGTCAAGATCAATCTTCTGTGGCCATGTTTACACGTCTGGCGCTGGACTGCGCTAACTTAGGAACGGCGCTCACACGATCAAATTTAATGTAATTATAATATTAATATGATTAATGTAACTGAACAGAACACGAGTATCTGCTTAGAATGATTTAGGACCTGCTCTGGATCACTTTGGTGTTTTCGTGCTTTCTCAACAAGCACGCTCCTGCATAAGAACCATTGGTCCGGTCTAGGAAGTGGTCGTAAGGAGCATGTGCACGCGGCTAGTGAATGCCGCTTTTCAACTCCTTTTCGTGTCTCCGCACAATGGAGTATATCGAGGCGAAACCTGGCCAAAAATATTTTTGACGTAGTGAATTATGGCGAAAATTCAAATTTTATTATATGAACAAATTTTATGTCCATTATTTATGTTAAGAAAATTTATATAGAACTTTTTATATATAGATTTGATACAGAACCTCTCACAAAATACATTTAACT
>NNCF01128232.1:102573-115010 GCA_002313205.1 Laupala kohalensis | reverse complement strand
TCCACCTCTTACTGCTCCTAGTATCTATAACTCTATTACTAACTACTTCTACTAACCTCTCTTTTTGGTTGAACGGCTACGTCTATACGCAAAATTGCCGAATTTGTAGTGGAGAAAACCCAGAAGCCTTTGTTGAGACACCCTTACATCCATTAAAAGTCACTGTTTGGTGTGCTTTATGGGCAGGTGGAATCATTGCCCCATATTTCTTTAAAGATGATGACGGCCAGAGTGTTACCATCAATGGAGAGCGCTATAGACCCATGATTGCAAACTTCTTCGTTCCTCAGTTGAATGGTATTGATGTAGCAGAGCTTTGGTTTCAACACGCCACACTGCGCGCGACACCATCAATTTATTGCGGGAAACATTCGATGAGCGCATAATTTCGCGTAATGGACCTGTGAACTGGCCTCCACGATCGTGTGATCTCACAGCTATGGATTACTTTCTTTGGGAATATGTGAAGTAACTAGTCTACGCCGATAAACCACAGACGTTGGACCACTTGGAAGTCAACATTCACCGCGTTTTTTGCCGATATACCGCCCCAGTTGCTTGATAAAGTAGTCGAAAATTGGACTTCCCGATTGCGCTTCATTCGAGCCCATATGTCGAAAATCATGTTTAAACAGTAATGGTATAAAATTATCTTTTAAATAAAACCAACACCATGGCCATAACATTATTTTTACGTATTTTATTTCATTTTAAATATGTTTACCTCTAAAAAACACCCTTTACTACAATAATGAAAAAATATTCATTTTTTTTTCAATTTCAATAGGGCGCTTTATTTATCAATATTATTTATGTACAAATGTGTGGCGAGGTTTTTTTTTGCCTGTACGCCTGTAAAATTCCCCTCAAGTGTAGAGCCGTGGGCTGTGCATACAATGTCCTGGTATTCACTCTCATTGAATGGATAGTTGCAGTTTTAATTTTGGAAATCTTTGTTTTGAACTTAAATGATGGTAATTTTATTTACTTGTGATTTGTATCGTAATTGTATTTTTTTAGTATCCTTTAGTGCTTCTTTAATATTGTTTTATTTAGTTGTAAAATATCTTTTAAGTATACTGCAACCACCGGTTAAAAGGAACCACGGGAAACCAACGGTCAGGACACGAATATATACAATTAATATAAACATATTTACAAAAGATACTTAAATAAGAGAAATAAATTGTAATGTAAAATATACCAGTTTTGCCATAGAAATGCCAATGAAAAAATAACCTCAACGTAAGTAAGTCTATCTGAGGAGGAGGATTTCCACTTCTTGGAAGTGGAATTCGTCTTAATTCCAGCCACCGAAGTTGGAGGGAGGGAGGCTAGCGAGTGAGATGCATCGAGGCTTTCAGAGTTTGCCAACTTCACACATCAGCTCCTCACTTCGATCTGCATCAGCAACTCAACACCCGGTGTCTCACTTTTCCAATTCCTTCAGCCGCCCACCGAGTTCGCTTTGCTTTGCCACCAGAGCAGAACGAATCCCAACTTCCCCGGAGGGAGAATCACTCATACAGATTACGCGGAATTTTCATGAATACATAATTGAACGAACGAATGAATGGATTATTGAGTGAACCTTTGAATGGTTAATGAAGTATACGAGTCAAGGGATTTAAAAAAAGGAGATCCGTAAAGTAAATTATGTGAGAAGTAACTTAATAATTTTTACCAAATTACTCGAATGATAAACACCAATTTCTTGGGATTTACATTTTTGTTTTCTCATTGAAGTGCAGATGTATTGTGTGTACAGAAAAAAAAAATGTATGCGTGACGTGTTTTGTTCATCTCCCAGAAAACTGTAACACGATATAACTCGTGAATAATCAACGCATTCAACGCTCTGCTTTAACTTGAAACTTTCGTTCCGGGAGCATCTGCGGAGAAACCTCGACTTTGCTTTGACGCGCTTCTACTTTTTCCGAGCATTTGTTGGTAATTATATTTCAGTACCTTTGACAGTTTTAAATGACTTTTAATTAAAGTCCTAGCATCCTTTTTCGGTTGCTCTGCACGTCTGTTGCGGGAAAATAATCACAGTCCTAAATAGAGGAGCAAATATGGAAGAAGAAAAATTGTTCATTCACTACATCTGAATTATTCATTAAATTTCCTTTTACTTTTAGAATTATATTTGAGTAATCATCATATAATTATATGTTTACCAGTGCATCGCCCGTAATTCAGGAAGTATATGTTACGGTTCAAATATGAAAAATAAGCTAATAGTTTAAGGGATTATGGGAGGACCTAGAATTTAAAAAAGTAAACCCAGCAAGTTTGAGAAATTGGGCAGAAAATAAGTCTAATTTAAGTAAATCATTCGTCCTAACAAACTAAATTGTGAGATTTTGCACTTGACTGTATATGCTATTATAGCTTGAATGAATATAAAATTATTTTATTTATTTATTTTATTTGTCTCATTTTATGATGTGGTGAGGTTCCTACTATCAGGCAAGCTCTTCCACGTCACCATATGCTTCAGGCGAAGGATTAGGGAGGGAGAGATGTAGGTTTATATGAAAAATATAATGTTGTATATGTAAAGAAATAAAATGTATCAATGGTGCTGAAACTTTTGTTAAAAAATTATTTACATTATAAAAAATTACATAATTACCGCGGGAATGTATCTCGAATTCCACGAAGTCTTTGAGAAATAAATAAACTTCAATGGAATGCGAGTAGCTGTTTGTGGGAGTTCCGTTGCCGATGACGTCATTGATGGTGTATCGTGTGCTGTGGAACCCGTTTCGAGTTATAGCGGCTTAATTTAAGAGTGAAGTTCGCGAGAGAACATAAAGTGTAACACTCTCCTGCGATGACTGTTGGTGCGAAGCTAATGAACGAGAGCTGCTGTATCCATAACATGAGATGATGGAACGTGTGGATGCGTCAAATGAAGCGAATCTCGATGAAATGAAACGCCATTTGCGATGACATGTTGGATGAGTTGTAATTGTAACTTAAAAAGTGAGGTCGCAAAAACAATTACCGTAAGAGCACCATTCGTCGCACTCGTAAAATCGAAACTCTTCGGTATTCGTAGCGTGAACACAAAGACTTAAATTACTTTCCATTATTACAAAAGAAAAAGAGAAAAATATATTGTATCTGGTTCACTTCTAGCCATACACGAAGTTTGCAGATCCCAAAGTTTTCTCAGAAGTGAAATGCTACAGTAATTATTTTTGAAAATTTCTGGCGAGTGCGCTTCGAGTGGAGAGGCACTGAACTTCAGGTTGGTCATTCAGGGTTCATATCCTGGTGAGATCTTCAGGGATTTTTACTCCCCATCGTGCCTCAAAGTTCACAGTGACTCCCACGTCCAAACATGTAAACGGAGTGCAGGTCTATCCCAGTAAGCAAACGGCGGAGCGAAAACTGTCATGCCACATTTCCTCCCCCTCCTCATTTTAGTGCCATAGAGACAGAAACTTCGCAGCTGCATCCTCCGTTGTGGAACCGTTTGTTCTTCTTTTGACCAATGATTGGAATATTTGAGAATGCGTATTTCAGAAAGAACGTTAATGTCTATGCAATACGTCTTCGTGTTCTCTTTAAAGTTTTCATTTTCATTCCAATTTTTTTTGACGTTATCCATCGTCTGTACTTGTTTATACCTTCACAACAGATGTACTTTCGTTTCGCAACGTTTCGGACGCGTTGTCAACGTCCGTCTTCAGGCGTCTGGCAGCACCGCTATTCGAACCAGGGTACTTTGGTTCTTAAGGCGAGGACGTTACCACTGGGCCACTGCTTTAAAGTTTTGTTTACTTAGATTAGAAAATTCATGAAAAGGTCTCCATATACCAATTGCTTTCTTAATGTTGTTTATTATCATCAAATATTTATATATTTTGAACGCTTTCAAACAGTTTAAATTTTTATTATAATAAACATTTAGTATACTTAAAAAGGTCGTTCAAAGTATTTAAATTAGAACATGGTAGAGTACGAGAATAATTTTATCGTTTATTGTTTACTGGAATTGAAATAAGTAATTTTTCACTTGGAGACAATTTCCATAATAAATAATTTTAAACAAAAAAAATAATTAAAAAATCGTTTGATAATTTTTTGTGAATCTCAAACTAAAAACCCCTTTTTTTTACTTATAAAATTTTGCACTCATTTCAAAGCGTGTGATATTTCCGTATCTTGGAGGTCCTTTCATCCCGAAACCAGATTTTCGTAAACCTGCCGTAACAACCAAGAGAGGAAATAGCTATTGTAAGCGGAGAGATGAAGTTAAGGTGACGTGACAAGGGTCCTTCGGATAGACACTTTGACAGTATCACATAACGTTAGCTGGAAATGAGGTCAAACTCATAGCCTTCTCATTAGAACGCTGTCAGCGCTAAAGATACGTCGAGAGAACAGCGTTGTTGGGTCTCGAGCGCTGAGAGCACGTCGTCATATCTCACGTGATACGCTATTATACTCTGACGCGTAAAGAGAAAACGTTCTTACATGGCGTTCCGCGTCCTACATGCGACGAATTAAAGTTCACCGTGATCCGAGAACGATTTCAGAAGACTATGTTCATTTAATTATATTCTAGCAGAAGTACCCGGTGTTGCCTGGAATTTGAAAAAAAAACTTAAAACCATCATTAAAACCATCTTTTGCATTAAAACACCTGTCAACAACTCTACATAGCTCATTTTACCTGACATAACCCGGGGTTCTTACATAATATTCTAAATTCCTATTTTTGTATCGATATTTCTTTGCTTTTGGGTTACTAAATTAAATACAATGAATAAGAAACCCCACAAATATACCAACATTTTTCAGTTTTGTATGTTACATGTAAGTAATTACGAATTTTTAAAAAATTCAGGCAGATGGAAAATACAATATTCACAGAAAGTTCAATAAACAAAGCTCGTAGTTAACACCTCTGAATTCTTTGATTTTCATTTCACATTTACGTTATGTACTTGACAACAATATTCTTCACAGCCTTTAAATAGTTTTGCTTCTACGATTCCGTCGCGTAGATTAAACGTTCAGTTGATTGTATGCCTCAAGTAACGCAATAGAGCTCAGGCGGACACATTAGTAAGCTTCATAGTCAACAGTCATGCGAGTGTAGATTCTATCAGTATCCAATTTTAATTTTTTTTTTTTGATCTTATAATTAATCAATATTTACAATACTTTGCATTTCAGCTTCAATAATCCTTAAGGAGATTCTTTTGAAATTTCAAATAATTTCATCAATTATTTTTTCCAATTTACATATCAGAAACATTCAAAATTTTTCACCTTTATTATAAATTTCATTAACATGCGCATCCTAGATCAATAATTGCCTCTCAGATAACATTGCTCGTTTCTCCGAGTCTTATGGGAGAGAGAGAGAGCACTGCTTTAAAATCTCCGTTTCGTTACTGCTTATTCCTGACACGTTGCTTCTATCGAGAATACGACACGGACTTCAACATGCCGTGAAATTGCTAAAAAAAATCTCAGTGTCAGGACAGTTATCGAAGCCTTCGACAAAGTTAAATTGAGCTTGAAATGAAGTTTCATCGACATCGTTGCTTATACTATTATAGTTCATTCAAACAGTGTTTAACATGTAACCCTTAGATAATTTATTTTTTTTATTTTTAATTATTATGGATTGTGCTCTTATGGATTAGGAGCATATTGATTTAGAACGGCAATAAACAATAACTATAAAAACTCTGAAGTTTCTCTGAAAAAAATGTTTGTTGTAGAAACTCGCTTTTGGACGTACTGGTAAAGCTAAACCGAGTTGATACATCTAGTTTTTGTTCTTAATTAATAGAGAAAGAGCAGCCACGAAGGAGGGAATGTTCTGAACGAGCATCAACTCTCTCCTGAAGTATCCGGCGCTAGTGAAGCGTATTTGCAATCTGCATACACGAGCTAAGATGCATAGATTTCACCACCTCCCGACGCGAGGTGTGAAGGCCAGTATCTAATTATTACACTGAAGGCACTTTAACAGCTTCTTTGTCTTTAAATAACGTAATTGTGATGGAGTATTTTATTTTGAAGAGCATCTTACTAATACATAAACTTAAGATTTTTTTGTATATTTGTTTCCTTTAAATTTCAAAACTAAAACAATGCCTTCACAAAACAAATAGCGATACCACTTACACAAGATCGTGAGATTTGTTTTGTAATTGCCACTGTAAAATCGTTTTTGAAATACAATAATAAATACACTCAATTAATACAGAAATAAATTATTGTTTAATGTGTACCCATTTATTAAGAATAAATTCTTCTACTTTACATTTTCTCACAACTCAGGGAAATCAACTAGTTAAGTTGTAAGGAAAATTAACTGGATGATCGATCTAACTGATTCAAATGAAAAACTCAATGAAAACTTAGCAGTAAATAAACTTAGGAAATGATAAAATGTTTATAATTTTGACTAAATATAAATTTAAAATTTTTTTTGCAGCGGGACTCTTAATAGCGAAGTCAATGCCTAAGCCTCGACTCCACGCAGCCATTCGCCAATGTATTTTAAATATATTGGTAAAAATACACAACCCTATTAAACAGACACATCATATATTTCACCAATCAATTATGACATTACAACGTTCCGACCCTAATATGAGTCATCATGAGGTAAAATTTAAACTTAGGAGCGAGCCACTGTGCCTCACATGTTATTTTAATATTTTAATGTAAATTTTACCTCATGATGAGTCATATCAGGGTCAAGACGTGGTAATATAATTGATTGGTGAAATATATGATGTATCTGTTTAATAGGGTTGTGTATTTTATTACTATGATCACTGTGTATACAGACGTTATCACGATGGCCCCGCAAGGGACTTACATCTAGTAAGTACGTATTTGGCAAACACGGGGCCCCGAGCTGAGTCTGGCATTACTTCCACTTACTTGTGCTAGGTTCCTTCATTTCTCTTTCCTGACCTTCCTTGGTCACTTCTTGTTCTTTTCCACCCCGTATCATTCATTTTCCTCTTTCTTCCTTTTTTAAAATTTTATTTCTATTTTTGTAATGATGTGGGTAATATTTTGAGATGTGTTGATATTTGAGTTTTGAGTTGTAATTCAGGAGGGTTTTAGTGGGTATGGTTGAGTCATTTGGCGAGTCCCACACGCGGGGAGAGTCATGTTGGCTCTCCCTAGTGCGTAACTGCATTTTCCCTACCTGAACAAGTTTTTAGGGCTCTTATGACCTCGATTTCGACGAGCCGTAAAGCCCCACAAAAAAAAAGTTATCATGATGGATCTGAAATATATGATATCAAAAAACGTTGTCTTAACACTTGACATGAACATAAAATTCTTCACTCAAATTAAAGTCTCTTATGTGTACACCTGATGTTTGTAGAAACTTTATAATAATTTCAATAAACGTGAGTATTAAGACTAGTGAAAGAAACTCGTAATGATCAATACAACTCGCATCGATTGTATTATCGAAATATATCGATTTATTTATACGTAATACACTCGTTATAGCGCGCGAGGGAATATTCGATAGTATAAATATTGTAATATGAAAAGTGAGCGTACTCTTATCAATATAATAAATTCATGGTAAGATATTAATATAAATTATTATACATTAAGATAGGAGAGATTTGAATGCAATAAATGTACACCAATAATTGTCATTGAAAAAAAAACAACTTAAATTATGTTTTGAAAATGTATACATGTTTTTGATATATCGTCTCTCGTCACCATTGTTTCTGCAATTTTAATTATACAATAAATCATTACTCTAATCTAAGAGTTATGTGGCATGACGCTAATCATGGGTTTCATGTCCACGCTGTGCGTTCAGTGTCGGACTCGCCCTTTGGGAATTTCCTGAGATTTCCTGGTGGACCTGAGTCGAATCGGTTAATTAGAGAGACCTGTTATCTGAAGTTTCATCCATTTGACATTCCATGTACATCAGAGACTCCACTCGTGTGAAATCCAGCTGTATTTAACACTGTCAACATTGATAACACTATTTCATATTTGTTTTATCACTTGCGTTTATTCAATGTTTAATTCCCGTGACTTTTGTTGCAATGTGGTTTTACAATTTCGTTATTGAGAACTTGTGTATAAATTACGGTAAATTCAAATTTTATTCCGGATTGGGAATGTTTTATTGAATCTAATATATACGTGAATGTTTCTATGTTTCTTGCATCGTCTATATACAAATCTATATCGTATCACGGATCATTATCAAACTTATTGAAATATTGTGAGTCAATACGAGAAGAGATCGTACGCTATTCGTCATTCGCAAACTGAAATAGAAATTCAAACGATTTTTGTGGAAGTCCTTTACTTATACAGAACGTGAAAGAAAAGGAAGATTGAATCGTCTCGTAATAGAACAAACACAACACTTTCACAAAAATTTTCTTTTCAAGATTTCTACAGTGTGTATAGGTGTTTTCTAAAAATATCAACGTATTCCCTCGAAAATATTTCATTTCGGATGTGTCTCGTTTTGATTTAAAACTTCTAGTTTCATAACTCACTATTTGGATGTATCTTCTTTTGAACACATTATGTTGGTTGGGTCTGGGGTTTTTAAATTAAAAATGGTTATTATTTGTTTTAAAAATTGCAAAATAAGTTATATGATCTAAATTGTAAATATTTTTAATGATTATTAAATTTTAATTATAAATTGATACTCATTCATCTAGTTGTCTTGTATTGGAACCAATCATCCACTTTAGCATATACAATCAGACTGATGTATTCTCTTTTGTATGTTATATTTTTATAATTGTTAAAATGGATATTGACCTTCCACGATTCCGGCGAGCGGTAGATCATAGGTTCAAACCCCGCTCGGCCGAACTAGGTGAGGTTTTCAGCAAGGATTTCCCTCACCTAATCCAGACAAATGTCAGTTCGGTACCATAAGTTCCCTGGAAACCCAACATCTCTCCTTACCAATTCCCTCACCCAAGTTCAACGGTTAGGTGGAAGAGCAGTCCTCATGGCCTGAACCTCCTTTTACCAAAAGACATAAAATAAATAAATAAATGTGGGTCACTGAGGGTTTATAAAATTTATGGTAATTTCAAAATCGCAAAAATAGTGATTTATCTGGTTTTGATACAAGATGATTGCATTAAATAAATAAGTACATTTATTGTCAAAAAACAATTACAAACTGAGTAGGACCACTTTGAGGACTNTACATTTATTGTCAAAAAACAATTACAAACTGAGTAGGACCTCTTTGAGGACTATTAACTAATTTACTCTCAGGAAGCAAGCAAGGGACCAACCCATCAATTCTGATCAAGGGCCCTAAGGCACATGCGGATTCAAACATTTCAGCACACTCGTAAGGTAAGAATAAAATATTTCGGTAAGTGCTATAATAATAACGTAATACCAACTAATAAGTATTTAATAAATCAAAAAAACAACGTATGATTAACGAACTATTGATTATTCGGAAAATACTGTTTGTAAATCGTAGCTTTTAAAATGGCACTAAAATCGAGATTTATTATTTCAATAGATGCAACCCCTTACAAGAGCTTACAGAGTCTGTATAAAAAAATCCGCCTCTACCCGAACGGAGAACCGGAGAAGAACTGGGGCCACGATGGGAATTAACGTGAGTATTTAATTTTTTTTTCATGACTTATGAAGATGTTGGGGCAATTTGACCTGTTCTTCCTCCTAACCGTGACTTGAGTAAGGGCATAGGAAAGTTAAGATTTTGGGTTGCCATGGAACGCATGTCGAGCCAACATTAATCTGCAGTGGGTGAGGGAAAACCCAGTTGACAGCGTCAAGTTCGGCCGAGCAGGATTCGACCCCACGTTCTACCACTCAGCAGTTTCGAGGAAACGAAGACGCTGCCATTAGACCCCCGCTGTGTGTAAATAAACTGCATTCATCTTCATCATTCATTCCTTGAACTCCGCTTGGGAGTATATGTTTCAACTAAGTTTCTCCACTGGTCTCGATTAGACGCCTGGACTCTGACGTCTCTCCCTCCTTAATCTTCTGCAGTTGTTTCCAACTGATCGTCCACGGTCTATTCCTCTCCGTCTCTGTCTTTGAGGATTACAAGTCAGTGCCCGCCGATCTTTTCTTAATGTCTTAATTCCGATCCACTTCCACGCACTGTGGTTAATGGCGACAATTATCGGTTCGCTCAAACTATTTCCAAGAGATCTTTGATGAAGATGGACCCAAATATTCGCAGGCACTTATTTATATAAGCGTACAGAAATGAGATTTTGTAAGTTACTGTTCAAGTTTCACTACCATAAGGTTTTAACATAATTTTAAATTTATTTTCAAAGATATTTTATGTGCTTTCCACTCAGGGTGTAACAGGATAAAAGTTGCGTTATTTTCTTAATCCTAACGTCTTCTCCTGATCCTCTGTTTGTGTAACTATAATTCCGAGGTACGTCAATTACGGGATATATTCAATATCTTTTCGACTTTCTTTCTTTTAACTCTGGTTTAATTTGGTTGTATTTTCATTTTCTTCTAGTCTTACTTCCTGTCAGTTTCTTGTGGAGCTGGGTAGGTTCAGCTCGTAGTAAGAGAGGTAGCACTAAATGCTTTATTGCTGTATACATCTAATTATTGTGAGCAAATATTTGCTCTTTATCAAAATATGTCCGACTGACCTACACGCGAATATATATGACATTCTATGTACGTTTTTGAATAATATAGTGACTTTGTATTTTCAATGCCCGCATTCAGTTTGCTCGGTATTTTCCGTTACCAAAGAGGGTTCCAGGTTTGTACGATTTGGTTTCTTTGTAATGACATAACATAGTAAACTTTTTTCCTTCCTTCCTCTTCAGGAGACCTGAACTTCATCATTGTCCATTTAAAACAATCAAGTTCTTTGTTCTCTGGAATTTATAATATCCTATTTTTTAATATTAAGGAAGTACAAAGTGACGATCCTGCTCGGAAGTGAGACCGTGGAAGATAAATTCATTCCGAAACATTTCTATTTTTTGAAATTCAGTGTTTTCATGTCATATGATGAGATGGTAGGAAATACAAGAATCAAATAAATTTCGATACCTCAATTGCGTTCTTACACCTCATAAATAGAATAATATGGCGCTTCGATTTATAACGCAATTTTAGTGTTTAGACCCCCAAAACTACAATAAAATTGTTTTCGCCATAAAAAGTTTTCACAATAACAGTTTTATTTATACGGAGGTCACTATACCGCACTTAAAATAAAATGTCACCCAGAGTTTTCTCATCAGAAAGTACTGGATTGCGAATAAGAGCAATGAATAGTTTTATTTCCTGGGAAATACGCACGTTTGGATCCAGACGGGGGTGAAGCCACTGACAGTGTCTGGGGGTAAAAACCACCATCGAGCTTTCTTGGACCAAAACTGGGGGCGAGGGGTGAAACGCTAAAGAAAGTTATTTTGGCAAATTGTTCTTCTTTCGACTAGAATAAATTTTTGGTCAGGTGAAAGTGGCGACTAGCCGTGAATCGAACTCGGGACCACTGCTTCTACCTCAGGGGTGTTAACCACACAACACCAGTTTACCTTTCACAACTGTACACCATTTCCTCTCGGATCTAGCTCCGGAACGCCTTAGACGCTTCCCTTTATAAATATATGCATAGAATAAATATGATTTAATTGTGTTCCATTGTTTTGGAAACGTAATGTCGAGCGGAGAAGACTTCTTCATAAAAAAATAAAGGAGAAATAAGGATAACAGAAGAAGAAAATAATGACACGCAAATCTCGAGTGCAAGTCCCACTTAATAAGTTTTAATAATTCACAAAGTAATACGGAATGATTTGCAGTAGTAGAAGAAGAAAGACGAAATAGACGGAGACGTAATTGAAAAGAATCCCTTTTACATGGCTGATGTATGTTTGAATGAGATACTAAGTCTATTTAAACGAATGAGATACTAAGTCGCTAGCTCTTTCTAATTGCGAAGGTATCAGAAGGTAAACGGAAAAGAGGAAGTCTTCGTAAGATATTCATGAAGTGTAATGGCGGAGCGCGCTTCTCGTTTATTCAACACAAAGACGCCGCTGCTATTCAGGATTCCGCCCTTTGAAATTTGGCGAATGGGAAAGCGACAAAGCCTCCACGGTACAGGCATTAGGAGAGACACGTTATTGGATTTGGCAACCCGGCTGTAATGTACCCTCTTGTGTTTTGTAATCACCGTTTCATCAGTTGGATGTACTGGGATGCTGTCCATGCGTTTACATTTAAAAAAAATGAGTCATTTAAGAGAGAATAGAAACATAAGAGAAAGCGACTCACGACTTTCGAGTACCCACTCGTGGAGAACATTTTGCATCGTCAACGGTCAGATGATAATTGCGAGCGACCGGGACTGGAACCCGGGACCTCTTGCTCTGGCCGCAGGTGTGCTG
>NNCF01128232.1:60669-77414 GCA_002313205.1 Laupala kohalensis | reverse complement strand
TCAGTGTTTACAATGAGGCGATTTGCATGGAACCAAGTCGAAAGGTTAGACAAAACGTTTTGAGCATTGGCGTGTTTACATAGTAAATTAGTGTCATCAGCAAAAAGAACCATTTTGCAATCTGATGCGGATTATGACATGTCGTTCACATACAATAAAAAGAGTGTAGAGCCGATAATAGAGTCCTACATTGTTGGCCATTAAGGTAGTACTAGCGTAAATAGAACTACATTATTAAAATACCCGAAACCGGCATAAATAATCAAAGTACGTGTACTTATTGTGATTTTAACTAAAAAAAACCATACCTCTCCGGCCATTTATTTGAAATACTTGCATTTATAATTCAAGGTGTAATACATTGAGTCTAATGGAGGAAGCACTAATATTGGAAAAAAAGAACAACTTCTAAATCACGACAATGATTGAAGATTACTTTGATTTGTAGTAAATTTTTCCGTAGTATTTTTCCATCATTCATACTTTTTTTGTGGGGCTTTACGGCTCGTCGACATCGAGGTCATTGGAGCCCGAAAAACTTGTACAGGTAGGGAAAATGCAGTTACGCACTAAGGAGAGCAAACATGACTCTCCCCGCGTGCGGGACTCGCCGAATGACTCAACCATACGCACTAAAAACCCTCCTGAATTACAACATACCAAAACATATCTCAAAACCAAAATTCAAAACATTGAGGACAAAAAATGAGTGGGGGACAAAAAATGAGGAAATGAAAGATACCCTAGCCCTAATAGCGTCGAGATCGAAAAGAACAAGAGGTGACCAAGGAAGGTCAGGAAAGGGAAAGGAAGGAGCCTTCCACAAGTAAGTGGAAGTAATGCCAGGCTAGGGGGTTATACCTATATGTCACAGGACATAACGAACATATATTTCACATTTTTGAAGGTGTGAAGCATAAATCACGATATCATTGCGCACGGCCGCCGTCCTTTTACACGATTTTATGCATTTCAAACGAGTCAAGCGACTTCCTGAATAATATTTATGCTATTCAATGAACTGATATAGAAATGAAATAATGTTATTTTCATCATCATAATTCATAACGTTGTGTTTTATAAGAACTACAGTGAAAATAAAGAAAGAAATTATGCTTATCATTGATTGGACTATCTTGGAGCGCTAGTTCCACCTTGAGTCTACCGCTTGACCTCGTTGCCCTCAACTTATTCTATTCTCTCTCTAGCCCCCACTTTATTAGCAGAAGCTATTTACTAAAGAGGCTCCTTCCACCCCGACAAGGGTTAGTCGCACAAGGGTTAGTCGCACTGGGGTTGCCCGAGGGTGAGGCACAGGGTTGTGCTTACAATCACCGAAGTTGTGAGTTTGCACCAACCACATCTCCCGATATCCGCTCTGGTCGGCGGGGAGATAACTAGCTCACCTCCCCACTGATATCCGCGCTAACAGTCGCCGAGTAGAGATACTGCTCTCCGATCGGGTACTAATGCCCCCTTCCCGGGAGTGGGGAAACCGTTTTGTCCGACAGAGTCCTTCGAGACGAAAAATGGAAGTGGCGAAATGTAAAGGGGAATTTCTTCATTACTCCTGCTTCGTGATGCTCTTCGTTGTACTACCCCGTGAGATAAGGATCACTTTAATAAGGCCATCCGCACAATGCGTCGTCTCACCCAGGACTTGCGTGCTCTGTAATACATAAGTTAATTATAAATATAAACTTGAACTTTCTTGCCAAAAAAGCAGTTGCAATCTGCGTATGACCACGTGGGGGGTCATAAACTAAATTACTCTCCGGAAACTAGGAAGGGGACCATCCCATCAATTCCGATCAAGGGTCCAAGGGGAGCGGATTATTTAATATTTTTAAAAATAAATACGTACTGTTCTTATGAAGGACCGCATATCGCCGCAGCTGTTCCACAGCTCGGATCGTGACGGTTAGTGATCGAATCACAGTTTCTTTTCTCCGGTGTGGGTTTCCTAGAACGGAAATCCTCGGTTACCTGCGCGACCCAAATCCTTCTCATCCTCAAGGAAACCGGCGCTGCTCGGATGTTGATATCATAATAGAAAAAATATTTTATTTGTTTATATAGACATCGCATATATTCTGAAATCTAAGCAAAAATGATACCAATTAAATTTAGGAGTGGTATACAAAATTAACTATAAAATAAGTGGTTTTGCGTATTACTTATTCACTTTACATAAATATCACAGTATTTACAGTGACTCAATATTTATACAAAATTTAAAAGAGTACTATTAAAATACTTTTTGCGATGCAGGAATGTTTTAGATTTCTCTAAATAGAGTAGTCCAATATGTGTCGGCTCTAACAGCACTCTATATACCATTGGGTTCAGCGTCCCTTTCTTCCCCTTCTCTTAAGTCTATTGAAAATAGCCTTAAGAGCACGCGCGACAAAGCAGTGGGTTAAAATGAATCGTGCGTAACGAATGTGGGTTGTACGAGGAGTTATAAGCTTGTATGTCGCTGGCGTGCACTTAACACATGGGCTCTAACTGATGTGTACATTGTATGGTTCACGCGATAGTCATGTTGAGAGTGAAGGTTGTTCAAATCTCTCGGGGGAATAAATGTATTACATTTTCATGTCTTTCACATTTTGAGAGAGTTGTTTTAGTGAATTTTTATCTTTCCAGATCGGTACAAACCTGTGAAACTAAATGTAATCAGTATCTGAATGTTTGAAGAAAACAAACGCGGTTTTAAGGAAGGTATTCATATTTTCAACAGTGTATTTGATTTTGGAGCATCTCAATTTTCATACATTTCTTCGTTTTAATAGTAGATGAAAGGTGAAATATTTGATTTATTATTATTATTATTATTATTATTATTATTATTATTATTTAATGACTTATGGCGAGTTTCTCTACTTCACCATGATTCGGACGAGGGAAATGGGAAGGAGAGATGTTCGGTTTCCGCGTGACTTATGGTACCGAACAGACATTGTTGTGCTGTCATAGGCTTGGTGTGGAGTAGATGAGGAAAACCTCAGCTGAGAACCTCATCTAGTTCTTACGATCGAAGTATCGAACTCGTACCCACCCTTTCGGAGGTAAAGGTATAGCGAATACACCATAGCTGTCTGTACGATCAAAGAAAAAAAATTAATAGGAATAAATTTCAGTTTGTTATAATTTAGCCAGATTACTTCGGATCACGTCACACATCAACATCACAACTGACTCCCAAGTCCATTCATCCTGCTGTAAAATGAGTACCAGGTCTATCCTGGAGCCAAACCGGCCGGAGCGTATGCTGGCCACATCTCTTCCTCCTTCTAGTGCCGATGCCTAGTAATTGCGGAACTCTACCCTGCGTGAACTCCTTGGGTACCTTCGAGGTTTGATGTGGGACAGTTTGACTCGTTTTTTGACTTCGGATCACAAATATTTGATCATGTTCAAAAGAGTTAGATCGGTAGAGACAATAATTCTTCTCTTCTGTGATGATTTTTTTAAATCTCAAACTTGTGCTATAAAAGTATATCATAATCAAACATATATATCTTAGTGTAAGGATGATTTTTTGAGTAGTAAGGAACTTTCAATTTGTTCGAGGCAACTGAGAAATAAATTAAACTAAATTCTATGTATCTACATTAAATATACTCTATGTATTTCCACAGCGTGTATGAAACAGATGAATAATATTTATAATTACCAAATTAACATCTACGGTGGACTCCGTTATTCTTAATGGAAATTTCTGGGTTTGCAATTAAATTGTAAAAAGATACGAAGTGTTGTGTTTCCTATCTGTGAAATAGCAATGACTTACACTCAATGAACATTTTGCAATTTTGTTGTCTTCTTTGGACAATAATAAGGTGTAAAATATATTGATAATTTTTTATCAATGTCAGTATATTACGTGAAATGGTATCTATATGAAAGAAGTAAATTATGTAGCCCACTATGAGAGGTTTACTGGTGGGATAAGCACCCCAAATATTTCTGTTCACATATATTATCGTGTCTATGCTTCTTAAAACAGATCAACTTTTAAAAACACTAAAGTGAGTTTGGTCAAAAAGTTTTCAAAGATGAAGGAATAAAAGGTAATTTCATTATCTCTGCGTGGAAATAAATGGAAAATGAGGAAGGTAACATTTTTAATAATTTATTTTTCGAAAAATCTCCAATCTTAACTATTGTGTATGGCTATGATTAATTTTGAGATGTTTCGGGATCACATCTTAAAAACACGATTTCTGTGAATTGTTTTATTAGACAAATCAATATTGAAGAGGCTCATGAGGTTATTATTAATGGTAACACAAGATATTCAAGTACAAATTCCAAGTATTATACATTAGAATGAAGCACAAGTATAAAATGAATCTTACTTTTACAAACAAATCCTTTTATACATCAGAGAGAACTGAAACCAACTAACACGGGTAGCTGCCACCAAAAATGAAGGGTTTCGAGAAGCATCTTGCGTTGCGAAGGTGCATAGGGTAAATTTTTTCATAGATAAATTTTCTTTCACTGCTCCTGCCTGCTAATAAACTGTCCAAAAATTATTTGCTCAATTATAACAAAATTCACATCGTTGTATTTGTGTTCATTTTTTGTTTCGATACAAGGTACAAATAGACATTAAATACAATTTAAAAATCAAAGTTACACCCAATATCTCTTTGATAATCTTTCTGAAAAATATTAATTAATCGTAAATTAAGCCCAAATCGTTGGTTCACGGTGAAAAATACATCACAAAATCCTCATCTCCTGGATTGATGTGTCACACTAAATCGCAACACTGTACATATATACACAATATAGATTACTTTGAACTCTAACATAATAACATACGATAAATTCAGATTATTCCATATATTTTAAATTTCTTCAATTATAATATTATTTAGAAAACTTGTACAAGGAGACGTAAATTCAAAGAGATGTTAGATGTTTCCAAGACGACGCTATACAGGTATTTTGCACACGTGGAAGAATTATTTTATTTGGGCACATCTAGAACGTACAGGTTTTGACTTCCTACAAACAGCATTGTATTTTTTTGTCGTGAAGTTGGCAGCAGCTCCGCGTGCGTCTACGAGCGCCGAGGCGTCGACGGGGATCTCGAGTCAGCCACCCCCGCCGCTGCATACCCCCGCCGCCCCCGGGTGCCGTCACCGCCCCCACAGCGCGCACGCCGCTGCCGCCGCCGCGGCCGCTAGCCACCGCCCGCTCCGCCCCTCGCCGCCACCGTGCTGCATGGCGGCCGGGTTCTCTCCTGTAACAGCAACAGCGATGCATACACACGCACACACGCACACACGTGTCATGGCAAAACAATACTAAAAGGTTCTTGTTTTCACATGAAGCAGAATCTAAAAAAAGGCATAAAATAGAGGAAAAAATAAAATTAATAAATATTAAAGAACACTCCTATTAAGGTAGCTAATTTTCTAGATATGTAACCCATTAAACGTAGCTGTATTACACATATCATTTTAGTTATTCAGGAATTTACCAAAATTTTAGAAATACGTTATTCATTTAACATCTTATCTGAATTTTAATCATATCAAACTAATATATACAAAAAAATATATTTTTGTGTTCATTATGAATGTGAAAATGGTGGTTGACGATGTGTCGCTGTAATTGCGGATGGAGATGTAATCGCTGTTGATGTAGTGTAAATTATGAACCGTTTTGAGGATCAACTAAGATCAACTGAAGAAAGACTAAGCGTTCGCTATCGAAACGTCGGCCTAGTCAATAAACTTTGTGCCTAAACGCGAGAATTATTTCCACTTTTAAACATAATGGCGAAGAACATTCCAATCATTCAATAAGATATTATTTGTATGTTTGTTACCTGTGATCGTGTCAGCGACTTCTATTTGCCATCGACTTCTTTTTTTTTTTTTTTTTTTCGTATGAAAAGAAGCGACGAATCTTAAATAATGGCTGAGTTAAAGTCCCATAAATTATTTTATAATTGTCTTATAGTTCTTAAATCCTACTATTATAAATGTTAAAGTATACTCTTGACAGTGATTTATGGTATTATAGTCGTTATAATACGTCTAGCAAGAGCTGCAAACTGAGCGATAATGCCAAGAAGAGACTGTAATCTTTTTTTAATTTTTGCCACCACATGCGAATGGAATTTTTTTTTTGCGAATTCTCTTACGAGGCAATTAGAGGTACGACGAAAGATTGTATGATTCATTTTGTAATAGTATGTGTAAAGTTGTTTTTGCTTTACAAGAATAATCACATTTAACTTATAGACAATTAACGTTTTTATTTGTATAATAAACATTTGGTAACGCGTTCGTTATCACTGTTTCCTTTATAGAATATCTGCGGCCGAATCGGGGAACATCGACTACTCGGAATTTCGAGCGAACTCGAGAATATCAGCCGGACGAATACGGATATTTAATACGAATTATTGAACGAATCGAATACAGCATTAATTTTTTTTTCTTTCAACTATACATAAAAGGTTCTAAATTTAAATTATTATGCGCTTAGTAACTTTTAGTTATTTCGAATGTATTAGTTTTTAATAAATTTAAGGTAATATACATTACAATATATGTGAAGTAATATTTTTGTAGGATTATTTATGTATGTTTAAGACAAGAGGCAAGTGTAGACCTCACATTATTCAAATACACAACAGTATGCTTTGAATAAAAATGGAGACGGGGTCGTGCAGTGTTAGTACTGTCTCACACATGCAGAAATGTTGGGAACCGCTGATCTAACTCTTTTATTGATTTTTTTTACTTTTTAATTTGTTTCAAACAAAAAAATATACATATCTATATATTCAATGCAAACACTGATAATTGTACAATGATAGAGAAATAGATTCGCGAGTAATTAAATATTTAGTGTTGCGACAAAGAAAATTGGACGCTTTTCACGCGATGCCAGAAGATGTGGTTCAGGCGTAAAGTATTTTTATTCTCTTAGCTATGCTATATATTAGGAAACGTTTAATTATTCGCGATTCTGTTACGACATTGTCATTGGTTCAAATTCTATAAATGTTATAAACATAAAGAAATCTCTTAAATTGTGGTCAACCACACAGCTAGATATCAGATTAGTTATGTTATGTTGAATAAAAATAACGTATCTTGCAACTTAACGTAATTAATCTGTTACCTGGCAAAATACCACGTAATTCACAGCAATTTAAGGGATTTCTTTATAGAAATCTCTTAGATTGCGGTCGGTAGGCGCATGAGCGCGTAAAGCTCAAGGTCCCGGGTTCGAATCCCGGTCCCGTCTCCCATTTTCATTCGACGTAACAGGATTTCTTTATGTTTGTGAAAAACCGGAATTGGAAAACATCGACCCGCAATAAAGTACTTCCTGAGGAAGTTGCCTCTTATGAGGATTCTAATCTCTATGAGATCACTTCAGAGGTCTGTGGGTCTCGCAAATTGAATGATAATGGTACGTGGTGCCAGGAGGTGAACGAGATAGTGTGTAGTGGCAGCGCGTCAGTGCGCGAAGCTGAAATCCCGTGTTCGAATCTCGGTTCCGTCTCCCATTTTAATTCAACATAACATGATTAAAATTTCATAAATTTGTGTTTGCATTTTTAGGTCTTTAAAGAAGCGATGAAAGAAATATATACTTCCGTTGAGAAAACAACTAAAATGTCTATATCTCCACTTGTAAAAGCTACATATCATTTGAATGCGTCAAATTAATAGTCCTATGTCACTACTTATCTTGGTGAAAATCTCACTTATATTTCTTTGTTCAGAAGATATTTGAGGTGCTTGTTCTTATTCAATCATCTGGTATTTTTTAAGTGTTGATGTTTTTAGCATCCATTGATCCAATGTTCTAGTTTTTATTCCCTAAACGCTGTAACGCAAAACAAAAATGTTACATGAAAAAGGAACAAACAACAGGGTTTAGAGTACGGAAGGAAGAGTTCACAGAACGCACAAAGAGAAACAGATAAACTAGGATATAATGACCGGATGTTGTCGGCGAGGAAAAAAAAATATCACGGAATGTTGAAACAAGAGTCTGTCCGAAAAATCTGCCATCTGTTTGAATCAACACAAACAAACTATGTAAAGGGCAAATGATATAGCATTCATGTGGGCAACTACAAACTGTATGCAGTTGTACATTGTCACTCGTCTTTTTCCCTTACATAATAGATGAACAAGTAGAAAATTTCTTTCTCGCAATCCATCTTCTTCAGATATATTCGTTATGGAACGTGTTCTAACTCATAAACTGTCTTCGATCTAGCGCCGAAAGCAATCACATTGTTCAATTCCATATTGTTGTTATTATTATTGTAGTCTTGGTAAATGGGAATACATGGGGCGATATGAGATAGGAGGTGGGTGGTAGGGGCTACCAACAACATAGTTCACATGGAGATGTTAGTAGAAATAGTTGGTAATAGTAAGAATAAGTGATACTAGGAGTGGAAGGAGATGGTTAGAAGAAGGAGGGTTTGCTTTCCAATTGCCACAGTTGTATATGAACCGGGACACTGGAGTGAAAATTACAAATTTTTTCTGGCCCCACCGGGAATCGAACCCGGTGTGAATCAGTGGTGAGCAAGCATGCCAGCCCTGAGAGGTGATCTCGTATTGTGTCTTATTTAAATAGAGGAAAATATCTCTTTTATATTTATATTTCTTAACTTCCTGGTATAAAGTAATTTCACAAGCTCTTCAAAATCGTTATTCAAGGAAAACTCTGAAAGGAAAGAAAAGTTTCGAGGATGTACATTATTTGAGTCGAGATTTCTCGTTTGTCAAAGGACCATTGGTAGAACAGCTGCTCCGTTTCAGAGCGTTCGCACCCCGTTTGCATGAGCGCGTCATTACTCGAACTTGCATTGACTTTTTGATGAACAACCCATTGCGCATTTCTATGTATAAGTAACTAGATCCATAAACACAACGTTTGTTCTGTGCGGCGATAAAAAAAACGTATGAACGCGCATGTCCAGTTGGTTGCGGCTGTTTATGAAATTGCAAATGAGACTGAAGAGGTTCGCAAGTCAATGCGACGTCCGCTTAAAAATACAACACAGAGAAGAGGATGGAGGGATGGGACATGAAATAGCGCTTTCGTGTTCTACAATGGCGAGTCGCTGTTGAATCTCCAGGGAGGGGGTCAAAGGAGCCTCCTCCCGAAATTCATATTCTAAAAATTTCCTGAATCATTGTAAAATTTCCAATCATTATTATTTTAATTAATTGTGATAACAATTATGTGAAAAATGAGTATAAACAATAACGAAATAAGTTATAACTCCAAATAATATTATGTATTTATTTATGGTATATATTACACATGTATCAAAGTTAATTTACTCTGAAGTGGATAAATGACACTTAAAATATTGAAGTATTTCCTTAGCACATTGAAGAGATATTTCAGTTCATGAGCAAGTTTTACTATTTTCAATGTAACTTATGTGACACGTATCATGTATTCGAATGCTATTTTTAAGCGGCCCCTCCTGAATTTCATTTCTGGAACTACCTCTGGGTAGTCCTACGCCATACTAAGGTAGAATCACGAGTTAGAGGTTCACTATTTGCTCTGGTGCTAGAACTGCAGCGTTTGAGTTGCTCGATAATAATCAGTGTTAATACAAATTGATATAAGAGATATTACCATAGTCTGATGTTCGAATTCTTGATTTTAATATCGACTGGCGTATTTACTATTCTGTAAAGATCCCAAAACACCATTCTCACTCCGCTTTGGTTTATATTTTCTTCAAATTTTCCTATATTAAATAAACCTGTGCATTAAGTAAGAAATGAAAATAGGCCCTTTAGCATTGAATACTGTCTATTATACAATGCCGATTTTAGTTCCGCACTTTGGATCTGAAAACCGTACCTGAGACTTTTGTCACGATTTTTCATTTTTCCTCAGAAATATTTGGTGAATATTATTCTGAAGATTAGCCATAATAGTACACGTATGTAATAATATTCAGACTGGAAGTATTGAGGGAATTCATCTTAGCTCACTCAGAAGTCTCCACAAGTCCCTTTCACTCACGCGCCTCTCATTCTCCTGCTTCGTTCTTTTTCTCCACTCTTTCCTTTCACTCTTCCTCTTAAAGAACTTAACAAAAGAAACTCTGCAAAAAGAAGACCATCGATTCCGTGAGTCGGATTTTGCGATCGAAGTCACTTGGCAGTCATTGCGAGATCTGCGTCCCGGATTTTGTTTGAACTTTCAATCCCCATGAAGATTACATCTGAAAGTCTACTTCAATAACACGGCTGTAAAGAGAGAAGATAAAAGGTATTTTCTCAGAACACGATATTTAACAAGAAAATTGAGATCGTGAAGTTGCGTTTTCCTCGACTTTTCTTTTGCGGGGCTTTAGGGCTCGTCAACGTCTTCACTTCTGATTTCCCACTTTGCTACTATTATAATCAATACCAAAAGAATCCAGACGAAGAAAATTTCGTGACGGAGANAAAAGAATCCAGACGAAGAAAATTTCATGACGGAGATGGTGTATGCTCCACAGGCGAATTTCTGACGAAATTGCACGTGTATCACAAGTTAATTAACCATGAAATATCTTAAGTTACGCGTAGCTTACAGCCAGAAAACGTAACTTAGGTTGATTCAAATTTGTTCCAGAATGATGGACTTTTTGATACTCGCTTAAATTTTATAGATACCTCCAAATTTCTAAAATGCTTATTTTAGATAATTAAGAAGTTCTCAGATAAATAAATCATATGTTAGAACTGCCACTTCGGTGGCTCAGGTGGCTGCGTTTTAGCTCTTCACATGTCATCCAGGGTTCATTTCCCGGTGAGGTCAAAAATGTGTAGCTTTTCACATGAATGTCCCAGTTCATATAGCTGTGACTGCTGAAAAGCGAA
The DNA here is from genome assembly GCA_002313205.1 of Laupala kohalensis. NCBI lineage: Eukaryota > Metazoa > Arthropoda > Insecta > Orthoptera > Trigonidiidae > Laupala > Laupala kohalensis. Next base: position 66,513 of record NNCF01128232.1, on the reverse strand, counting down.
CCCTCCTTCCACCTTAGTGCTAGTATCAATAACTCTAACTATTACTAAAAACTTCTACTAACACATCCACGTGAGCCAAGTTGTCGGTAAACCCAGCTAACAGGCCCACCAACTAACAATAACTCTACCACCCAACGCCTAACTACGGGTAGTTATCGGAGAATATTGTGAGGACGCGTGTAGCTTTCGAGCACCGAATTGCGACGGTTTAGCAACGTAGAAAAATCTTGAAACTAGACCACGCACAAAACTAAACGACTATCTGCTTATTGTCTGCTAACGTGGATATTGAGAATGTTCTACAATTGGTCATCAGATGAGAAAATCTAAAGTAACCAATACTTTGATAATAATATTTTTGTTGAATCGAATATTCACCGATATTTGAAGAAATGTGGTGCGTTTACACGACAGAAACATATTTCAAAATGTATCCAATTACTTTACGTAAGTTATTATAATAATACTCGGATGTACTGTTTAAGTTCATAGAAAGACACATTAACAAAGCCTTGAGTCCTATAGTAGTGTTTTAACTGTAGTGTTCTCATTATTGTAACATTTAAGTGTCCTAGGTGACACCACAATGTAGATGGTGTATACTAGAGTGGAATAGTAAAACAAAATTATTGTCGTTGAAGCAATACTAGGGTTGAAAGCGACTGTATTCTCCTGTTTTCAAATTTAATTCATTATTGCATAAAAATTCACATAACAGGATATATTATATCTTAATGAACGTCATTTATTTTTAAAATTACTAGATTGTCGTGTAGCCATTTACTGGAGACCTTTCATATTTTAGAGCATCAACTGCGCAAGAAGTTACGATGCCGTGTCTCGTAAAAAACGGTTCATAAGAACTTTTTATACTTCGGGAAAGCTATATGAGTAAAGTTAGCACATACAGAGCGGTTATAAAGTTTGATGGCGAAAATACTGCCGGAAACACCTTACACTTTGCGAGCACTTGAAACAATCGAGGTTATTGTTCTTAATGAAATTTGTAATATCCCAGCAACAACGGATACTATTGCGTGATTTTTTTTGTGCTTGTGTGTTGGGGGGGGGCGGAGGGGGGCGAGGCGGGGAGGAATATTAGTATCTCAATCGATATACAGTATGTCGCAAAACTCCATATAAAATTAGTAGGATAATAGAACACATTAATAGAATCACATAAAAACAAATGTCCAGAAATATCACCGGGAGGAGACAAAGAAGAATTTCAGCTTTCCTAAAAAACACGGAAACGGGAAAGGGAAGTTAAAACAAAGCTATGTACATTTATCACACATTCACAAATATAGCGAACATTTATCATTCCATCGATGCTGCCGAGAATGTATTTTGGACGCAATTTTAAACAAATATTAAAAAAAACATTTTATTATATACTTCTCTAAATAGCGGATCATAATTAATAAAAATTATATATTTCCCAAGTAGCGGAGAAAGCAAGCACAGGGTGAAAGTAAATAATTATATCATCATGTTAGGACTGATAATGCACGGATACTTATTTTTTCCTTTCCACAATTTATTATTAGACATTTCTCGAATGAGACGATATCTTTGTCTCATTTTTCCTTTGTGTGTTATCATCTTCTCGTCGATATGTTGTAATCTTCAGGGGTCATCCATACAATACGTTCATCAAAATGGGCAATTTTTGACTCTCTCTCCCCCTTTCGTAACAACTTGAACGTCTCAAATTTATCAAGTACCCTCCAGGTTTTGAGAAAAAAATATAATATATTTGTTTTTTATTTGTTGAAACATTTGTAAATATTTAAACTCTATTTTTTTAAGGAGAGTTAAAAATATTGCAGTATTTCTTATATAATTCAACTGTTCTTATATAACTATATTTGATAATTGAAATTTGCGAGAACTTGAATGGATATACAATATTATGAAACACAGTGAACGTTAAATCTCTGTAACCCCTCCACCCACGTGGTTAATGGTGCATCAGCGTAGCTCTCGATGCGACTCCTCCTCCCCTCAAAGGCAACGTGTTTTATGGATGAAGCCATACTTGTACATTCAAAGGTTTGCTTAAGCAAATATTTTTTTAAACTACATAGTAATTTGAAACATTAAAGTCTCTTAACATTTTTCATTCTTTGTGTGTCTGCGAATCAATTATTTACACAGATTCAGCTCTAGTCTATTAAAAAATGAAGCTGTAAGCAAACAATTCGTGTATTCTTTCCTGTCTCTTTTAAGAGAGTCTGTTCCTTCCCCACCCCGAGAGCCAAAGAGTTGGCAAAAATCGATCAGAATGTGCCCTCAAACTCTCAGCTTTGAAAATCTGTTCCACTGCGAGCTTCCAATCATTCTGTACAATGCAGAAGATCAGAGTTTTAGCTGCAGTTTCCATCCGGTGAGAACAAATTAAAAACATTGGTCCACCTAATGCTGCGACCACAAACACAAGGATAAGCAGAGAAGGTACGACGCTACGCTTACATAACTTTTTCGTATTGCAAAATATTCACTTATTTCAGTTTTTCAAGCAATAATTTTGCAAACAAACATTTATCATCCAACTGTTTATATAATCTTTTAAATATCTGAAACCGATTAGTATTATCCTTTATCTGATTATTATTCACTACAACATACTAGTACTATCTATTTTAATAAACATTTTTGTAATTATTACCATTATCATAATTATTATTAAGATTATCTTTTCCAATAACTAAATATATTCCTGTATCTTAATTGTAGGCCACTGCCACTAATATAGTCGAAAGCCGCTTTGGCAAATAAATATTTTTCGGTTGACTAAAACTTTGTTTCTATTTTGATACAAGGATAAGCACCAAATAGAGAATTAATATAGTTGAAAGCACATTTAAGGGTGACAAACGACGAAAGGGTTGAAATTAAATAGTATAAGAAAATTAGAGATATAAGACATATTGTAATATAAGGATTTGTTACTTCAGGGTTGAGAAGAACATCTGCTACTCGAGAGATGAGAAGTGGTTAGAGTTAAGAAGAACCTTCAATGAATATAGTCGCCTCAATTAAATCTTCTTAAGTTTCTTTTTAAACTTTGACACAGTGTGAGAATTAGTATGCTACAAATTAGTAATTGACATGACTACGGAGATGACGTGGAAACTTGGAAATATCTTTTAACTTTATGATGGAGGAGAAAGAAGTTGCTTCGTGACATTTTGACGGAGACGCGGACGGAAAAGAAAAATGTCTGATCCGCTGCTTTTGGAGGGACCGAGGTTTTGCACTCTACCTATACACCCTTTGCCTCATGATAAGCTCACTGCGTCTCTTTTTCTGAAGAGCATGAAGATCTTACCTTCGCGTCCATTTTATTGAAACATGACATTCAGAGGGAAAAGTGGTGATATGGAATACGACTTTAATATGTAACGCTTCGATATTTTCTTCCATTTGAGAGAGATGTGCCCCGTTTCATTCGTCTAAGTTTGTCCATTTCGAGTAAAGAAGTATTATTTTTTAATTCAGTGTTTTCCAATACATAGTGGGAAGTATGTCTCTTCATTTATCATGAATTCTTTGCTGTTAACGTATTATACATTCTAAACAATTTTTGTATTTCATCACACAGACAACATGTTGATTTCAAAGTGGTGATAATATGGAACCCTAGTTTGTGATAGTGTGGAACCATGCTTTTTTTCTCTCAATGAGTCTCTGTGGACGAGCAAATTAGTTGCGACTGATCAGGGAACTCACATTTTGAACTACTAGCAAGAGTAAAGGATTTTTTTCTCGCAATAAGGAACGCGGTACATTAATAGTAAACAAAGCATTAGCTAAATTGCAGTGATATATTGGTACTGAAACACCATTTTCTTAAATAACCGATTAATTTGTTTTTCGCTAAGGTCAAGAGTTTACTAGAGTTTCATTTAAAAAGTTATAAATACATCCCCTACTGTCAACCTCGGCGAACACTCAATTGACCCGGTACTTGCTCATACTGACACTGCACCTCCTCAATACGGAAAACTTATGCTTTACAAATAAAGAAATTTACCACCAGACAATATCTTGTATCTAGTGTCATACAAAATACAGACACATAATCAAGTAATTAATATTCTCTTTCGTTTTGTAACCTACTCATCATTGAGTATGGTGGTATTGAGCAATGTGTGTTTTTGTGTATTGGAGTCCAGAGCTTCTCAGAGCTTTTGCTTAAATGTAAATCCCATTTTGTATTTTAAATTGTAAATGTTTTACATGACTAGACGGAAGAGCAGACCTTAAGATCTGAGTCTTGCCAGAATGAAGACACTTTGTAATTATTGTTGTTATTATTATTACTATTATTATTATTATTATTATTATTATTATTAATGTTAAAGACACTACTAGGTAAATAAATTTTTATTAAAGTTCATTTTCCTAAAAATTATTTTGCTGTGTGTTTTATGTGCCTTTCACTAGGATTTTGATGACGACATACATTGAATCAGCTAACAGGATGAAAATCGATACCTAAATACAAGTTACCTAATGTTACATTAAACTAGATAAAAATAAAATTAATAGCATGTGGAAAAAATATGTCAATTTTGAAGAAGCCCACGAAGAGAGAATTATACGAAGTAGTTTCTTTTTAATAGTAGTTTTTTGTAAATGGAAAATGTAGCGTGCTATTGTAGCTTGTCTACATGGAGCGATGGGAAGTTTGAGGAGGATGGTAGGGGCTATTGGAAGTCGGTGGGCCGATTAGCGGGGTTTACCAACAACTTGACCCGCAAGGAGGTGGTAGTAGGAGTAATTAGTAATAAGTAAGGTAAGTGATACTGGCAGTAGTAGAACATTAAGTAAAAACTAAAAAAAAAAAAAACTGGTCCCCGGAGTGACTTGGTGGTGAGCTAGCATGCTAACCCCTTAGCCACCGAAGGAGCCGCGAAGTAGTTCTAAGTGTATTACACGCTGTGAACTGGAACCACCATATGATTAGGTTTCCGTAATTGTTATGTGATGATGCTGATGAATAATCATAGTAAGTGAATGACGAGAGTTGAATACGTACCGTTGAGCACGTGGACCATGACGCTAGCGGCTGCCGCGTCGCCCAGCGCGCACGTATAGTTGCCTGAGTCCTGCCGTCGCGCGTTGGCGATGTACAGGCGACTGGTGGCGCCCCCTTGCTGGATGTCAGTCTTCACGCTGCAATCATTAGAACAACGAACTCACTAACCAACTCTCCCAAGGAAAAAAAACCAGACGTAGGAAAATACTCGTTCCACAATAGATCAATCAGGGACTGAAACAATTTGCCTGCAGATGTCGTGGCAGCGCTATCGGGCTCAGCAACCTCTCTTAAATTCAAAAACGCTCTGAGAAAAGGGGAGCAGACAAATTAAAAGGATTAAGTAAGTTCTGGAAGATTGGGTACGTTAGTGTAATGGGAAGCTAGTGGAGTGATAGTGGGTAGTGAAGTGAGGTGATACGAGAGAAATAAGTGATTTTGAAAAGGTGGGAAGGGAAATGTGAAGTGAAGTGCACGAAAGGGGTAAATCGAGTGTTTGGGTCATCAGTGAAATAAAATGTGCAATAAATTTTTATCAATTATTTAGATGTTTCACGGTAAAATGTTTTTTATATATTTAATACTTTAATATTAGTTGAATCATATAGTTTTATGATTTATTTAACAATTTTTGATTACACCCCCAGGGGACTTATATCTAGTAAGTACGTGTTTGGCAAACACGGGACCCCGAGCTGAGTCTGGCATTACTTCCACTTACTTGTATAAGGCTCCTTCCTTTCTCTTCCCTGATCTCCCTTGGTCACCTCTTGTTCTTTTCGATCCCGACGCTATTA
>NNCF01128232.1:22263-60500 GCA_002313205.1 Laupala kohalensis | reverse complement strand
TCCCACACGCGGGGAGAGTCATGTTGGCTCTCCCTAGTGCGTAACTGCACTTTCCCTACCTGTACAAGTTTTTAGGGCTCTAATGACCTTTGATGTCGACATGAGCCGTAAAGCCCCACAAAAAAATTGATTACAGTGCTCTGTAATATGTATTTTTGTATTTTTTGTATTGTATTTTCTTATATTCTGACACAGGGTAAGATCTGCCCATTTGCAGTAAATAAATATTATTATTATTATTCCCAAAATGATGAGAACCAAAATTAATTCACATCACACGAATACGATGGCGACTCCCAGACTAAAACAACGCGTGAACAATTCCAATTAAGTTATATTCCGCAGTTATCATAAAATAATTCAATAAGTAAATTAAATTGATAATTCAAGACTTACGACTCTTTTTTTAGAGTGGACCATTGAAAGCTCAAGTGATTTTGCCGCGGCTAGCCTTTGTTAGTATAATATAATTAACATACTATAGATTCATTTCGGATTTTGAGAGAGTTTAAATTTTGGTAAGTGCAATAATTTAATCTTGAATAAAATTATACATGCATATTAACTTTCATGTAAAATGTCTAATAATTTATTAACTACTTGAGGTACAGTAATAAAATACTTCTCATTCGTGAAAAATTGGAAAAAATTGTCGAATTATTCAACGCAACTGTTTAGAATCCAATATCTCCTCGATTTATTAAACAATATTCCTAACTCATGTGCTGAGAATTAAAAACTCGAAATCCCACCATTAATTCTGCTCAACTGATTATATTCCTGGTTTCAAAAATAAAACAATTGTAATTAGAAACTCTTTTGGATGTCAAATGAAGCTGACTTTCTCAAATAATGAACCTTCACAGTCACATATACACATTCAATGCATTGGGGAGTTTCCTCTTCATTGAGAAATGTGACCACCGTGTTCGGTTAATGCGATTATTATATAAACAAGTTATGAGATTCATCATTCGATTCCATGGTTTCTTCATCTTCATCATCTTGATCTCCATCATCTTCATTATCTCCATCTTCACCATCTTCTTCATCACCATTTTCTTCTTTATCATCACCTTCTTCTTCATCACCGCCATCTTCTTCTTTATCACCATCTTATTCTTCATCATCATCTTCTTCTTCTCCTTCTTCATTTTCTTCTTCTCATTCTTCTCCTCTTATGATTATTCGTCTATTTGCATTCCTGAGCTTTTGGTATTTTGGTAATCGGTGACTTTGTTGCTGTACCTAATTTTGTGACCTCCGGACATATATGTAGAACGTACCCATGGCAGAAGGGCCTAAAATTCTTGGACCCAAATTTCAAGTGAATCAATAAGAAACTATGGCTCATAGTGCGGCATAATGTTTGGATTCTGTTAAGAGTAAATAGAGCAATCCTCATTTTTTCTCAGTGTTTTATACGTACGTATTGTAAAAACGTCTGTGGAACTATTAAATTATCAAATGGAACGACCTTACTTTTGCAGACTCGATTTGTATTCAATTAAACTTGTAGCCTATAATGTGAACAGTAGTTGCCTGATGAAGACCCACTGGAGGTCGAAACGTTGCAAAGTTTAATTGAAAATAAATCGAGTCTCTGAAAGTAAGGTCGTTACATTTAATAATTTTTTACTGCGATAAAGTGTTTGATCAGACAGCTGTGGTATATACTAGTGTCAGTGTTGGATGATATTTCTGTATTGGGAATACCACGTGGCTGCGGGATTAGAAACATTGTCATTGGATGTCATTCCGCATGCTTAATCAAAGGGAGCGGTGTCCCCCTCTGAAGATACTCGGGAACATTCGTACCTTATTTACGTCGAGGATTATCGGAACAAACCCCATCCTGACCCGGGTTTTCCTCCGGGTAGTGGCGGATTTTCCATAGGCGGGGATGTCATTTAAAACTTTTATTATTATTAATCTCGAGTTTCTACTACACATTATATCTACGATTCATTCCGGAATAATAAACGGATAACAACGTATTTTATTAAATATTTTTTATGAAATCCGCCATTGCCCTCGGGCCCTTGATTGGAATTGATGGGATGGTCCCTTGCTTGTTTCCGGAGAGTAACTTAGTTTATTATCCCCCAAGTGGTCATACTCATTTTGCAACTGTTTTGTTGACAAAGTTTTATTTATTTATAAACAAAAATAAGTAAGCAGCAGTGAGTAGAATTGGAACCTAAAAGTGACTGTTACGTTTATGAAACATGTACACCGCATTCTCGTGTGGACCGGCATACAAAGGGGCGGTGGGCGATAAGCCGCAAGGGTGAAAGTAAAAGCCCTTTTGAATTAGAATCTCCAGTGAGCACCAGCAGCACCTTCAGGGACAATAGGCACGTCCGGGGTTTTCCGACCGCATCGCACCGCCGCGCGGCCGCCGACCGTGTATTGACCGCCGCTGCACCGCCGCCCGCCGCCGCGTGGCCGACGTACATACACACACAGAGAGTGAGTGGGAGCTTTGCTCTTTGTCACTGCACCAGTCACTCGGACGCCCACTTTACGAGAGGAAGCTGCCAGAGGTGGCCAAGAGACGCGAGGCGTGAGGACAGAAGCGAATTGGATTATCACGAAACACGAGGACAAAGGAATGAGACTTAAATTGAAGCACTCTTTAACAAGGAGCGAACATGAACAAAATTTGTTGTATACAGTATGATGAGGTATACATATGTTGTATGCAGATGAACTAGATGAGGTTTTCAGCTGGGTTTCCCTCCCTAACACCAGACAATTGTCGGTTCGGTACCGTAAGTTTCCTGGCAGCTCAACATCTCACCTTCCCAATTCCCTTACCCAAATCCAACGGTTAGTTGGAAGAGCAGGCCTCATGGTAATTACTGAGGAGAGGGAATTCGGTAGGAGAGATGTTGGGTTACTTATGCTACGGAGCCGATATTTTCCTGGAGTAGGCGAGGGAAACCTGAGAATCTCGTCTAGTTCAGCCGAGCTGGGTTTGAACCCACACCTTACCGCTCAGCGATATCATGGAGGCAAAAGTTCTCACGACTACACCATCGCTGTCGGGATATAGACGCTAACACATGAAATAAGAGGAAGAGTGTTTATTGATAGCGTCATTGACAAGTGCAACGTTTGCAATAACTGTTCAAAATTGCTAACAATAGCAAATAAAATGACCCTATTTTATGACTAATTATCTCACAAATTGCGTCCACCAACAGTGATATTCTGGACAGCGTCGGTGGAGCGGATTCAAAGATGCCAGGTATTTCACGCACACGTGCAGCAGCAACCGATAATCGAGCAACGAGATCATGCATTTCCTGAGTTTGCGCCTCAGAGTAACTTGCGCCCATACGTCCCTATACACGAGACGATTGTTACAGTGCGCTGCGCCAATTTATCGAGATTGTACCTCGAATTCGGGATCATTTTGTATCGAGTTTCAATATTTTTGTTCCATTTTCAGTTCTTATGAAACACGTAACATTCTTTCTTCTTTAAAAAAATGTAAACATTAAAATTTATGTGTATAAAATTCCTCTATTTTGCTATTTCTCTTGAAACTGAAGGGTCATTGGATCAAATTTTTGTATTGAATCTTCCTTTGGATTTTTTCCTAAATGGTATTGACGAGTAGGAGATTAAAACTGTATCACAATTATCTCACACAATTTTTGCTGAAAACCTTGACATCTTTTCCATTCATTTTTGATCAGTCTATTTGGTATTTTGTGAACCCATTGTCTCTGTGATAAATTTGAAATTTTTGTTTTCGGATTTATTAATATTTTGATTTCAAATTTTCTATTTCTGATGATTAGAATTCCAACAGGTGCAAGGCATTCGAAAATTGTCTACGGAATCCACTAGTGTTGACATATGTCTCGAATTTTGTGGGGACGGTTAAATTTTTACGGGTGGCATTGTAATAATTTAGGGTGTCCCAAATGATATCCACTTGTTAGAATGTATTAGATCATGCTGCTTTTTCAAATACCATTGAGGCGAGTGTTCTTTACAACTACGTCATTTGCAACATGATAAAAATTGGGTCTGTATTGCTTCTAAGTGTGAGATTGCCATGTTATGTTATTGCCATTCGTCCAAATATATTCGTGTTAAACACGACATATTGATACATGATTTACAATATATTTGCGAGTGAAGCGAAATATCGAACAGATGTTTAAATAGAGAAACTATTTTTAATTTTCAGAAATAATGTTATTATGAAAAAAGTATGGAGGGTTATCTTGAACTGGACAGAAATACGACTCTACTTTGGGAACCGGGTTTCAATCTTCAAGATGTAATGTTGGTCAGATCATGGATATACAGGAAAACTTACATAACATATATGAAAAATTAAACGTAATATAAATTTTAACAAAAATTAACCAACCAGCATCGGTTTCTAGTGGGGTTTTCACTGAAGTTTAGAGTGACCAGAAGACTTCAAAAATGAAGTCATTATAATAAATTAATAATAATAAATTTATTGTCAGAAAACAGTACAAACTGCGTATGACCACGTGGAGGACAATAAACTAATTTACTCTCCGGAAGCAAGCAAGGGACCATCCCATCAATTCCGATCAAGGACCCTAAGGCAGAGGCGGATTCAAAAATTTAAGCAAAAATTCCTAGATAAGATCAAAAGTTAGCTGCGAGTTAGTTAGTTCATTAGTATTTCACAAGATATTTTTAGTATCTGAGAAATTATGAAGTCTTTTCATTTCACGTTTTTCAATGATTTTCGATGGTATTTCATTCCACTGCAGTATTAAAAAAACTGAGTGACCAGAAGATATCACGAGTGAGTAACCCCTTGATGTTTTTCGTAAAGTTTGAGAGTGATTGGGAAACTACATTCCTCGTTCGATAAAAAGCACCTCCGCTTGTCGCCTGTCTTACCTGATGCCTCCTCGCGACGTGTCGTAGTTCAGCATGCGTGTGCCGTGTTTCCAGGTGACGTAGGCCGACGGCTGCGGTACTTGAGTCACCACACACTTGAGCTCGATCGTGGACCCAGCCTTGTAGAACTTGTCCTGAATACGCTCCCCGCGTTCGCCAGTGATCTCCACTTTGGGCACTGCAACACGACACCAACGTCGTACAGCAGCAAGAAAAAATGAAGACTTTGTTGTTTTTATGTACAGAATAATGGGTTTACACTGTTAGAAAGATAATAACAGGGAAATATTACAGATAACCAGATTAAACGTTATGTATCCATCACGATCAGTGCTTGTTACCATTTTATTTTATTTTTAGTTCAGTTGGTAGTAGTGACAATTAATTGCCCCTCCAGTGTCTCAGCCTCCTCGCCACCTAGACACAGCGGGTTCTAGTCCCGGCGGGACCAGAGAAATAATTTGTAGTATTTCACTATGATGTCCCAGTTCATCTATAGCTGTGACGATTCAACTGCACACCCTCCTTCTTCTATCCACTCCTAGTATCCCTAACGCTTACTGTTACTAACTACTCCTACTAACACCTCTACGTGGACCAAATTGTTGGTAAACCTAGATAACCAAACGACATATTAACAATTGTCCCTACCACCAATCTCCTGCCTCCTATCGCCCCATGCAGATGAGCTACAATAACACCTTACAATTCCCATTTATAAATATTACAATAAAAAAAGATGTATGGGAATCTTTCCTTAGAGCAACGGAAGTGCATATCGAGTGTTTTTGGAAATGCGAGAAAATAAAAAAAGTGCAGGGAACATGATGGGTAGAATTTGATACTCGGAACACAGTGTACGCTACAAAATCACGTACGCTGGGTTTACCATGGGAAAGGCGATTGTTAGTGCTTGTGAATCCATTTCCATGGAAACCATGTCATGTTTTTCGATCTGTTCCACAGCATTACAGACGATGTATTTCTGCTAATGGAAAACATTTTAAACATCTCCAACAATAGAACATCATCAGTAATGCGCTGAACATCTTTTTCACTAAAAAGAATAGAGTATATTTGTTACATTTGTTCGAGGTATTAAATTCAAACCGCGTGAACTATTTGTGGGACACACTGTACATTTGACAGCTGAGACCATAACACATTGAAGATATAGGCATTCCGGGTTCCGTTCATAACCTCATTTTATAGGTTGTGTTCTTGGGACAACAAGGCACACAATTTGATGCAAGACGCTTGTATTATGCAAGGTCCCTGAAAATGTTGTGGTGCTAACACTCTTATATTGTTTATATACATTTTATATTTTTCCTTAAATTTGGGATTGTTTTTATTAACCATCCGCAAAAAAGCTTCGTGAATGTCTTTCAACATTAACTTTCGAGTCCTCTGACGTAATTGCTTTTTGACAACAACGAGAATTCTGATAGAAAGAATGTATTCTTGACTAACACATCTGACTGCACTCTTCCTCATTAGCCGCACACATCCTGGTCTTACGTCGTCATCCGTGCGTCGCTCACGACTGTGTGACTCATCTCAGAATGTGTCACTCTACAGGAATCTCAGGATGTGCCATTCATGAGGAAGAAGTACGAGATGTAACTAGGTGAGTGTTTGTCACAGTGTCTTTTGTGTAAAATGAGTTTTTTAAGGTATCATATGCGTCAGAGCGACTAGACTTAAGTACCTGCCAAAAATATTTTAAATCGTAGTTTCATTCCTTATTTGAAGGTGATGAATTTTCATAACCCTTACGGCGCAAAATTTTTAATTATTTGACTATAAATTACTATGGGCTTGTATGGAGAAACTTTCACAGGCTTATGTTTTTTGATATTCTGGCAAAAGTACCGGCTTAACGTAGGAAACAAATCTACTAAAACATAGCAAATGAAAATAGGAACGCAATGACGTTAAGATTTTCATACCTTACAGGACATTTACAAGAATAATTCGCCAAAATCTTTGGAAAATACTGTTCTAACGGATATGGCAACTGCATCACGTGACTGAAGACAATGCGACCCTTGTCAAAGAAGGACTCAAACGACAGTTTAAATTAATTATCAAGTTGTAACTCACAAAATAATTATACTCATCCAATATTTAAAAATCAGTAGAATGAATTATTATTTAATAAGAACTACTTTGGTGAATATTTCGAAGTATCGTGAATAGTTGGCAACTTGACTTCAGTCAACGCGGAGATAATACGTTAAATCTGTAAATTTTCTGAACGTTGAAAGAACCACAATTTCGTTGTAGCCCTGATGAAGGTCAAAACAAAGAAGACTGAAACGTTGTCATGTTGTGAATGGGGGTTTTTCCTATCTGTAATGACCAAAACGAAAAAACCTTACCAATTATTATCACTTTTGTTTCAATTTTTTCATACTTGTCGCTCTCCTTGTCTCTTTAGAATGTGCGACACAACGGTCTGGCTTTTGCTACTCAGTATTGTTGTGTCTGGCTGCACTACGCAGCTTGACCGCGTCCGTTCCCGCCATCTGGAGGTCATATTCTATTTAGACATGAAATTATCGCCGATCGTATTCCTCCTAGCTTGTTCACGTATTCCTCAATTTAATTGATTTTTTTCAGAGTTTATTAATGTTACATAGTCTGTAATATTTATGACGTCAATATCCTTATATTTCTTGGGATTATCAAGCTCATTCCTTCTAAGAGCGCAATAAGATGTGTTCTTGGTTATCCGGGAATCACTTCGTCCGTGTATGAAGAACCGTCGTTTCGGCCATCTTCAAGGTGCTGACCGAAACGTCAGTTCTTTATACCACGACGCGGCGATTCCCGGTCAGCCAAAAAACATATTCCTGTCCATCCGGTGTCTAAATTGTTAGCATTCTTGCTCACCACCAAGTCACACCGGGTTCAATTCTCGGCGGGGTCACAAAAAATGGTAGCTTTTCACATTAATTTCATAGTTCATAAAGCTGTGAATACTGGAAAGGAAACCTCCCTTCTATCCACCTTCTCTTACTCCTAATATCATTAATTCTTATTATTACTAACTACTCCTACTAACTCCTCCATGTGGGCCAAGTTGTTGGTAAACTCAGCTAAGCTACCACCCAACTCCTAACTCCTATCACTCCATGTAGATAAGCTTCAATAGCACGTTACATTTCCCATTTACAAAAATAACACGTTCCTTCAACCAGAAGTCTTGTGTAACTAGTCAAAAACAATTACATCAGACGTCCAGAAGGGTAACTTTGAAAGACATTCACAATAATGGAAAAAATTGTGGAAAATCAGATGAATAGAATAAAAATGATGATAATCTCACCGACGACGCGCAGCTGCACGTAATGCACGAGAGTCGGATGCGCAGATACTTGGCACTCGTACGCGCCCGCGTCGCGTTCTCCAGCGAAGCGGATGTGCAGCCTCCAGTCGTTGGGAGGAGCCAACGCCAGTCGCAAGCGCTCGTCCGCGGCGTATGTGTGGGTGCCCACCGTCAGCAGATGCAGCTCTTCACCACGACGCCGCACCCACGACACCTGCGAACAAATACACATGCGCTGTTGCACTTGCTCACCACTCACCTCTCCGTTTCTTTTTTTAAATGGGGTTTTAGGGCTCGCTAACGTCAAGGTTTTTTAGAGCCCTTCCTCACCTCTCAGTTTCTTTTCCATACTCATATACAAAACTCTTAAATTGCGGTGAACCTCACCGCCAGGTAACATATTAATTATGTTACGCTGAAAATGTTATGATTGAGATTCGACCTCGGGACCTTCAGCTTAAGGCTTAAGGCTGATGCGCTACCAACTGCGCCTTAAGCTGAAGGTCCCGAGGTCGAATCTTGGGCCCGTCTCCTTTTCATTCAACGTAACATAATTTTCCATACTAGTTTTCTTAGTTACTTTTCACGTAGAAAACATGACTACAGTACTCCTGGCGAAAGAATGGTAATGAGGGTGGAGGAACGTAAACACCACGTGAAAGTCGAGGAGCCAATGAAGCCAGCATTGCGAGATTGCCGACTCTACCTGTCGCTGTAGACACGTTGCTATTTTACTTGTATCGGGAGAATCTTAGTGAAATTGTGTTCGGTAGCTACCGCCTCCATCAGCCAATTCGTATAACCGATAGTAATCGATAAGCTAACTGTGGCGGGCTGAGGGTTTGATCTCTAACCTTTGGCCGCAAAGAGTTAGCTTGAAGTTAGCTTTTCCGTTGTATAGAGCAGCCTTCGTCTGGGTCTTTGTCAGCATGTCATCTGGAATGGGTAGAGCTGCCAGGCCAAACCCCGCAGCAGACATGTCAACGCCGTTTTTCCCCTCCATTGATTACACCGCGAGGACTACAGTGTCTGCAGTACATTGGTTCATTGTTCCAGTTTATCAGTACGATAGCCTGTGCCAATTACGATAAAGACGAGCTTCTCCTATACTCGTCAAGAAAGATCTGTCCCCCCTGTACGTTTTAAGTATATATCATATCCATCCGGTTGGGAATGTTAATAAATATGTTCTCTTAACATAAAACATTCGACACAGAGTTGTTTGAAGTTAATCATTTATTCGAGTGCACCGGTAATGTGTGAATTACAAATACTGATGGGTAGTAATTATTAATGCAAAGTGAAAATGAATTTTTTTCGACATATAAATATAGTGTCGTTTCATTATTTTGTGTTGAATAATTAATGAATTGGATTGATTGTGTCCTCGGTTTTATATAATTGGCACCTTTAATTGTAATGAATGGTTGTATTGAATGTGTTACGAATATTTAATGTTTATTTAAACTGTCATTTATGACTTTCGTTAATTATCGAATTCCTATTTAAACGAAAACTCGCATAATTTGTTCTATTTTTATTTTCTTTGACAAACAGCCACTATGACTATTGAGGATTCACTACATCCTTTTACCTCACATTCTTTCAATATTCATATGTTCATTGCGTTGCCTGTTTCTTTCTCGTTTTGTCTCGTCGTTCATTGCCATATTTAAGTCATAAAATATTTCCTCACTCTCTTGCTGTTTTCCTCCTGCTGTCCTTAATGATGCTTCATATCATTGCTATCATCTGTTCACTATAACGGGCGCCACATAACTCCCGCTCTGGCTGCCGAGCTGAAAGTGAAAGTCGTGCAGGTGAAAGAGGAGGAAAGTAAACGCTGTTCTGAAAACATTTGTCATTCAAAGCGAAGAGTCTACTTGAAGCTCCCAGCCGCTACCAGCTCCCGCTCCCGTGTAGCGTGAAGCGTTCCGATATCGGTAGCGCGCTTCTGGGTGCTACGAGCTGCGCTTTTGGGAGCATCGTTTCGGAACGGCGAGAAGTAAGTGAGAGCCCGCCAATACGGAACGACGAGTGGCGATGTCTGATTTCCTTATACTGGAGAAGGTGACGTTGTAATCGATGCAGCTTTGGAATGTATATCAAGCAGCAGCAGTGAGGAAGATACTCTTGCTGTTGTGGAAGCGAAGAGAACCATTGAGACTGCGCCCTCGTGTGGAATTTAATGTTGGTCGTTATTCAGAAGAATTTAAATACCATTTTCGGTAAAGATAGCATGTTTGTTGAATTTGACTGTTTGAGTTAAGTCCTCGGATCGTCATACTACTCTCGTGGGAAAAAATCTCTATACTTGAATATACGAATTAATGAAACGTTAACCCGTTGCACCACACAAAAATGAGTTACATCAAAATTTTCCGTAACGTATTCTGCGTTTATCAGTATGAATTTTTTTTACTGCACCCTATTTATATTTTATTTCATGTATGAAGAAAAAAGGTCCGGTTTTTCACTCTTTCAATCGGAGCGCTGACTTTGAAAATTAATTGCTTAAAAACCACTCGAACTATCACAACCAAATTTTAATGTGATCTAAAAAACAGTTATTCTTTAAAGATTAAATTATGGCGTAAAATTAAAAAAAATTATCAAATTAGCACGTTTTCTCTGTCCTGGGTGGTCGTAAAATTTCTAAAATAATATCGTTAATAATTGTTCCAAGATAGTTACCGTACTTCTAACCCTCTGTATATTTCAGATTGCTTCCTGAAACTTGTAATGTTATATTTTCATTGGTGGGGTCTGTCGTAAATCCTGTACGGGTATCTGCAGGGACAGAAACGGTTACGTGCAAAGAATATCTCCGACGACATACCAATAAAGGTGGTTGTAGCAGAGAAGGGAATGAATTAACAACAACAAAAAAGTTGATTACAGGAAATCAACGGCATAACAATACATGTACATGTTTCACAATGAGGTTTTGCGCACATTCCTACCTTATAACATTTTCACGGCAACTAAAGAGTAGTTTAATAGTTTACAAATCAATTCCACGCGTAATTACTTACCTGTGCCTGTACCGGAATTAAGTATAGTTCTTATTGGGTACCTGTGCCTGTACCGGAATTAAGTATAGTTCCATAGCCTTCGTGTGATTCTCTGATATTTTGATTTCCCCTCCAATATGCTACCACACACCCAACCGCTCCCAAAGCACGTTCTGCCGCGGAGAGGCGGTTGGAGCGTGGGAAGTGACGTCATGTACTTCAGTGGGAGCGCTCCCGTGGCGTCGAAAAGCTCAATCCGGAACGCAGCCCTACCGCGTTTCCTCAGCGACCACCGAAGTACGTCGAAAGGGCGATGGAGTCGTTTTCGTGGAAAGTGCGACAATCACACCGCATTAACAGACCCAACCACAGTTTGCAATAAGGCTAGTAGCTGACGGGAGAGAGCGGGAGTTATATAGCGCGGCTTATATCACGTCATGCCACGTCAGTATACGTCGAAACTATTTTGCTCGCTCCTCATATTCTTTCCCATATCACTTGCTCTGTTCACAATATCATCCTTTTGTATTTTACGCAAATTCCATTAAAATTTCCATGTCCCGAAATACCATAGCCTCCCATCTCGGATCGAAGCATCTTTCATTCCTTTCCCCAAATGTAACTTTCACACTAATACGATGAGTACATCTGCCTTTATCTCTATTGCCCCATGTTTTAAAATTTGACTTATTATTCTGAAAGTATTTTCCCTCTTCCATATCCATTTATTTCTACTCGCTCTTTTCCCTTCACTATCCATCTAAACCGAATATTCTGCATCCGTCCCAACAGAACTCGTAACGCCGCAATAGAGACATCGCTATAGCATCCACTCAACACCTATCTATGTACGCGATCTCTATTTTCGCTTTACACACTGGTATGGCGTCCTACATTCCCAGATTGTTCTACCAGAAGAATGCGATACGAATGTATCAGTCCTTCGTACAGCTGTTGCAGTGGGATTCTAACCCACTGGGATCGCTGTACACTGGATCTAACCCACTGTATATTCCAGATGGCCATTAAAAAGAATCCGTTCATCTAATTAAATGGAGAGGTGTTTGACTTTCTGCTCTCATTTTACATCATTAACTCTCGAAATAAAATTTTACCGCCGCATTTTTTTTAGTTCTATCGAGAGCCCCGAGATTTTTAAACTCTTATTTCACTGAATGGCTGACAATTCTGCATAAAAATCAAGAAATTCTTGAGATTATAGTGGCGGGTACTGAACTAGTTTAAGATGTGTGATTATGAGCGGCAATAATAATAGTTGTGACACTTTAAGTCATTTCATGCGTAAAACAACAAGCAATCAAATCTCTTGTATGTAGTTCTTTTTTGTGTCATTTTCCCGAAATAATTTTTCTGTTTATCTAAAATCGCTTCATCCCCGTTTCGACTTGACAACTTTCTTCTTTCTTCTTCTTTCTTCTTCTCCTACTTTTTTCTCAAGTCATTCTTTCATGTCCACCAATTCTGCCCACGTTTTCTCAGTTTTATTCTTAATTCAATAGAAAAGAGATTATTAGGAATAAAACAGCATTGATAGTATTTTTATAGCAAACCCTCCAATATGACCAATTTAACTTTTCAATAAAGTAAATACCACAGTAATTTTCACACAATAATTAGCTCAAACGTTTATTAATAGACGTAATGAATTTTTCTCTTTAAGATTCATAGAAAGCCACATTTTAAATTCAATTTTCTCTTTGTAGTTCATTTGTTTGCTTTCTGACTTTTTCACATTACTGATTTATTTACATAATGGTCTATTGAATACATAACTGATTTATTGGCTCACTGGCTTTTAAATTCACAGACGTATTGAAACATTAAAAATTATTGACGCGTTAAATTAATTACGCATAAATTGGTTCTCTCGCCACTGGCGAACCCCGAGTTGTATCCCCTCACGTCCTCGGGCTGTGAATGGAGAGGAAAAGTAATAATGTGAAATAGAGCAAATCTAAGCCAGCAGTTTTGCTGTTCTTGGTTCAAACCCCCGTCGCGGGTCTCGCGAAACAAGGTAGCGAGTACGTGAGATGCTATCACAGATCCATGTGTGAATCCAACTCCCCAAACATATCCTCTGGATGAACGCGGAAGGCAGGTTAACTCTCAAAGAAAAGATACTTGAGAAGAAAACATATCCTGAGCATTATCCCCTTTGTGAAGATAAAGTGTCCACCCCCCCGCCCCGTAGCTCATCTTGCACTGATCTGAATTTAAAAATCACAGACATTCCTTAAATATATTCGAAAAATACAGCAGATGCAAAAGGTACTATATCTTTTGAAATCGTATCAACTTGACAAATTGATTTAAATGTTCTTTTTTCAACTTTATCAATGTATTTTAAGTTTTTTATATATGCATTTTGTTAGTGGTTTTCTATATAATGTAACAATCGAATCAATCACATTGAGTGATTTCTTTTCCTTCAATTTCATTCAATTAATTTAGTCATATAACTGTAATTTTTTGTGGTTGCTGATGACTTGGGATGTTAAAGAGTGATAGATAAATAAATACATAAATAAATAAATAAAACAGAGACACGATCTGCCATTTTCAAAGTCAATCAGTCAGATAGGAGAAATTAACTCATATTTAAAAAAATAGTATTTAGACCCGTTCTTCCAACTGATAACAGTGAAGTGATAGGCTTATTGGAATTTAAATTGATCTTTCACGGAGACTTCGCGGAATAAATGCTTTGGCTTGTTTATAAACAAGAACTATTGTGCATATATTTCTTCCGGGTAAGATATGTGATAACTTTCAATGAGGTGAAAGTGGCGAGGAGTCTGGAATCGAACTCGAACCTGGGTGGAAATGGTGAACAGTTGTGGAAGGCGAACGGGTGATGGAGTGGTTGACACCTCTACGATAAAAACAGGAGTTCCGGGTTCGTCGACATTTCCATCTATCACGAGAACAGTGATTTCTGAAAAAGAATTTTTTTAAGACTGATACTCAAAAGATGACTGATCTCTTTTTCATAACAATATCCTTCATGCAAGGGATTAATACGGAATGCTATTTATTATTCGAGATAAATTACTCAACTAACCTTTGTGGAAATAAATCTGAAAAGTAGCAATTGGAAATATGAAGATCAGATTGTTAACATTGTTTCGAACCCTGCATTCGACAAAATTCAACTTTTAGGAAGAGAGCATATAATTCTATATGATGGAGACAGTGTGTGATTCTTTGATCACATTATTTATATTTTATACAACCGATTAGTGTTTTTTCGCAGGAAATTTAATTTTTTTTGTACTTTTAAGTTACTTGCCAATTTTTAAAATATTTTAACCAATAAGAGTTCACATGTCAAGGTACTATTGAATGTTTAATACAAATGAAACATATCTCTTCTTAGATGTGTCTTTATGTAACTGCTTTCACTGACGTTTTAAAATTTTTCCGTTTGGTCCGTCTGTATATCATTAAACTGTGATGTGAGGATTGAGGACAGTTGGTCCACTCTTCACGCTAAGCTCCTTTGATGGATAGAGGATTGAGAGCAACGAGATGCCCAATGGCTGGAGACTTGAACTTATCGGAGTAACATTTGTCAGGAAGAGATGAGGGAAGCTAACTGGCAGGTCTAAACCTGGGATTGAACCAGCGATCTCTCTTCCAGGGGATCTGGGGAAGTATCTCGTCACAGATGCGATGGAGCTGCGATCACGCGAACAGATTGAGCGACTTTGACAAAGTTTCTCTCATCCTCCAGGAGCTTACAGGTGGAGACAGGTATTAGCAGTCTCGATCTCAAATGAATTATTGGTCATTATAATCTGATATTTTATCGACTATGTTCGAAGGCGACCTTCGGGCCATATGCGACCCGCGTAACATTTTTTACGGCCCGCAGATTATATTACATTTTACATCAATTTTTTCATGAAACATTGGGAGGCACAACTTTGTTATAAATCTATGCTGTCAGAATGAATATTTGACCTGGCATGTCCGGTGAATGAAAATGGAAAATTGCGTTCGGGATTACCCATCATACATTACAATTTGAAAACATTTTATTATGATATTAGATATTACAAATTCATTTTTTTTAAATAAAAAAATATATTATTTAATTTTTTCAGTTTGAAATAATATCAATTTCTAGATGAGAATTATAATATCGCGTTACAAATAAATAAATGTGACACAGTGGTTTTAATCGTCGGGCAGCATTTGTGTCACACCCCATCCCGTGCTGACCCCAATCAGTAGAAAATGGCTGGCGGGCTAAGAAAAGTTGGACAGCGCTGTTATAAGGTACAGTCATTGTAATCAGTAATTGTAAATGTATCCAGTTAGCTAGGGTATCTTTTACTTTTGTACCTGTTTTATTTTTATGTTATTTACCTCTAAACGAAGCCGTAAAAAGGAGTGGATGAGTTGTAAGTATACTTATATATGTATGTTAGATATTTAACTTGTATTTATTTCATATTTTTATGGCATATTTTTTCTTTCCTGCATATTATGTTTTGAATTTTTATTTATTTCATGGTTTGCTTCCTGTCATGTTTTTGTTAATCACATCTTCATTTTTTTTCAGTTTAAATCACTGTCACCAAGCTATGCTCATTTGCAGTGAAATACATGATAGCAATGTGAAAAGAATTAATTCCAATAAATATTGCAGACAAAAATATTACATTTGTCAAGGTAAAGATCTATTTATAAATATTTGGCAAATTGAAGATAAGTATGAATAAACTCTCTCCAGGAACCATAAACAACGTAGCACAACTCTACAAATCGCCTCATTTTTATTTTATGTTAAGGAATATTTTAAGTGATGTTTTTCTTGGAAATGAATTAAAAGATGCCGAGCCGAAAGCGCTCGATTTTTAAAAATACTCTCTGGGAAAATTTGATTTCATTTTGTAGCAATGTAATGAACTGACTCTAATTTCCTTCCCTCACATGGTTTAAGGTGACTGCAATCAATTGCTAGATCCAATAGCAGATGCAGCATTTAACTGTGGGTGGGAAATGCTCACAGTACCAATGTTAAGATTTAACAACTAGAATACGATGTATTTAACGTGCATATTTCATTCCATAAAATACTTGTATTATCTTCCCATTTTGAACGACGTAGGAGAATTAGCGATAACGAAGATTTATTAAAGCTTCTTCCATTAATTAGATATAACAAGAGACTTGGATGTGAATGGTTTTGAAAAGATTGACTGACACAAAAACGATTATGTTCCGTGCTAAGACATTTATTTTGTTAAATGAGCTTTTAGCGTATTATCACGTCTGCTTCTTCCAATTCTGAAACTACTAACTCGCCTTGTTCCGTTTTTTTTACACGCCTCTTTTCATGCTGAGTCCGTTCTAGCTGGTTCTCATATCATTCAAAAGTCATTAATCATAAAATGATGAAAAATAATATTGAAAGTGATTTTCCAGTATACATTTTTGTATTCATTAAACCCGAAAAAAACTGAAGTAAAATAATGTGAATGCTATTGAAACAAATGACAAAATGAACGAAATAAAAGTCTGGAATTGAAACTGAAAACGAAGTAAGTGAATTTACAATTGGAGCGTGCAGCAATTAATTGGAAAATATTCTCATCACATCAATGTGTATTTATTGCTTTTCAAATAGATGACGTGTACGCATTCCAAACATATTAGGGAGTTTTTGCAAAGCGTACCTGCGAGTCATCGTATCCACTATCCCCATGCAAGTTGCTTCTGCGCATGCTCAGAAGTCAGTGGTACACTAACGCTCGTATGTTACGTAGAATAGTACGTTACAACGCCTCTGTTTGCATCATAATGATGTTAGTGGTACTTGAGAGAGAGATCCTGGAGGATTCTGAACTGGATTTGAGGTTATGTTCGTATCTGATGTGGCAGATTTGTTAGTTGTGTGTGCCGTGTGAGCATGAGCTGGTGAACTAACAGTACAGTTTACTTGCGTATGCTTACATAGAAGTAGTTTGTTTGGGTTGTCAATTTTTAGTATGATTTGAGTCGAAGATACGCTATCCAATATGCCTCGATTACGCTAATTCTTTCCGTGTGATATGCAGTTAGCGTAATCAACGCTACGTATGCGCCAGGAAGCGTGTACGTTAAGGGGTTAGTGAATGCCGCTTTTCAACACCGCTTCCAGTCTTCTCACAGTGGAGTACATCGAGGCGAAACCTGACCAAAAGTATTTTATCCAGAAAATTTGGTGGATTATGGAGAAAAATAATTTTTGAGTATATAAACATATATACGTCCATTATTCATGTTAAGAAAATTTATATATAGCTTCTTTTTAATTGCTTGTATAGATTTGATACAATAACTCTCGAATAAATTAACATGACTTGTTTAAATACATATAAAAGCTGGTCAGGTTTCGTCACAGTGCGGCGTCACGAAGCGCTGTTCACTAGCCCGTGTACACCCCCCTTTTTGCAAAAGCCTCACCGTTCGGTCGCGCAGGTCGTTGACTCGGCAGTGAAGGAATACGGAGCTGCCGAACTGCGTAGTGACGTTGGTGGCGTTGAGGTGGCCTTCGAAGAAGGGTTGGGGCTCCGGCGTGGGCGTCGGCGCCGGCTCCGTGAACTCAAAGTCCTCTGTGAAGGGCGACGACAACTCGTACCAGAAGCTGCGCGGCAGCGCGTCGAAGCTGTTGCCTGCAGCGGCTTTGGGGCCTGCGCACAGCGCAAACACAACGCGCATAAATCATCACCTATACTAATAAAAAGTGCATTATTTGCAATCTCTGTTGCGTGGAAATCGGAAAAATTATTATATGAAATTGCCATTTAGTATTTTTAAATACAAAATGTAGCGTGCTATTGAAACTTATCTACATGGAGCGATAGGAGTTGGGTGATAGGTTATTGTTAATAGGTGGGTCGTTTAGCTGGGTTTACCAACAACCCACGTGGAAGGGTTAGTAGAAGTGGTTAGTAATAGTTAGAGTTATTGATACTAACAGGAGTTGGATTGAAGAAGGGGGGTTCGCTTTTCAGGAGTCACAGCTATATGAAATGGGACGTTCATGTGAAAAGCTACAAATTTTTCTGGCCTTTAAAAGGACTCTTCTTAACGGTTATTGCAACAACAAAAGCAAAATATGGTTAATATTGATGAATTAGAAGAACATTAAAATTATTAAAATTGGCTGCTAGGGGTTCCATAAAAATTGTAGGTTCTTACAAATCATAGTAAGGGTTACTTCCAAAGATTTAAAATATCAATTTCTTTCAGATGTTTGGCCTAAAGTCAACTTAAACTATTAGGACATAAATTAAATGATTAAGGGAACAAACTTACAGCAATAAATATGAAGAATTGGACCAACTTAACTATATGGTCCAACACCGTAGAAAAATATCGAAAAACAGCTTTTTTGCCATGATTCTGGAAGGGACTTTGTTTCTCGGAAATTACAAATTGAATCATTTTATGTGAAAACAAATTCCCTTTTTCGATGGTAAATTTAACATTATCGTCCTATCCTAACCTTATTCTTCGTATATCCTTCCGCGAGTGCTGGTACCTCCACCATCGCCTCCATCTTTACACTTACAACAGATTTTCTTGAAACGGAATCGCCGGATCTAACAAACCTAACATCGCCGACTGTGACCGAACAATTGTTTATATTATAATTATCATACCCTAACATACTAACATAAACGCTGGCGGAGAGAAGAAAATAGTGCGGAACAAAATTTCTTTATAACTATCGTAAATATGAAAAGCGAAGAATACGGCTTATATTTTCGGAACCGCAATAATATTTGTAGTATTATGACATAAATTATTTTTTCGAACCCTTGTGGGACCATATTCTTAAGTTTGGCCGAAGAATTATACCAACTGAAGTTGTGTATTAGCACTTTTCAATTACGCCTTTAGGTGCGCTTTAGTATCGGACAAATACACCATTGCTCTGTGCGAGTCCACCAGGGGAGTGTAGCAAGTGAACGTAACAGCTTTGCTTCCCCTCAGGATGCACGATTCGGGCTTGGCCATTGCTAGTCGCAAAAGTTAAGGAAACTGCGATGACTGAATATAAACAATTACTAATAGATCGACAAATGGCTTGTTGGTATTAATGTATCTATAATGCAAATATTACATGTGCATCATTATACAATAGGATTTAACGAAATCAATAGTTACTTAATAATTCTTTCTCTTATGTAATTCGACGTTCAACTATTGCTCTTCATCTGAAGAGCTTTCTGACAAAGACAATATTTGCAATACACTCGTAGCATCCATCATGGACGTGTGGTCCACAGACTTACCTAACCTCAACAATGCCCAGTGCAATCCCTCCACAGGGAAAATTAATAAGAGCAAGTCCGGTTGCTCTCAGTGCCTGGAGAGTACGCCTCGATAAACAAATGGAACAATCATATCCCCGCACTGGTGCAACTTATATGTCAAATGGAACAACATTTTAACACTCGGGGTGCACCAGTGCACACTCAGAACAGCAAATGAAAAACGCCATAAGTCACTCACTGCATTATAAGAACGTAAAATCTTTCGCACCCAAAGAACGAACCGTACCTATGGTTAAGTGAGTAGTGATCAAGGTTTATTTTGTACATTGGAAACGAAGTAATAGCGAGATTATTTAATGAAGGATTAAAAAAATAACGTAAAATTAGAATTGAGTAGATTTTTGATCAATATATTACCTACTGTCTTCCTCCTATTTCCTGAGCTTGCATTGTGATTTATTATTGGTCAGATTCTTGCTATGTTCCAGTTATTGATTTTGTTTATCATGCACGGTTTGATTCAAAATTGTTTTGACAATTGAAGATGGCGAACAGTTGCTATAGATATTTAAGAATAATTATTTACGCTCAGAATTCAAAATCTGACCCAAGTGAAGTCTTGGGAGCTCAGATTGTTAGCTAATATAAAAATTACAATAGTTTGTAGTCGATAGACGCACGTAAATTCAACGGGAAACCTTTTAAGACCG
This sequence comes from Laupala kohalensis, assembly GCA_002313205.1. NCBI lineage: Eukaryota > Metazoa > Arthropoda > Insecta > Orthoptera > Trigonidiidae > Laupala > Laupala kohalensis. The sequence continues at coordinate 40,243 of NNCF01128232.1, read as the reverse complement.
TAAAAATTATGAAATGAGTTCTTTATTTGAAAATCATCAACAAAACATTTGACCAAGCCCACCTACGATGGTTAAGTTATACCAGTTAAGGAACGTATGTTAAACGTTAATGAGCTTGTCAGGTAGCTAGCTCCTATTGAACAGAAAGTCGATAGGAAGGAAATTGATTACCTCGAAGTAGGTTCCCATAAAAGATGAGTTTGAATACCTGTCCGAAGTCTCTTTAACTTGATCACATTCAACTACATCAGATATTGATGATGATGATAATGATAATAATAATAATAATAATAATAATAATAATAATAATAATAATAATAATAATAGACGGAAGAGAGTAAACAATCTTTCTCGGAAAGAATGAAAGTCTATTGGAACAAGAAGAAGAACTCAAAGAAAAGTTGATTGTCATTTGCTTAACGTCTTTCATTCATTGGGATAATTCGTTAAGTAGCGTCGTTCGAAACAACGCTCAAACATTCGCTGGGACAAATTATATTTTATTAACAATGGAGTCAGCGAGAATACTGAGAGCTGGAAAGTGAAAAATTTCCAGGAAAAGTGTAGTTCGCAACAATGAAGGAACGTGGACAACAATGGGAACTATGTGGTGTCGTGTGCATCGCTTGTGTAGAAGAGTGGTACCTCAGTGGCCTCTGGAGCAGACGCTCACGGGAGTTTTTGCAGACGGGGAGGCTGTGTCGGACGTCGAACCGAAATATTGACTCTTCTTCGATGCCAGAGGTTGGCGTTGATAAGTTGCGGGTTGCAACGGGCAGAGTCAATGTGTAATGTTCAGAGCCGTCAGCTCTGGGAATTTGAATGGAGGTATTTCATATAAACTTTCCACGTTGTAAATTTCTGTAAATATTATGTAAATTATTTATGTAAAGTTTTGTACATAATATTCCGTCTTTATCATTCTGAGTTTCTGTTTGCAAACTCAGTGGTGGCAGTATTCCGAAAGTAATTAGTTGTGTCGCTGTAATTTACTAGTCGCTACCATTGCCGCAAGTGACGTCGGGCGGGATTGCAGTTTTCATTGAGTAATTATCTCGGACGAACTCACTGTGCTATTAACTGGTTGGATCGCGGACGTCACAGTCACTAATAATAATATTAATAATAATAATAGGCGGAATAATTAGAACGTGTTTTGATGATCGTTATGATTTAAATTTTGTGTAACGAACCTGTACTTCCTAAAAACCTAACGTATGAACCATATTTGCGTATATTGAATTGAATAATGATTTTTAATTTTTATCTGATTAACTTAAAACCACTGATTTTTGTATTTTTTTATCGTAGATTGAATAAATGTTATAAAATAATTTACATCAAGAATGATTAGAAGAACTCGTAACAACCAAACGATGAATTTTTGAGTTGAGATACCCATCGGGATAATAGAACATTTGTTGCTTTCAAACTTTACTGAAGTGTGGAAATGTAGTCACAAGGAATGAAGCACGTGACGATATTATAGAAACAAATTCGATCTTGGTTTATGAAGTTTACGGCAGTGTTTAGTCTAAAAGAATTATCAAAATAAATTGCGAAATAATTATAAATGGAATGTATATAATAGGATGGTCATATACGTAGTGTAATTATTATGTAATTAATTATGATACTGTAATTAACCTTTTCAATGGTCATGCATTACGTCTGTATGATGCACAAAATACGAATAGTGTGATGAAAGTTGTCGTATATTAATGAGTGTAGGAGTGATATATTCTCCCCGGAAATTATGTATTTTCTACTACTATTAACGTTTCTTATATAATCTAATTAAATAAATAATTTAAAAACTTACGTCAGATGACGACTTAAACCCATGTCGAAACGTGGTGATCTCTTCACAGAAAATATAAATATTATTCGTCCATAAAAGGTCGTAAGTTTTTTAATTATTTATTTAATTAGATTATGGATTTTCTTTGAAATACTGGTTACCTTCACTCTACCCTCCATGAGGTACCCACATCACTCAACCGAAATGGACAATTACAGACATGGTTTCTATGTTCAGTGTTTTCCGACGCGTACAAGAGTTACTGCTCTCCTAACATGGCGAAACTTTCAAAGGAATAGCGCACGTTTGAGAGTGGTTTCGCCACACGTCAGTGAAGGGATGGCTTTGATCCCGGGATCTGTTTGCTGGCGATGACCACTTGAGTCGAATGTGAACGAGGAATGTATCTGAGAACCGTCTTGAAGAGGTCAAGAGAGACGCATGCATCAGGTACTCGGAGCTCAACACACACGCTACTTTCTAAATAATTCTTACCAGAGTTGGGGGAAGGGCACGGAAGCAGTTTGCCTCCATTCCTACGAAAAGGCGATGACACAATTTTCCTTTTTAGAAGTTTTATGTGGAAGGTACATGAAAAGTTTTTTTAATTTTTTATTTCTAATTTAATAAAAATTCAATTGTTTTCCCTAAAGAAACAAATAATGTTGTTGCTTTCAACTCATACGAAGAGACCCTTAATTGTTGTTGAAATTATAAGTAAATAATTATTAATAAATTATTTCTGGTAATTGTTAATTTTCAACGAACAAAAGTTCACATTTGTTTCTGTGAAATAAAAAACGCTATTTGTGAATATGTGAATGTTTTATTTACTGAATTTTACTCAAAAAACTATTAATTTTCGAAAATACTTTCGATGTTCAACAATTTATTAAAGTACAATCGACAATCTCTTATCAATCTGTGTTCAAGGTATTGTAAGTTGTCGCCTGCTGAAAGAGAAACGAATTTATTATTTCAAGAAGTTAACATTTGAACGCACTGAGTGGAAACCCTAGTTGTTTCATTGAGGAGTAGGACTTTCGGTTAAAATCAGAAGGTTGTTTTTTATTAAAAACCACTCTCATCGATCTCAGTATATCATGTACGTACATATGCAGAAGCACTAAAGTAAAAAATGTGACAAGAAGTTGATGAACAGAATTATGTGAAGGAAACAGTAAAAAAGATATTCACGTCATTTTTCCAAGTCTTTTTCAATTGAGAACTTGCCCCCTCTGGTGGCTCAGGTGGTAGCGTTTTTGTTCATAACCAAGTCACCCCGGGTTCAATTCCCGGTGGGGCAGGAAAAAATTTATAGCTTTTCACATTAATGTCCTGGTTCATTTAGCTGTGACTACTGGAAAGTGAACCCTCCTTCCTCTATTCACCTCCTGCTCTAACTTTAACTATTACTAACCACTTCTACTAACCCCTCCACGTGGACCAAGTTGTTGGTAAACTCAGCTACTAACAATGACCTACCATTCAACTCCTACCTCCTATCGCTCCATGTAGATAAGCTTCAATAGCACGCCACATTTCCCATTTACAAATACAACAATACAAAAGAAAAATTGAGAGCCTTGCAACTATTAGAATTTCCCGAGAGATCGCAGATTGGGGCGGGGGGATAACCGAGGCCAATGTTAAGCATGTTTAAAATAACGAGAATTATCCAATGTACGAAATAAATTGACGAATAAAATATAAAATCTATGAAAAACGTATTTTAATTTAACAAATTTCTGACAATTTAATAGAACTTTTCAACTTGAAAATAATTACGTATAATTACTCCAAATAACGAAATTTACTCTATTTAGAAAATGAGACTAAGATCATTAGATTTGAAAAGTCGCTTTTGCTTTCCTGTAGTTGTCGTTGGCAAACTAACCTAGTCCTTACGAGACTAGTAAACTTCCGCGCACATGAGGGTAATATTGATGAGTCAATATCAAAGTATTTCATCAAGCAGGGTTGGTTCAATTATTCACACACTCTTGGGAGATATTATAATACAAAGTGTGAAGAGGGGTATAGTCAAAATATGTTTATCTTATTTCATATTCTTATAACGACCTTTCAGTGTTGACTATCCATTCCCGCACAGTGAGGAAACATCTCCTCAAAGTTGACGGTAACACGTCCCAATTAATGTTGTATGTTGATTGTGTAAGTTGTAACATATCCTGGTAAAACCTTAAGATTAACCGACTGAAAATTCACTGTATATAAAGAAAGCTACTTTATGTAAACAACTCTTAAAAAATAAACATATCAAGTAGTGGCAGATCTATGGGGGTGGGGGGTCTGTAACCTGAACTCTTACTAGATAAAATTGATAAATGGCATACTTTGTAAAAGTGTTATCAGATTAATAATGTTATTAGTTATAATTGTTATTGTTATGAAAATTACCAGATTAATAAAATTAATAATACCATATTAATAAAACTAATAATACCATGTTAATAACTTTAATAAGTAATTGTTATTGTTATTAATAATACCAGATAGTTTATTGTTTATTTGATGCATTTCATTTAAGGTAATATTTATAAAATTTGTGTTGTAAAACCATAATTTTTAAACAAAAATGGTCCCCGGTTAGCAACCCCCCCTTGATCACTGTCTAGATCCGCCACTGATACCAGGGATGTGCTTTTCTTGTAGTAAAATGCCACAAAAATAATTGCTCTTTCCTCAATGTACGACTGCAAAAGAAAAATTCTGATTTGGAGTCTGCAGTGGACGATTTATGTGAGAGACCTCTCGTTTGGTTGCGACGTTTGGATTTCGTACTCTCCCCTCCTTCCGTAGACTAACGAGCAAACTTTTAAGGGAGGAAGGAAACACCTAAACTAAACAGAGTCACATAGGAATATTCGCATAGAAACTTGAACCTGAATAGTATGAAACGAGAATCCAATAATAGCTCGAGAAACTCTGTATTTGGCGGTACTTTTCCCTCGCATAGAATGTGTACAGGATAAGTTTCACAACTAGTGCTTGAAATCGATTGCGTACCTAGGCAGGGGTGAAGGGGCCTCCCATCGGGTCAGCAAAAATCATAAATATACGTGCCTTTGAACACAAACTCTGCAACGTAACATAACAGTAAAATAAAGAATTGTTGAGATTATTGTAAAACACACCTCAAATTTCCATTCCAACTTTTTTAAAATACACTGCTGCGATCGATATACACTTGCCATCAAACGTTTGTGTTTGACATAGATGGGAGCCTACTAAAGGATTCCGCCCCTGGCTTCAATAGGATGTAGGTACTGCTCGAAATTCTCACTAGCTATGGTAATGCACGCTTCACAACGGCATTGCCCGTCTGGTGGCTATGGAATTAGCGTGCCCGGGGTCAATTCCCGACAGGGACAGAATAAAATATTTCTAGTTTGTCATATTAATGTCCCAGTTCATGTACCTATGACTACTGAAAAGCGAACCCTCCATCTATCCACCTCCTACCACTCCTAGTATAACTAACTCTAACTATTACTAACATCTCCACGTGGGCCAAGTTGTTGGTAAACCCAGCTAACCGGCACACTTACTAACATTAACCCTACCACCCAACTCCTAACTCCTATCGCTCCATGTAGATAAGCTTCAATAGCATGCTACGTTGCCCATTTACAAATACTAAATATACAGTAAATGAAGGCATTGCATAGATTGTCGAACCCTTTCACAAATGACCGATATTTTGCTGACGTTCACAGCTGCTATGGAGACTCTGGCGACGAGGTCGGAGTCGGGCAGACCATGGCTTTCCTCAGGCCTCTCACTTGTGCATGTTCAATTCAGTAGTGTAAGTAGGCGGGGGCTGGGGTGCTGGTCTACCCCGGTCCTCCACTTCAGGGTGACCTCCAAAATAATACGAACTCGAAATTTGAACTTAAATAAACTCTTAAACTTTTTATAACAGTAAAATAAATAAGAGCTAGACTTATATAATACATCCCAAATGTACACACATTATTGAGCATATTAATTACTAAAATTTCAATTTTCAATAATTTTACCAGATCTAAAACGTTCCTGTATTCGAATGTGTGTGTGGTGGGGGCGGTGAGTCTCCAAAACGAACCCCGTCCCGGGCCTTATTACGTTCGTTTATCCTCCAGCAGATGATTGTGTTTCCGGCCATATATTCCCATGCGATTCTTCTTTGCTTGGATGTTTTTACCTCCCCTACATGTTTTTTTAATGTTTTGAATCACTCTACATAGTCTCCTCGTTTGGAGGATAGTGGGCAGGGAATATCGCCGAAACGGGAAGTAAAGGGATTGATGGGTTTTCCCAATTAATATATTGCGTGGGCACCCTTGATTTTGAAACACTTACTTAATTAAAAATTGAGAATTTCCAATTCTTTGTTGATTGAAACTTCGTTTCAAGGTTTAAATACTCATAAGTATTAAAATATAATTACATCTCCTTTCAATAAGGAGAAAAAGAAATAATCGAGGTTCCAGCATTGATTGAGGATGGATGTGCAACATTTAAAGGAAGTGATGAAATATTTTGATATTGGTTTGTATTTATATTGGGTTGTTTCAACCTAAAGATAGTGAGGATATTAAAATCTCAAATTCCTTTTAATTCAAAAATGATTGTATTACCAAACATATATATTAAGAAGATAATTATATATTAAGGAAGAGCATATCTTTTTGAAATTCGATCAATGATGAAGTAATGAAATTAAAATAAATCCAAAGCTCCGAAAATCACATAATATGTTGATGCTCAAAGAATTTCACACTTTAAAGAAAGTGACTTTGAGACATTTGATGGAAGAACCTACAAAATATTAAATAAACCGAACTTATATACCCGTATTCTAAAATTAAAGCAACTGATCCCTCAACCCATTTTGCGAAAAAGAAGATCGGAGGTAGAATAGGGTATGAATGCATAACCTTGTATGAGCCTCCCATTTACACGTGCCAGATATTATTCACTGCAAACGTAATAACAACAGGTCACAGCGACGGTTACTATAGGACCTCGGCACGATTCTACGCAACCAACAGGTCCGTATGGATCGAACGGTTACTGCCAATAAACTCACCGTTACGTGTCGTGCTATTTAGATCTTGCTTTAGTATCACTGCATGTCCTTAGGATAGACGTATTGATTGGTGTCTACTGATGAACATCCATTGGGGAATGAAGTGTGATGGTTTTACTATTACACAATTTGTAACATTCCTTGCACTGACTTACGAATACTCTAAATTTTCCTTTTTTTTAGTAAAACCTTGGACTAAGATTTACGCAAACTTTGGATTTTTTACACTGTAGTATTTGTAAATGGGAAATGTAGCGTGCTATTTAAGCTTATCTACATGGAGTGGTATGAGATAGGAGTTGGGTGGTAGGGGCTATTGTTAGTAGGTGGGCCGCTTAGCTGGGTTGACCAACAACTTGACCCACGTGGAGGGGTTAGTAGAAGTGGTTAGTAATAGTTAGAATTATTGATACTAGGAGGAGGTGGATAGAGGAACGAGGGTTCGCTTTTCAGTAGTCGCAGCTACATGAACTGGGACATTAATGTGAAAAGCTACAATTTTTTTTCTGGCTCCATCGAGAATTCAACCCTTGATGACTTGGTAATGAGCAAGAACGCTAACCCCCGAGCCACGGAGTATCTCAAATGGGGAATTGGTGGCCAATCCCTGCACTCTTTGCGTACAGAACATGGAAGGAATCTAAGGCAGCATATACGTGTAATATTTCATTTGCAGCATCATGGAATTTGTAGAACGACAGTTAAACAATTTATAATACTAGTGGGGTCACTATTCCACATTTATCAGTGGAAGTCCAGGATACCAATTAAAGCTTTTAGAAATTATAAACGTAGTTTAAAACTAATTGGACGTTAAACGTAATATTGTAAAGATTATCATTTTGCATTATTTTTTTAAAAGATTCACAGAAAATAGTTGCTTATTACAAAAATTCAAGACTGACTGTTAGAGGTAAATTCGTGGAATGACGCTGAATAAATGAGAGTAATTGACTGTATTATTAAAGTATTCGTTTTGTTTCATTCATCAGTATTCCAACCAATAGAAATATGTGAGTAATTCGAGATACATTGTATTTAAAATAAACGAGAGAAAAAAAACATTCCAAATTTACAGAAGTTAATTCTAGTAAAAAATCTTTTTAATTAACAACTAATGACTAATAATTTCCACGAAGCAGATTTTAAGATTTCAAAATTATGGACCTCCACGTTTTATTTAGAGCTGTGGATTATGGATTAATCAACGTTCGGAAGTCAAATCCTTTTTTTTTTAAATTACGAAACCATCCGAATTATGATTAAGGGATATTTCCACTGAAACGTGGCTCTTCCACATGAGCTTACATAGTGAATTTAAATATATTTATTCGTGTTAATTGCGTGAAGAGGGTTTAAACTTCTCAACATTTCAAAAGGCATCTGCATGGGGAGAGAGCTATCCCCGTTTCTATTATGAAGAACTTCATTCAAATGTTCATTCAATTCTGCGCTCCGTTGAGGTTAAAAGGATAAATATATCATGCACATTTTTAGACTTCTCGGAGAAAGTTATGTGTATTAAAAATAAAACAAACATTCTCAGTTTCTAAATGAATATTAAATTCGAATGTTTGCTTCATATATGGATTAAAATTGTGTCTTAGAATTTTCTGATAGAAGTTAATTTATTTATAGTTTGATAGTTACCGGTTGATTTGTGATTTATTTGTTCATTATTTTTCTTTTCATTGATATATGATTTTTTATCATAATTTACTTAACATTATTTTAATTGTTTATTAATATGATTGGTTCTTGACGCTGATGCTTTGTTTATCATTATTGATAGCTGAAAAAGTTTCTTTCCTTAAATGATCGTGGGTAATTGTACTGTAAATATTTCGACTGCCACCGAATGCCTACAAATTTGTGGCAGGTACCAATCGAACAAAAAAAAATTTCTTGGAATGTATATCAAATATGTATAGTTGCCAGCATGTAGATAGGTATCCTTACCTATCCATAGAAGTAAAAGTATGATGTGAAATATGTTTGTAGAGACTTGTCGCTTAAATTGAAGAACTAATCTGGATGAAACGTGGATGCTTGGAACCCAGAGATCATTATAAGATATGCTGCATCGTTTTAAATTTTACATTTCGTATGTTGCACTATGTACTCGAAAGCGGTTTCATCTTGACTTTCATCAACGTAGAAAGAAATGTTCAAGATATAAAATTAAAATTACCAGAAGCTATTTCTTTCGTACATAAATTGAAGAAAGTGTGATTTTACGAAATTTCACCACGTCTCGCCAATTGCAATATTACCTCGTTCTTTAAAAAAATGCTTATTCAAACATTGAAAAACTGTTCTGAGTTTTAATATACATCGCTTTTCAACGCTTGAGAACGAGTGCAGAGTGTTGTAAATTTTTGTTGTCCATGCTAACAACTACCTATTCTATATCCCTGCATACTAATGGACCTCCGGGCAATTGCTTAAAAGTTAGAAAAAAGTTAAAATTGACCATGATTAAATTATTTATTCATTCGTGTAGGTAAAAATGTATGATTTTTAATTTATACTTGTACCTACAAAGTTTCACATATATCGTCTGGTATTCATTTCCACGTAAAGTACTCAAGTAAAGTGAGGCACAATCAACGTTTTTTCTTTTTTATGTCGAATTTCAATGAGTAACATTTTGATATTAATCGTCCATCATCCTTGTAGACTTAGCTGCGAAATTTAAATGAGTCAATTATTGTGAAACCTCGATGACGGAGAAGAAGAGAGATTGAAAATACGTCACTTAAACATTTTTTCCCTGTCCTTAAAAATTGAATCGCTCGCACAACCCTTCCCATTAATGGGTCTTGATTACATTGATACTTTCTTCGTTAAATTGATTTCAAGTACCGTATACTCAAGTGGAGTGGATATCGTATTTTATGTTGACTGACAAAATACGAGGAGAAGAATCAATATAATCTTGAATTATCTCATTATTCTGGAACGGAATTCCTGGAATTTGGGGCGGTGTTTGCAATACAGTGACTGAAATACGGAAATAGTTACGTATCTAGAGTAGACTGATAATAATTCGACTCGAGTGGAATCAAGAAGGTGTTGGATTACCAACAAGTTTGGTTTACTGAACCGATAAAGAAAATCATACCTTAATAAAAGCAAATTTTGATTTTTACGATGAGTAATAATATCTTGCCTCAATTGAGTATAATATCATGAATAAAACTCTCCGTCAAACTACTTATTTGTTTGCTATAAAATTATCACAAGGAAAAACTATGTTCGTTGACATCTTATTTCTGTAAAAAGATATTCAGTTGGCCTAGCCCAGGCGCGCTCGCTGTTTAGCTGTGGTACTTCTTGTCTAATTCCAAAACGTGGATTAGGTAGCACGTCGGATTACATAACATGTCGGATTACCGAGCATGTCGGATTACCGAGCATGTCGGATTTTAAGCGTCGGATTAACGAGAGTCTACAGTAATTTAAATCAAAGATGATCGTAGTTTCCCTTCATGTTAGTGTAAGGGATAAGACGCTGACTGCTTACCATGGGCCGTGGCCGCAGCGGTTGCCAACAGCAACAGCAGTAGCAGCAGAGGCAACAGGGCGAACGGGAGCGGCGACTGGGGTGGAGCTGAGGCGGTGGCGGCGGCACGGAGCGGCGGATGCGTGAGCGGCGGCGGCGACGGCGACAGGGGGGCGGCGAGCGGCGGCATCCTAGCGCATGGCGGCGGCGCTGGCGCCTCGCCCCTCGGCGCCCCGCCCGCTGACGCCCGCTGCAGGGTCTTCTTCGGCCCTCTGGATCACAAGAGCACACACTCAGTTGATGTTTCGTGGATCACTATTACAAAACTGAGAAGATAATTTTTTTCATTTAATTACTTCTCTAACCGGTACCTCAACATCAAGTCATTACCCAACTATATCTTATCTGAGACATCTATTGTTTCGTTGTATCATAAATGACTGAGAAGAGAAAAGACACGACGACAGAAAACATTGTGATGTCACAGTTTCCATTTTTTAAACAACCATCCCATCCCTGTAACGATACCTCATACTCCCTCCAAATAAGTGCATAATGTTATTACTACTTTCCCTTCAAACACACACATACAAGTAAAGTTTTTCTTGCTTTCTGGTAAATATGGGGACACATTTTGATGCACTGACTGAAGTGTTTGTCTCTCATTGCACTGTGCTCTCAATGAGCGGTTGAGTACAGGGACTATACAGTGAGGAACTTCAAGGTTAAAAACGTCTTGCGAAACATACCCTACATCCCTTTGCGTTACGTGACACCAAGGAAAATATTCCTTGGGTTCTTTTATGGTTGTGAGTCCCACACATCATCAGGTTTTAAACGGTCCAATTCTAGAAGATCTATGATACATTTTCCCCTCAACGTAACTTGAGTTTCATATTTGGACACAGTCAAGTGCAAAGTGCCAAATGCGTGAACAGGAAGTTATTATAAAAAAAACTATTTATATTACACGTTTTTATTTCTTTATTCTTCAAACTTTAAAGAAAGGAACAAATGGTACTCTTTGTCATAAAAAATGAAAACTTTATGGTATCTAAGAAAATTTAAGCGGAAAAGTAAAAGATGCAAAGTTAAATTTCATTTCCATAGATATATGTACCACTTGTTGCTGTCTGTAATGTTTTTTATGCTTTTTTCTTCGGCAATTAAGGAATCATAGCTTGTAGATCCTTCTTCTTTTTGGTCGCAATTGACTTACCTGATGAGATAAGTTTGAACATTGTAAACTGTATCTTTAACATGCTTTCCTTTCTTCAGTACCGAAATATTGTGACCAGTCTCAAGTTCACTGTATGATTATTTCACCTCTACACTTTGCAAGGTCGCAGAATTATAATGTCCTTCATTATTTTCACCTCAAATCCACAATGCAAAACAAATGGATGAGGCATTGTACCTCGCTCATGAAATTGGTCAGGGACAGGTCGCTTATGAAATAGCCGCCATTTTGTGTTTGTGTTGGGAACTCTTTATAGTCTTCTGTGGACTTTGCCCTGTCGATATGTTACCATGACTTTTTGTCCCTATCTAATGTCATATCTCAGTTTCTCAAATTTTGGTAATTTGTTCCATTATTCTGGTAAGTATCCAATTGTTATATTGTTTCGATAATTGTCCTCATGGATTATATTACAGTAGGTACTTAGATGAAGTCAATTTCATGTCGTACGCAGAAAACCCCTTACGCAAGTTGAACTATGAACATTCCAGACATTCGTGATAACTTTCGGTCAGATGAAAATGGCGACGAGCAGGGAAAATAACCCAAGGCTTCTGCATTGATCACAGTGGTATTAACCACTACACCACCCGTTGGTCTTCCGCAACTGTACACCATTTCCACCCAGACCTAAAGACCTGAGACACATCCCCATACAGGAGATAAATGATTCAGGCGGCACGCCATGCTGTCTGCACCTAAGTACTATTTTCACACGTGATAAGAATCGTTATCATATATTTCTTCCGTGTACCCTGCACGTGGTCAGATGGAACGATTCCCATCTCTTCGCCATTTTCATCCGACCGGAAGTTGTCTCATATCTTCTCCACGTACAGATACATGGAAGAAATATATGCATTCGAGATATTGTTTTCAAAGTTTCTGAATCTAAATCGTAATGATGAAGCTGAAGTGAGGCGAACAATCCGCTGAACGTATAATGTAAGTGACGCTTCGATCTCTCTCAAATAATGCGTTCTCAAACAGAGAGAGGTAGCGATACAAGTGAATCATAAATACAATGGAAGAATATATTCGCTCCTCTTTCACGGATCGTTTGAATTTTTTGCATGTAGAAGCCACTTAGGTATTACGTGCGCGTTGGCTGAAGTCATGTTGCCAACTATTCACGAAACTTGGGAATATTTACCAAAGTAGTTCTTATTCAATAATAATTCATTCATGTTTTAAATATTGGATGAGAACAATTATTTTGTGATTTTAAAACTTTATAATTAATTTATATTGTCATATGACTCTATCTTTGAGAAGGGTCGCATTGTCTTCGGTCACATGATACGGCTGCCATTTCCGCTACAACAGTATTTTCCACAAATTTTGGCGAATTATTCTTGTAAATGTTTCGTAAGGTATGAAAATCTTAACATCATCAAGTTCGTTTTTTCTATTTGCTATGTTTTAGTAGTTTTTGCTATGTTAAACCGATAACTTTTGCCAGAATATCAAAAACAAAACAACAACATGAGCCCTCGAATGTTTCTCCATACAAGCCCATAGTAATTTAAAGTCAAATAATTCAAAATTTGGCGCCGAAAAGGTATGAAAATTCATTGTCACGGGGTAGAGAATGGTTCAAACTATCATTTAAAACACTTTTTGAGGGTTCATACTTAAGCCTAGCCACTCTGACGCACATAACACCTCGATTAAAAAGCTACCTTGACATTTTGTATATCTATACCAATAAAAGTGAATTATTTGGAATGTTTGCTGCATGGAAATCGAATAAATGAAATTTCAAGGAACACTTTCTAGGGATTATTGTATCTAAAATGCAATGTATGGTTAATATTGATTTATTACAAGAGCGAAAAAACATTAAAATTGACTGCTAATCAGTAGATGTGAATCTTCATTGTCATAATCAACGGATATTGAATGTTGACTATGAAGCGTAGTAATGTGTCTGTCAGAAATGAATTTCGTTACGTGAGGCGTACAATCCACTGAACGTACAATTTTATATCAATTAAAAAAACAAACTATTTTCTTGCATGGTTGTGTTGCCGTATGGCTCATATTAATTTAGTTTTATGTGTACTCAACTTTGGCACGGTTGTGTACATTAATTGTGTAGCCCCATCCTGGCCCGGGTTTTTCTCCGGTTTTTCTTCTGGTAGAAGCGGATTTTTTATGCAGGTTCTCTAGGCTCTTGTCTAGGGGCGTGTTTATTGTAACAATACATCGTGAATTTAGTGTTATTTCAATTCTTAAGTTTAAAACACTATACTCAGATTAATCGATAGTTCGCTAATAATTTGTTCATGTAAATTTTTTGTGTTAAATTACAAACATATTGACATTATATATGTATTATAACTCGCAGCTAACTTTTCATCTTATCTAGGAATTTTCGCTGAAATTTTTGGATCCGCCTCTGCCTTAGGGTCCTTGATCGGAATTGATGGAATACGTCCCTTTGCTTGCTTCCGGAGAGTAAATTATTTTATTGTCCTCCACGTGGTCATACGCAGTTTGTACTGCTTTTTTGACAATAAATTTATTATTATTATTATTATTATTATTATTATTATTACGTGACCGAATCGTAGAAACAAAATTACAAGAATCTTTTGAAGAACATTGTTTTTAAATACATAACCTAAAAATAATACGAACGAATGAATTCAGAGGTCTTCATTAAGCGCTTTGTTTATTAAACTTTCTGTGTATTGTATTTTCTTTCCTCCTTGATTTTAAAATTATTCATAATTTAATAAATATTTGAACTGCTGAAAACTGTGTATTTTTGTAGGTTTTCTTCATGGTATTAAATTTTTCGAAATTTAAAAAGAAAATTTAAAATTTAAAATCACAAAAGTAGAGAAATATGGAAACTAACATACTGGTTTAGAATATGATATAAGATCTCCGGGAAATGCCGGGAAAGTGAGCTAAAAGAATTCAGACCTGATGACAAATGAAAAATAATTACCTTGATATTACCAATATTGTTGGTGTGACCTTACGTAGAAATAATTTTATATTTTAAATCTCAAAACAAAATTACAATGACATGAATAGTGATTTTTATTATCATTAAACTGTAATTGTATTTCTTCTGATTCTTCGTTGGGACGTAAGGTAAAGTATAATTCTCGGAAGCACAGAGACCCGAGTTCGAAGACGTCGTGATTGTCTTTTCCCTTAGCTATGAAGAGAGACTTCAATCGAAAAGGCTAATCTTACATTGCCCCTGTGATTTTCAGACTCATTAAGAGAGCAGAGGAAGATGACAATTTGAGTTGTAGTCTTAAAAATTACATCTTAGCTGTATGTTAGTGTTATTTCCGTTTGATGAATTTGAATACGGCAAACGCAACAGAGAGCAATTTAATTGCAATGACTGTATAAGATCACTTTGTTTACCGTTTGTGTTGACATAAATTTCTCACTGACTACTACTACTGGTATTGAGGTCAGTTATTCCTAAGATTATGATTTATTTTGTATTTTGTAATTATAAGGATGGAATAAATCATTATTATTGTTATTATTATTTATTAAGCCTCAACTCACGCTCATTGAACGCTTTCACTGCTCTCGCTAGCAACTGCGACATGGACACTTGTAATCATATTTCACGCGAGAGAAAAAAAAAAATTGAAAAAAAATAAAAAATTGTAATATTCCTTACAAATAAAAATTTTGTTTTTATCCCTGTAATTATTAATATTACAGTTATAAATAAAGTATCAGTCTTATAACAGCGTAATAAAAAGTGGGGACTTGTCGCTCAAACGTAATGTCGGTATTCACCGAATTATGTGTGGTTGATTTTTTAAATTTTAGTATTTGTAAACGGGAAATGCAGCATGTAATCGAAGCTTATCTACATGGAGCGACAGGAGGTAGGCAGTGGGTGGTAGGGGTAATGGGTGGTAGGCCGCTTAGCTGGGTTTACCAAAAAATTGGCCCATGTGGAGGTGTTAGTAGGAGTAGTTAGTAATAGTAAGAGTTAGTGAATCCATTCTTTTCAATTGACACAGCTATATGGGGTTTTGAAGTGAAAAGCTACAATTTTTTTTCACCCTACCGGGAATTGAACCCGGTGCGAATTGCGAGTATTGGGTGGGAGGTGAAAGATTTCTGTTAGCAATATTTAGGTATAAGCAAAACCAACAGTAGTCTTAGCCATTAGTCAGTATCAATTACTGTTAGTTAAACCAATTACTCTTCGTTTCATTTGATTTAATAATAAATTTATTGTCAAAAAACAGTACAGACTGCGTATGACCACGTGGAGGACAATAAACTAATTAAATACGATTGAAATCGCGGCTTTCGTAATGAATGTAATTGAACAAGATCCTTCTGAGAAGATTCGTAGCTTAACTGAATTCGATATTTTTACGTAAGCACAATAGGTTGTTCTTACTTGAGTTAAGAATATACTTGAAAATTGTGAATGGTATTAGTGCCTCAATTTATCATTCTTATACAATAAAGCGTTTTATTTTCACTCTGTGCATATAAACGACATTTCATACAAAGAGAGTTATTTTATAATGTAGCGAATTTCTGAATAATAGCAACATTTTAGAAAATTATCATATTCCATGTATGAGTATACAAGCACAACAAAATAATTCAGTAATTTCTGTTAGGAGCCCTGTTTGCCGAGTGAGTATCCTTTGTTTCGGTCATGAATAATGAAATTAGATTCCGGAATGAAAACCAATTGCTTGCTTTGCCGCAATTTAATTATCATACGATCTAGCGCATATTGAAGCGTGTGTTTTCTGCAATCAAAGCACCGCTCAAAAGGGTTTTTTATTACGCAACAGATTAACATTGATGTGGAATAAATTTGATACTGGACAAAGGATGACACGTAAACGAAGAGACACAATGGCGGCGAACCGCATTTGATTTCTTTTTTTCTCGCGGTGGGGGTGGGGGTGGGAGGTGGGATCCGTAGGTCTCTAGGTGCCAAGGAGGGGGGGAATGGAATACCACCCCAACGGGGGTCGGAGGGAATCTCAAATTTTTATAAAAACATTAACCTAGAAAATCGCGTTTTGAAGCATTTACTTGATTCAAATTCTTTGAACGAATAAAAATTTCCGATTTTTTACAACAAAAAATTGTACTACATATATTAGAAAAATTGGGTAACAAATAAAAAAACTGAAAATCTTTTAAGTTTTCAAAACATTTTATTGATATCGCTTTTAAAAATGTATTTGAAAGAGTCATGCCGTTGTAGTACTACGTGAAAACGAAATGATGCGTGTCTTCGGTCATCTGTACTGCCAATGTTGTCTTATAAACTTGGAATAGTTTTATTAATTTGTTAACTCCTAGAATTTTATGTGGTGCGGGCCCCTGTGCGCGCGCCTATGTAGCCTGTGCCTTAATTTGCATCTGGTGAGAGAGAATTTTTGATGCCCTCATCCAAATGTCATTCCATCGACAAACTTCATCGAATTATATATCTACTGATGTAATCTGAGTCATTTCAATAGTTGAGTAGCTGTATTTATTAATAATCCCAAACTCATGTATGACTTACTCAAGGACGGGGATATTTGTGGTCTGTGGTCCTCTAGTGTGGTCTGTGACCCTCCAGTGTGGTCTGTGGTGGAACTCTATGTGATAAAATTTAAAAAATCTTAAAATTAAAGACAAGTTTCAATTATCCCGCTAAATATTTTGTACTTCAGTTAATAATGCGTATAAAGAAGCTTAATTGTCAAAATTCAGTGCAAAATGTATCTTAAAATTTGGTAAATATTTTAAATAATTTACATCTTGACACAAGGTCACATTCGTATCTGTCTCCAAACCTGCGTATCGTCTTAAATATCGAGAATCATTTTACGTTTTTGTTCTTTTAATTCATAAATATGTTATCTGACAAGGTTTTAGTATATATTTTGTTACCGTAGGTATCGCAAGTAATAGTTAATAACGAGAATAATCAAGTACAGGGGGGGGGGAAATCAATTTTCGGAGAAGTATCTTCGCTTACGGTACCTTTTACGGTTAGAGATAGGAGACAACTATTTGAATGGCAACAATATTGTTCGTCTCAAAGGGATCTACAAGAAAGTCAGCGACAGAACATACTTATCGACATAGATTAACCTAAATCACCGAAAGAAAGTTTTTAAAATAGTGTTAAAATATTTCAATTTAAGGGAGTAATTCACGCAGATAAAAATAAAATCTCATCAAGTTTAATGCGTTTTTTGTTTTTGTTTTTTGCATATTTTTTTTTTGTGGGGCTTTAGGGCTCGTCAACATCAAAGGTCATTAGAGCCCTAAAAACTTGTACAGGTAGGGAAAGTGCAGTTACGCACTAGGGAGAGC
>NNCF01128231.1:219668-278190 GCA_002313205.1 Laupala kohalensis | reverse complement strand
ATGCAAATCGTCTCATTGTAAACACTGACAAAACAGTGTCTATGTCATTTCACAATAGTAATACAAAATCTTTACCCCATGTTTCTCATTTTTTAAACGGAACACAATTAAAAACTGTTACGAATACAAAATTCTAAGGTCTCCATATTCAAGACAATCTCAAATGGAATTGTCACGTTGACAATCTTAATTCCCAATTAAACAAATTGTGTTACGCATTCCGAATCCTAGTTAACGCAGTTAGTCCACGTATTTCCCGTTGCGTATATTTTGCAAACGTTTACTCCCATTTACGTTACGGCATTACCTTCTGGGGTAATTCCGGTCAGAGTATTCAAACTTTCAGAATTCAGAAGAGGATAGTTCGGATAATTTGTAAATCTCACCCCCGAAACTCTTGTAAACCTTTATTCAAGGAATTAAATATCTTAACACTTCCCTGCATTTATATTTATGAAACGGTCGTGTTTGTTAAGACCGAATTACTGAAGTGCCACCCTTGCTTTATACGAAACAGTCTCGTTCACGAACACTATACACGCAATAGTAGTAATATTCATCGCCCTAGAGTGTCAACCACTCTTTGCCAAAAGGGACCATACCATTCGGGAATCGTTCTATATAATTCCCTGCCCAAGAATATAAAAGATATTATGAAATTGAATATCTTCAAATCCGCGGTTAAAAACTACCTCC
Source organism: Laupala kohalensis (assembly GCA_002313205.1). Taxonomy (NCBI): domain Eukaryota; kingdom Metazoa; phylum Arthropoda; class Insecta; order Orthoptera; family Trigonidiidae; genus Laupala; species Laupala kohalensis. The sequence goes on along the minus strand of NNCF01128231.1, from coordinate 277,494 downwards.
TGCACCAGTGCTTCTACACTGTAAAAGAATTTATTGATTTTAACAAAAGTTAAATTCGTCTTGTGCTTTATCACGCCATTGCTGTAGTACTTTTTAAACAACTTATAACAATTTCAAAAACTATTTTCTTGCATGATTGTGTTGTCGTATGGCTCATATTAATTTAGTTTTATGTGTACTCAACTTTGGCACGGTTGTGTACATTAATTCTGTAGCCCCATCCTGGCCCGGGTTTTTCTCCGTTTTTCCTTCGGTTAGAGGCGGATTTCTTATACAGGTTCTCTAGGCTTTGTCTAGGGGCGTGTTTATTGTAATAATAAATCGTGAATTTAGTGTTTTTTCAACTCTTATGATTTTTAAACACTATACTCAGAATAATCTATAGTTCGATAATAACTTGTACATGTAAATTTACAAGCATATTTGCGTTAAATTACAAACATATTGACATTATATATGTATTATAATTCGCAGCTAACGTTTTATCTTATCTAGGAACTTTTGCTGAAATTTTTGAATCCGCATCTACCTTAGGGCCCTTGATCGGAATTGATGGGATGGTCCCTTGCTTGCTTCCTGAGAGTAAATTAGTTTATAGTCCTCCACGTGGTCATACGCAGTCTGTACTGTTTTTTGACAATAAATTTATTTTTTATTATTATCGTTATGTCAGAACATCGCAGACACGGTAGACAAGGGATAGAGCATAGATGCAGTCGTCATAGATTTTTCAAAAGCGTCTGATTTAGAACCTTATAATTTATTAATTAAGAAAATATCAAATACTGGCATAGATAGAAGGGTGGTAGAGTGGATCCGTGAATTTCTACATAATCGGAAGCAAAGGGTTAGGGTTTCGGAAGAAGCAGACGTCACATGAGGAGTGCCACAAGGCAGCGTTCTCGGACCTTTTGCTATCTATAGTATTTGTCAACGACCTGTCTGAGAAAATAAGTTCAAATATTAAATTATTCGCGGATGACTGTATAATTTACCGAACAATAAACAACCCGGTAGACAGGATAATATTGATGAAATCCACAAACTGGTAACTATAAATCAAATGAAAATAAATTCAGAGAAGAATAAAGCTATATGTTTCACTAGTACCCGCTTAAGGCAAAATTGGTCCTATTAAATCAGTTCTTATCCAATACCGGAAGTAAATTCCTGCAAATATTTGGGTATCATGTTTAAGAATAGCTTAGAGTGGTCTGATCAGGTTAACAGTGTTACTCAAAAAGCTTGGAAACCTGTAAATTTCGTTAAACGAATTTTAAAGAAAGGTAGTAATCCGGCAACAAAAGAGTTTGCATAAACAACCCTTGTTAGGCCTTTACTGGAATATGCATCGGCAAGATGGGATCCTCATAGAAAATATCAAATAGAAGAATTAGAAAAAAATCAGAAAAAAGCGATTAAATGCATAAACATGGGTAATAATGCGAATAATTACATAAAAATAGAACCTCTCCAAATTTGTAGAAAATAGAGCGACTGATACGTTTGTGCAGTACACTTAAAAAACGAACCAGCGTGGCGGTATATCAAAGAGCGTTTTGAAAAACCTACTAGATTGGGTAAACAAGATCACTTTTTCAAAATTCGAGAAAGGAAACAAAAAAACAGACATAGGAAATACTCGTTTCTCAATAGATCAATCAGGGACTGGAACAAGTTGCCTGCAGACGTTGTGGAAGCGCTATCGGGCTCAGCAGCCAATTTAAAAACGTTTTAAGAAAAGGGGAACAGACAAATTAAAAGGATTAGGTAAGTTCGGGAAGAATGGCTACGTTACTGTAGATGGGAAACTAGTGGATAGGTAAGTGAAGTGATACGAGGGAAATAAGTGATTTAGAAAAGGTGGGAAGGGAAATGTGAAGTGAAGTGCACGAAAGGGGTAAATCGAGTGTTTAGGTCATCAGTGAAATAAAATGAGCAATAAGGAGTTATATCAATTATTTAGATGTTTCTAGGTAAAATGTTTTTTATATTTAACACTTTAATATTAGTTGAATCATATTTTTTAATGATTTATTAAACAACTTTTTATTTCTGTGCTCTGTGATTTGTATTTTTGTATTTTTTGTATAATATTTCCTTGTATACTACCACCGGGTAAAAAATATATATAATTATATATAATAAATATATATTATTATAAAGATCATTAACTCGTGCTTGAAATCCTTGTTACTGTATGGCTGTGAAACATGGCTTACTACTGAAGACACGAAAAGGAATCTCCAGGTCTTTATAAATAAATGCTGCCTTATATCCTGCAGATATGATGGCCAAATGTTATCAGAAACGAAAACCTTATGCGTACCATAAGCCAGGGGGACATAAATATTGAAATAAAAAAGAGAAAGTTTTCCTGGATAGGGCATACCCTTAGAAAAGGACACAACGATGTAACTTGCTGTGCACTTCAGTGGAATCCTCAAGGTTCCAGAAACCGAGAAAGGATAAAAATGAACTGGAGAAGAACGGTATAGAAGAAGTAAGGAAATAGCTTTGCTGTAATGAAAATGGAAGCAGAAAACGAAGTCCGGTGGAGGAAAATAATTGACTCCCTATGTTCCTGATGGAATATGGAAGAAGAAGAAGAGTATATATGTAAATGGAAAGACATTGCATAATAGGACGAAAGAGAGGAACGAACTAGCGCGGAAACTGACAAACGGGTAGTGATGTTCGGAACACTGGCAGGAAGTGTCACAGTTTCATTAGATGTTCCCCAAAAGATGTTCGATACAGAAAGCGAATACCAACCTAATCATGTTGCAGTTCACCACCATTATGGTGGAAACATTTTGGTGACAGCCTTTTTGGTACCCTCGCAGTGAGACAGGATACGTACGTGACACCAAGAGATGGTAGGCCAGTTGATTCAACCGAAATGTTCCCTATCATCTATGAATACGATACTGTATACTGAGAAAACCTTCTCACTAATCTTAGCAGAATAACACAAAATTGTCATCCTTGATGTCATTTTACTTTTGCTTTATAAAGGAACATAGACAAAACAATTTGTGGCCCACCTTTTGTCTCTATGACAGTATGTGCACTCAAGATCACCCCTCAAAGTATGAGAATCTACTGGAATACATTTGGATTTTGTTCCATTGGTCGTTTCACTCCCTATATTCGGACCGCCGGGCAAAGGGGCAGACATCTGGAGCCGAGAGAATAAACTAACTGTTTCCGGGCAATCTGGTCTTAGCGCTTTGTCTCACACATCTCAGCTAGAGTTCTTTGGTCTCTCATTGGTGCTGCTTCTGTCTTGTATACGTAACTCGAAATAATAAGACATTTTTCTGTTCCTGAATGTTACAGTCAAAGTGGACGTATGTTTGGTTTTCCCAGAAAACCAAATGTGTGAAACTTGTGAAGAATTCCTTAGAATTAAATCCAAGAAAAACAAGTGAACATACTTTCGTATTCATTTTAGAGAATTCTGATTCCTAAAATTCCCACTCTTGAAACATCTGATCCCTCTATCATAGGATGTACGATTTCGTTAAAGTTTTGAAATACGTTCAAGTTGGTTAAAATATCTGTACATTCCTCAACTTTTCGTCAATATACTTCGTACCCTCGAAAACCTTCGTTATTCATGACAGACAGCGGCTAACTGGTTGACATAGGAGAGCTTCCTAAGACCTGATTGCGTCGGTATTCGCGCGACAGTGCTGTTACCTAGTGGCAGAGGGGCGATCTGAATAGGCCTCTAGAAATAGCTAGTGCTGTTTTGTGTTGACTCTCTCTCTTTCTCACCCTGGTCCTAGCAGACCGTGGAGGTAGTCTCCGAGCGCGTCCAACGTGCGAACGTGCGAACGTGCGAACCACAGTTGTTTCGGTTGGCGGCAGAGCATTGCTGTTGGTTTAGCGGCGATGAAGTCATTGCGGTCGTATCCCAAAATCATTCGTCCTCTCTGCGCCCACACGTCACCCTGCGTCGAACTCCAACCCAGAAACGGAGGCGCCTACACTTCGGACGCCAAGTACAACACGAGGTCGCGGTGAACTAATAGGTCCTTGTCGAATCCTGGAAGAGGAAAAACGCATAGTAGAATATTCTTGTAATTGCAGGATGACATCAGCATGCTAAAAGATCAAGGATGAGGAGCGAGTGTCTGTTATGTTCTCCACCGTTATAACTGGCGCAACATAACTTCCGCTCTGGATGCCAAAAGCCAAAAGTGAAAGAGTAGGAAAATGAGCGCAATTCTGAAAACATTTGTCATACAGAGCGAAGGGTCTACAGTATTTCCCCACCGAAGTTCGACGAAGGAGCAATTTACGTAGCAGGGGTGGTGAAGCCGTTTTTGTCGTAAGTTATTGTTTGTGGACCCTACTAGCAGACCCAGCCATAGTTTGTAGACCAGTTAGTTATTGGATAAGGTAAAATAAAACAAAATTTTACAATAATTATTGTCCTTTGTAAAGTAATGTCGGCGAAAGATAATGAAAATGAAGAATAATATAACAACGTTAGATGAATATAAGTTATTTTTGTAATTACATTGAGGTTGATAATTGTCAATCCTACAGGGTTAATTGGATTGTATATTCATTGGAAGATTTTCAAGTCAAATTAACATGTAAATGAGGAATTATGGTAAAAATGAATTTAAGTACTAAAATGTCCACTACCTTATTAAAAAGTCCCTTTGATAGATAAATACAAATGTTGGTAAATTTACAATTGTATTAAAGAGCTGAAATTCGTGCAGAAATATTTTATTTTATGCATCGAACTGTTATTTTATCATCACTGTCGTTATTTTCAAATGCTACTTCGGAAGCTCGGCGTCCTGGTTGATTAACTTTCAATCATCAATCATTTACAACCAGAAATAATATCATAGTCGAAGCACACGCAACATAACCAAACTTTCAAAACGGTGTTTACGGCGGTAAACTGTCGAAAGGGCTTTCAAATGACGTTTTGGAGTAAACGGCGATTACGTTCAGTGGTGGAATACAAAGTAGCGTCAAACATGTTTGAGTCTAAACACCGTTTACGTGGCGCTAGGAAAATTGGGCCTAATTAAGTAGATCTGGGGGTTTAGCCTGTTGGTTAAAACGTTGCCTTAAAGTTCAACGAAGATTTTTCTCACCGATTGGGAATTCTTGGACGTCGAAGATGAGTATCTCCATGGGATGCGCGCGCACAAACGCCTTGACGTCATCGATGGCGTCCTGCAGTGCACGGAGACGCACCAGTCCGTGGTTCAACCAGCAGCGCTCTTGCATCGAGGGATAATGTCCCATGCGGATGTCGAGATAACTCGCTCCAAGCACCAGCTGTGTGGTGAGGAACAACATGGACTTCAGATCCAAATTCAGGGTAAAAAAAAAAAAAAGAATTTCTCCAAAGTTTTGGATGGGACATCTCAATATCATGTAACTTGACTCAAAGAAAATGTAAGTCAAGGAAAAAACATAAACGGAAATGTGATAACTGCACTCATTCGACACAATGAATTCGTTGAGCTCAATATTATTTACATAAATATTTGACTAATGGCAGAATAAGACGAAACTTCCCATGGCGTGGATAGGCAATGCATTTCACGATTATGCCTATCTGCGTCTTTTTCAGATTTCGGTTTTCACTCAGTGGTTTAAATCGACGTCATTGCCTGTTTATGGCATGGATGGTATTTACCATGGAAAATCACAAATTTTTAAGAGAATAAGTATTTTTTATGAGTGTTTATGAGAATTTTAGAATGTATGAGAATGAATATTTATTTTTTAGTGCGGAAATAATAGTACCTGCGTGATGGAGTACTTCTCTAAGATCGTCTGTGGACGCAGAGGGGAGTGCAGACGATAAGCTCTCGAGTCATGAGTACCAGGTAGCAGCACCTGTCTCAAGCGAAGCGGAGATAATACTTGCATCCAATCGGGGAAGACACGGGTGCACCATGAAGCTAGAGCACGCGGTGAACCCTGAGGGAAGTTGCGCAGGAAATAAGAGTTAAGATACGAATATTGGTATATGATTTACTGATAAATCCAGCAGATACAGAATTACTGATAAATTCAGGAAATGGAGCCATTGTGAGTATTGCGACTATGGCTCACATGCCTTTCACTAACATCAGTTTAACCACTCCATTAAAAATGATTATTTTTGTTCGTAAGATAATAGAATTGCTAACAACAAACAATAATGATTGATAAATAAGAGAGGAAATTCTTTGTAGCATCAAAATTCACATTGCATTTTCCGAAGGGCTGAGTAAACCCCCTGTAACAATAAGCAAGTCCATTTGTCCTACACATTATAGTATAAAAATCTACGAATATTTTGCTCAAGAGAAGCAAGTATAATGCTGTAAAATGCAGTGATGTTACCTACAAGTGTTAATATTTCAATACAATCTTGCCATAGGTTATAAGTGTGCAAAAGTATCACTAAAAAAGAAACTAGTGGTAAAAAAGAAAGATATGTAGTGCCATGTAGCGATGCAGCAGGATATGTATTAACAACCCAAAACGAAAAAAGAAGTAGGCACAGTTTATCAATAAAGCCAAAATTATCATGTTAGTGCTTTGAAGTGTCAATCCTTCTATCAATATAACTCCAACAAAAAAGTGTATACAAGATGAGGAAGCGTCCACTGATGGAAGTGACGTTTCACGATCACAGCTATAGCTTTCGTCAGCGCAATCACTGACATTTAGCAGCTGCCGCGTAATCCGTGGTCTGTGGAATGCGCGGCCGATTTCTTAGAACACTGACAGAAGAACACTGCACGTGTGTTCGTACCTTTTCTCTGTGTTTCATAACTACATCTTCTTTCTAAAAGGTAACTTTATGTTATCCTCCCGTTTTCTCCCGTCACACTCAACAAATTGACAAAAATTACACAAATGTTATTTTAATATAAAAAAGTCAAACTGTCCCACTACAGGCCTCAACGTTGTCCATCGTGTTCACGGAAGGTAAAGTTTCGAAATTACAAGGCCTCGGCACAAAGAGGAGGAGAGGTAGCCAGCACATCGCTCGGGTCGGTTTGACCAAGGATAGACCCGGTACTCATTTTACAGCAGGCTGAATAGGTCTGGGATGTTGAGGTATGATGAAAATATTCCACACCCCATTGATGATCGGATCCCGACCATCTACCCACTGAGCCACGCTGACTCAATTATTAATATCCCTTAAAACAAAAATTAGGATCTGTCTACTACTCTTCATCGGTCACCTAGTAGCTCAGTCAGTCGCGTGAAAGCATTAAAGTATAAAAAACGCTACACCTGTAAACGAATACCCTTATTTTTAACGGTTTGCGCTGATACGTTAATTTGGGAAAGTAATGTGAATTATTGTAGCAGAAACTGGCCTTAAAATTTTCTACATTCGGGAAGGCTAGTGTTGCAGGTTATTACATCAAGGTCATAAACATTATTGTCCAAAAAGGAGTTGCAAACTGCGTGTGACCACGTGGGGGGCAATGAGCTAAGTTACTCATTGGTTCTTTTCAAGCATTGTACTAGACATAGTGTATACCGTGATGCCCATTTTACCTCGCACTAATCCTGACAACTAAGTCATCGCAGTCACGGTAACTGAAATTGAGGGCCCTTGTGTTTGAAAAAATATTAATTGCTTCGAAGACCAAGTCGAGTGCTCCAGTAAAAGCATCATATACACACATTCGTATTTATATCATACACATAACACAATTTTTTGTTCTCAAATGATCACTTATATGAGGAGTTCAAGACACACACGGATATTGTGGAAAGTTTACTGGTGAAAATTAAGCAAAAATGAATATTTTGAGTACAATAATGTTTGCTTCTGGAGAGTAAATTAGTTTAATTGTTCTCCATGTGGTTTACATGGAGAACAACTAAACTAATTTACTCTCCAGAAGCATACAAGGACCGGAAGCAAACCATCAATTCCGATCAAGGACCCTAAGCAGAGGCGGATTTTATTTTTCAAAACACTCATAAATGTAAAAATAGTTCTGTGTGTGTTACACAATAAACATACCCAACATACTAATTTGTGTTTAATAAACCATAAGAAAGTAATTTCATAATAACGTATTATTATCCAACTATAGATTATTCACAAAGTAGTGATGACTAAATTCGAGATTTATTATTTCAATGGATAACGCAAGAGCCTGGCGTATAAAAAGTTTGTAAAGGAATTTAATTCTAGAGATTTAACGAACATAAATCACTATAACTTTTCACAATTATAGATGCGATCAAAAATATTATGATACACGACCAAAGTAACTAATCCAAATGAAATATTATGTAAAAGAAATACAAAAGAGAACTATTTACAACTTTTTACAATGTCGTCCTTACTCAAATTTCCTCAATTCCTCTGGGAATCTGATGGCAATCGAATTAACCTCTGAAGGTTAACTTCAGGAACCATGTTTTAGACGTGCGATTCAGAACATATACTCCGCTTTTACTGATCATCTGCTTCACATACTTCACTACGAAGTAAAAGGGAGTAGTACATGCCACCTCCCAATCGTTAACTACACTACACTGAGCATAGCATTTGCTTCGTTTTCTTGTGTATAAACATATTATACGATATAAGATACTAGCTAAACCCGTGCGACTTTACCACACGCGATGTTCAATGAAACAAATATTCTGCATGATAATATTAACGCTTACTTTCATCTAACAAGCAAGAGCTGAATAATACGGCAGATGCTACTTTACACATCTGCTACTTGAAGATAAGATTCGCTTGGTTTCATATTTAGCACTAAGCAATGTAAATAGTACATCAGAACAGTTATGAATAGTACATGATAATGCACAATTCCCTACGAAAGTTGTTTACGCCAGCATGGTGAGACGCGTTAGGACTGAAGTGGTCAACTATTATCTTTTTCAAATAAAGAATCAAACAGCGTCTTTTCTTTATGTCATTTTTAAATGGTGCAATCTCCGAAAGTAAAAGGTGAAAAGATGAAATGATAGAAAATATTCAACACATTTGTAATGCTGTGAAGTCTGTTACTCCATTGCGTGATTTTCTCCATCCGGTTGCGCAGAAAATGAACGTCCATTTTCTGGAACATTTGTGTCTTGATGTACACAGAATGTCCCAAAACTCCACGTAAACGATTGGAGGGATGCTAGAGCACATTAGTAGGAACGAAACATCATTATGGTAACATCTCCGGAAGTTTCTTCTAAAGAAGATATAATGACACAGAGAAAGAAGGCAAGACAAAAAGGTGTGTAAAGCACTTTATAACGCGAATAAAGAAAGTGATGTAGATGATCAAAGTTCAACAACACTCGTTCAATTTCAGAAAACACCCATTAGTAGCGATACTGGCTTCCCACCGACGTCACAGGAGTTTGCGATTCTCCTTGTAGAACATACACACCTATACATTCAACATAGATGCGAGGCCTGCATCGCCAATAATGGGACCAAAATTGTACAAGTGTTGTAATTTGTTATTGTTGAACTTTAAATAAATGTGTTCAATAAAGCGCCTTACACACATTCATGCCTTGTGCTCGTACTCTTCGTGTCATTTCACCTCCTTCGGGAGACATTCCCTGACATGTGTACCTTGGTCACTTTTTGTTCCTACGAATATGTTCCCTCTAGAGTTTTCATCTCTCCAATTGTAACGCGGAGTTCTGGAGCAGCATGTATGAATATTTTGTGCGTGGTGTGCGGAGGTGTGTTTGATTTTGGTCCATACCTGGTCATCTTGGCTCACGTAGGCTGCGCATTGCGTAAATCTCTGGATGATGGAACTCCAGTCAGAGCTCGAACTTCAGACACATACACATTGACCACAGCCAAAGCACTCCTCACATATCATATTAGCGACGCAGTTCCTTCATTTCTCCATAATAATAATAAAATATAGTTATTTGCTCTGTATAAAGAATGTACTATGGTAATATATCCATCCTGTATAGGGGGTCTACTGTAAAGGAGCTCATTCTGTGTAACGGGTGTACAATGTAGATGGACATACAGTATAATAGGGGCGTGCACATTGTTGATGGACTCACCCATTGAGAGCCAAAACCCTGGTAGGATCACTCTCAAAGAGCCCCTCCCAATCCACTTGTCGTGGTGAGGTGTGCGCCCAGGAGAGCTCCAGCTGACGTTTCGGCGACGTGGTGAGCAATGGTGACACGGTGACACTCACTCCAGGCGTTGATGTCGCTGCACTGTGCTCCTGCGTCGCTGAAACTGAGCGAAACCACAGGTCACTCCGATTTGCCGACCGACAGAGCCTTCCGAACCGACGACCGTCAAATCCGTATTATTTTTGGACAAAATCCGCCCGATTTCATTAATACAAATAACAAGACATGTTCGATTTCCGTTTATTAACAGGCCTCGCGAGACTCAGGTCGAACGTACTCGCAATACATCGACCAACGACGACGGTGCGAGGCGTGCACCTTTAAACATCTGTTGTAACAATTCTTATGTTCCAAATTAAGTATTCAATTATTTTTATCCATAAACCAATATTCAACCCTCTTCCCTAATGGGTGCTAGTGGGGTTTTTCTTTCGTGAGGGCTGAATTTAGATTAACACGATACCCGGATTTCACTCTCAACTCAGCGACGTCGGAAATGTGGACTCGTCACTGGAATCTATCATATTCGATAATTCTTTCATGGCTTCCCCTTCCCTAAGAGTGCTCGTTGTTATACAGGCTATACGTCTGTTGTAATAATTCTTGTTCCAAATTAAGTATTCAATAATTTTTATCTATAAACCAACCTTCAACCCTCTTCCCTAATGGGTGCTAGTGGGGTTTTTCTTTCGTGAGGGCTGAATTTAGATTAACACGATACCCGGATTTCACTCTCAACTCAGCGACGTCGGAAATGTGGACTCGTCACTGGAATCTATCATATTCGATAATTCTTTCATGGCTTCCCCTTCCCTAAGAGTGCTCTGTGTTATACAGGCTTATTGTGGACTTAGACATCTTCCGGAATGTCACAACTAATTTCAGGGGCCCTAAAAACTATCAAAGAAAAGAGTGTATTAAATTTGCTGTATATAAGTTCGTGTGAGTGTGCTCGCACTTGGGCGCATTGTGGGCGCAACGCACTATTCATTGTTTTTTAAACAGTACTAGCTCGCAACTGATGCTTCTGAGGAAAAAACGTATTACAACCTTTTTTGTAGGTAATTTCGTAAACAATACAATTTTTTATAAGTGTTTTTACGGAAAACGTATCGCACAAGATATATTATCGAAATAACGTTTTTCGTGACTTTTGACCTCGAATAAAATTTGTAGCACAAGTAGGATCGATGGGGACTTTTGATATTTCATTTGAAATGATGACCTAAAGATGTGTACCAAATTTCATCTCTATGCAAATTTTTGTTTTGTGGAATGTCTATTTTTCCTGGACTAAAGATAATTTGTAGTTTTGCACATTAATGTCCCTTTTCATATAGTAGTGACTACTGAAAAGTTAACTCTCTTTCTATCTACCTCCCACTACTCCTAGTATCACTAACTCTTAACTGTTACTAACTACTCCTTCTAACACCTCCACGTGGGTCAAGTTCTTGTTAAACCCAGAAAAACGACCCACCTACGTGTCCTACTACCCACCTCCTATATCCCCTTGTAGATAAGCTTTAATAACACGCTACATTTCCTATTTACAAATACTACAAAAAACTAAAGTATGTACTGACTCATATCCCAGAAATCCACGTTTACATAACAAAAGTACACGCACAACAAAATATATCACCAAGAAGGAGATCACCGAAGAGTCGCCATGGTGAAGACAAGTCAGACGAGTGAATGATGAAGCTCAGCAGGAGTGGTGTCCTTTCATTTCGACCGCAATGCAAACTAGTGGTGCAATACCATAGCACATACTTTCTCATATACGTTTCTACGTCTGGACTAGAGAGCGGCATTAAAGCATTCTATTAGGAGAGGGATGATTTTCACATATTACTCTATATTTATCGTATTCATTTTACCCAATTTAAAAAGTTTATTAAAGAAATATTTTACTAGCATTTACATAAAAGAATCTCTAATATACAAAAGTTTTTTTCTTTCGTTTTTTGGCTAGATGAGATCAGCAATATTTATATTCTATTTCAAAAGATATATTTATTAATAATAATTTATTTATAATTATAAAGATAAATAGGATATTATTAAAGTGACAACAAAACCAGCAGGCATAAATATTCTTATAAAATTTAATTACGAACTAAAAAGTTAATTTTTTTGCAATTTGAAATTTCAAAATTATTTTAATAAACACAAATCGTATCTCTTAATTATTTCGGTTAAATAGGTGATACTGTTTGTTTTATTTACTTCCTGTTATTTCGTAACGCTCCGTATCTATCTCGTCAAAGAATTCTGTAAGTGCCAAAATATATTTTTAACTATAATAATATTTATAACAATTGAAACAGCTATAATGCATTGAATTAAAATTTTCACAAAAATTAACAAAAAAAAATATTAAACATTACCTTCAAAATAAAAAAAAACGTAGGCAAGGTAATTCTTCAAACGACAAGAAATAATATAAAATAACATCCTCACGCATCAAATAATATGCACAAACATTAAATATGACACACAGCATGCACCCATTACCAAGAAAGCATGGCAAAAGTGCACATCTGATACGTAAACTTACGAAGCAGAATGATGCAGCGTCACCGGATGTGAGGTTACGACAAGTGCGTAGGGGTCGCGTGGGTGGAAGATTCACGAAACAAAGAGAAATATAAGATGCAGACATTCCTCTGTTCACCTTTTAAAGGAAACACATAAAAATGACACAACTGCAAACATATACTTTTCGGATTCACACCATTGGCACACTGAAAACTACGCGCCATAAACATTTTAAAAAATGTTCAAAAAATTGCGCTGACCTTCATGTGAAGTGCCCTTTGTGTTCAAGTAAAAACAAAATTGAAAGCATGTGCATATGTCAGAAGTAAATTCTACCCCAAATACGAAAAATGAAAACAAAATATTTTTCCATTTGGTCAGGAGTGCTGCGCACAGACGGACGGACAGGACGGACGTCCAGCCAAAAAGTACTTTTTCAGAATCAGGAGCCTCCAAAACGGATATTTCCGCAAAAATCTCGTTTTCGAATTTTTTCACGATTACAATACCTTCTATATACTACGTATATGAGAAAGTAAAAATATCAATTGTTGTTCGTCTAGTGATCAAAACGAATACTTGGGTGCCCTCTATGCTCAAGAATAGAGGAGACAAGCACATCACATACAATAACACGAATGTCGTCATGAGAAGTGTTCAAGAAGAAAAGCAGAATAGTCGATGCACAGTGTTTATTCGTATCGTAATGTTGGTTATCCTGAGTATAATTAATGACGCCCTCAGTTATCTCAGCCCTAAAAAAAAGAAAGAGTGCTTCAGTTATTTCGGAAAGTTGTGTGTTATTCCCGAGGAAATCTTTTATTTATCTCAAAGAATTACGGCTTATTACTAGAGAGTTGTAGGGACTATATTAAGAGTATTTTCTCTTGTTACCTCATGAAGTAATGTAATAATAATATTGAAGAGTTATTTTAAAGCTTGAGGTTTTTATCGTACATTTTAATACTTAACGACGCTTATCGCCTCAAGCTTATAAAATTTATATTTCATATTTAAAAGTATCAACGTTTATGTATCTTCTCAAAATTTGCACTTATGATGAGTGACCAACAAAAAGGCTTCTTTGTAGTTAATTTATTAATTTTCAGTTTTAATAAAAATTCTTTTTTACTTTTTAAATCAGTACTTTTTATATAAAAGCATGTTTTAAGAACGGTTTTGTGTTTATTTATACTTTTCAGTATTAAAATGTGTTTAATTAATTGACAAAGAAAAACAAACTTGACTACTACATACTATTAAGAATTACCAATGCCCATATCCTACGTACATCAGAAGACTCGCACCTTCTACCGAGCTGAAATTTTACAAATATGGGTTCTGGTTGTGGAAAGGTCTCTTTTGGCATATCGTCTGTCCGTCCGTCCGTGCGCAGCGATTCTAAGGAAGTGGATGAATCAATTTAATTCGCATTTCGCATTTACGGTAGAATTTACTCGTTGTCGATGCACGTGCTCTGTTTTTTTTACTTTAAATTAAAGGATACTTCACTCGAAGGTCAAATTACTCTTTTTAATGTTTCTCAAAAATTGGTCCAACATTTTTGCTTAAATTTTATGTACTGAGACACTCCAGATATTTAGTTTAAATACGCGCGAGTGCCACGCCAGCCAATAGTGAATTATTCCGCTCTAGTGGTCGGAGCAAATGGCTGTGAGATGTGAACCCCTACCCCGCACTCTGGAAAACGCTTACCTCACGAAGGTAGCACAAGGAAACAGTCTCATTCTCATTCTATTCTCATTCTGATTATCAGTCGTTTCGTTAGCTACCAACTATGCTACATGGCATTAGCTCAGTATCCGTCTACGATGCTAATTCTTATTTCTATCAGTTACTGTCACCGAGGCTAGTTAGCTTGGCATTAACACACTGATTTTCACTGAGTCACTCTGGTACGAGATACAGACTTTTCTAGACAAAGCGAGTTCTGAGGTTGTGGTTCTCGGTCTGTTAAGAGAACCTATTATTATGTTAAACTTTCTTCCGAGTCAAAGACAATAATTTGTTAGAAAGTTAAATGTTTCCGAGCAACAAGAGATGAAGAGAACGTGATTCCGAAGGGCAGATGGTGGAGGCGTCATCAGCGTGAGTGATCTCAGGAGAGGTCCCAGCATCCGAGTGCAAGGTCGGCACTTAAGCCACGAGACGAGAAGATACCAGAAGATGTAGAGGTATTATAAAGAGGTATAATACGAGAAAATATCATCTTTAGAGTCAAAGATATTTATGTTATCAAAACCAGCAAACTGGTAATTATTCATGAATGTAAGGGTTGTGATGCCAATATGATGTTTGTGTTGTTATAAATAAATTGTTTTTGCCTATTGTTCCAAAAGTCTGTTGATTCCTTTTTAATTTATTTACGTCTGCAAGTATAAGAGTATCATTAATCAATTTTGAGTGTAGATCGTGGCACATTACGTAAACTAGAATTAGTATGCATTTCATCATTAGCGGTAATTGCCTTGAAAGTTTGGTATAGACGCAGTAAAATAATTTCTGTCTGCTACCCTTACACATTAGTTTAGTGTTACGAAAAGCTTAAATAATATTCAGCATTTTTTTTTTCATTTATTTTATTCATGGTTACGTGGAGCGCCTTGTCTTCCGACAGAGTCAATACAAGGCTCATTTACAAATATCCATATTACATTAATTTCTTACATATCTAATACAAATTTGCTCAATTACAAATTTTCATATCTTTAAAAAATAACAATAATAATGAAAATAATAATATTTTCTTTTTCTATCTAATCTAGTATCCTTCTTTTCCTCTTTTTAATTCACCTCTCAACATACTCATCTGTGCCACATTATCGCGAAATACTTCATACTTNCCTCTCAACATACTCATCTGTGCCACATTATCGCGAAATACTTCATACTTTTCTTTTGTGTCTATCCTCCGTTCCAAATACTCCCTCCCAGCCTCTTCATTCCTCTTGACACACATCACGCTCGTTCTCCTCCACATACGATGTTCTCTGATTTCTTCTTTGTTCTTTCCACAAATGCGTATCTTTTCTTCCCGTATTCCTCTCTGTACGAGAAAGCTATTAAAGCTGACACGTCCTGTGAGAGAATTCCATTAGATACGAATTAAGTCGAAACCATTTTCGATTTTTGTGTGCAAATGTTACTTCTGGAATGTATTTGAAGGTTACTCGCCCATTTAGTGTTTTCCTCCATCGTATTTGCCATGCCTGTACTATAATTTGTGAAATCATTCCTTTCCATCCATTTAATAATATTTAGCAGTGTGAATGCTCCTAGCAGACGTAGAATACAGTTTTCGTAAACTGAAATGAAAGATATGATAATGATAAAATGCATAGGAGGACAGCAAACGATACGAAAATATTAATTTCCGTCTAAAACGAATTTACATAACATTTTACGGTAATTATGATAATAATAATAATAAATTTATTGTAAAAATCAGTACAAACTGCGTATGACCACGTGGAGGACAATAAACTAATTTACTCTTCAGACGCAAGCAAGGGACCATCCCATCAATTCCGATCAAGGGCCCTAAGGCAGAGGCGAATTCAAAAATTTCAGTAAAAATTCCTAGATAAGATGAAAAGTTAGCTACGGGTTATACTACTAATACAATGTCAATATATAACGTAAATGGGATTAATGCCGTAACGTAAATGGGAGAAAACGTTTGCAAAAGATACGCAACGGGAATTCTCTGTACCGAATTGCCCCAGAAGGTAATGCCGTAACGAAAATGGGAGTAAATTATTGCAAAATATACACATCGGGAAATACGAGGACTATCTGCATTAACTAAGATTCGGAATGGNNTTTTGTGCGTTGACGTGTTTACATAGTAAATTAGTGTCATCAGCAAAAATAACCATTTTTCAATCTGATGTGGATGATGACATGTCGTTCACATACAATAAAAAGAGTATAAGACTGATATGTCGCAATATGTTTCGAAATAATATTCCGAATATTTATTTTACTTTCAAATTTCAAATAAATGACTGTAATAAGTTCATCTAGAGGCATGAATAGAGCATTGGAAGGCGCCCAAAACATAGAGGACCACGCCGGAAATGACCCTTGCACTATAGAATTTTTTTCTCTCTTTGCTGCAGACGGAGAAGCGTATTTTAAAAGGCAAAACCTTTGAAATAAACAAACAAAATTTCACATTTTCAACGATACTGACAAACAATGTAAGTTAAGATCCAACAACGTCAAGTAAATAATCATTGCTACAAACATAATTCCCCATAGCAAATGAAATGTAATGTTAAATGTGGACCCTATGTGCAATCTGTTCAATTCTCTCCAAAATTTTAATACTACCAAAATATTTGTACAACTGACAAGTACTCTTCCAATTATCAAGGAAAGAAGTATTGTTCAGAATTATATAGAATAAGAGATCACAAATGATATGTTTCCAGCATTATATTCCTTGTTGATTATAAAATCCATGTTTTTGTGATTGTTTAGTGTAAGATTCAATGTCCTTATATTCCTCCATTTTTATATGATGGGCGAAGATGTAATACTTATTTATTTGATAATGTTATACTTGTGGGATATGTCTGATTGTTCCTTTCCATTGTTTCTTTCATAATATCTGATTTGAAGAATATAAGTATAACATTATCAAATAAATAAGCATTACATCTTCACCCATCATATAAAAATGGAGCAACATAAAGACATTCAATCTTACACAAAGACAATCACAAAAACATAGATCTTACAATCAACACATAATTAAATAAAGTTTTAAACTATTAAAAGAGGAAAAAACACTACCCGAAAGAATAGATAATTATCTTGCCTATATAAATATAAAAAAAAGAAATATACGACAAAACTAACGAAACCCTTTAAAAAACAATTTCTTCTTTTTTTATTTTCCTATTAACACCATTTTATTGACCTATTTACACCACCAAGGTATTGCAATTATGCTTATAATTTTAGAAAGTCGACCAATTTCTTCGTTAGTACGTAACTTAGTTTATTGCCCCCCCCCCCACGTGGTCATTCGCAGTTTGCAACTGTTTTTTTTATTAATAAAGTTTATTATTTATTATTGCGTGAAAAATGTCCACTTGCCTCTGTTCATTCACCTCAGATGCAACTAACAAAAACTCAAATTCATCATTATGATCAATGAATATCTCGATTCTTTGTAAACATAGGACTGTTGAAATATAAGCACATGTACGAGTACTTGCATTATCTGATTCATGAAAAACAAAATTATAGTCAACTGAAAAATATATTTACTTGTCAAAACCGGCTTTCGATAGCTTATGCTGTCATCTTCAGTGACCTTCAGTGATGTGTGTGGAAGGCATCCCTCCAGGGCAGAGAAGGCCACTAAAGATGACAGCATAAGCTATCGAAAGCCGGTTTTGACAAGAAAATATATTTTTCAGTTGACTATAACTTTGTTTTTAATTAAAGTAAACTGAATAGAATACCATTATCTAATTATCTGATTCACTATATATTACACTCGAAATATCAAAACTCGACTCCATTAACAATGCACGTTTACAGTGCAGATATAAAATGAGTCACTGTGTGGTATGATTATTACTAACAAAGTATGATCAAATGTGCCAAAATAAGTTTTCAGACAAATCCTCATATATTTTACAATGAACTTAACTGTACAGTTGAGACATTGAAAGATAATTCTCCAACCCGTACATGAAAATGATTGATTTAGTTGGGAAACGAAGTATTCCTTCTTTTCTGTGCCTAGATTTCTTGGAATTTTTTCTATATCAGATCTTGTCATCTTCCAAAATGTGGAGAAAGAATGACTAAAATCTCCATTTTCTACAAAGAAGAAACGAAATTATTATAACTAACCTTTCGTAATCATATCATTGAAAAAAATAAGAACATTCATAATTGTTAAATCAAAACTTTAAACAATACAAAAGTATTCTGAAGCAAGTCACAATATAGCTCATTAGCAATATTTCAACTTTTCTCCAAACGATCGATATATAAGGGATTTACTTTGGAGCAGAAACTGTTAATGGAAGAGAAGCTGCAAAATAGTGAAATAATTTTTAATACTAGGACAATAAATCGATAACCTTTAATCGTTCTTGCGGTCCAAGTAATAGACATACATAATAAAGCAAATAATTAGAGAGAAGATGTAACAACCCGAATTGGATCTTCGTGTCTCAGAATGATTTTCCTCCTTCATTCCTGTTGCTTTTTTTAGAGCAAAAACCTTTTTTCAAGGCCTCCCGGTTCTTTCTGCAGCCGCTTCGTGTTCCCCTGGGTCTTCCTCTCCTACGCGAGCGAGCGAGCGAGCGGAGGTGTCTGTTGGGTTATTCATCGGATATGTGGTTCTTTCTCATTGTTTACTTGTAATTTTTGATACTATAATTGTTTAAGTATATAGGATTTGCGTGTTTTGTATGTGTTGATAAGTTAAAAGTTATTAGAAGATAACTGAAACCACGTCACCGCCAGCGCCTATGACTGCTTCACGATTTCGAACTACAATAACTTGAGTATTAATTTAGTACATTTTGGCATAAAGTTTGTTACACGCTTACATTATTGCATGAACTTTTTATTCTTGTTGTGCATGATATTTTCTAAATAATTTTGTTCTTTATTTACTTTTATTTAGAAGTGGTTAACTAGTTTAGCATTTGAGTTGGAGACTTCGTGTTTATTATTTTCTTTTAAATAGAGTTTCTTTCTATCTAAAGATTGATATTATCCAATGTATCTTTGCCAGAATCAGCTTAATATTAAAATATCAAGAGTGTAGGTAGGGAAGTGTAGGTCAAGGTGTGAATTTTGATTTTGAAGTATTAAAAGAATATTTAAAAAAAATATATTTTAACACAATGTTGCACATCATATTAAAGCCAATAAAACCTACAGACAATGTAACATATTTCAACCCTGTTCGTCAAATAGTTTTGAAGATAAATTATATATATAATTTTTAAGATTAATAACAAAATGACGGAAAAATCTAAAATTTTGAATTTTTATATAAACTAATACCAATGTAGAAAAAATATCTAATTCTGAGACACGAAGATCAAATTTAGTCCGATTTAACATAGAATGACCCAAACATGAACAATACACCAAAAATACACTAAAATTCGCAAACGTTTTGTACACTTCAAATATGCGCTCCGCGCTTCAGCACCTACTCTGTTCCGTGCATCGGCACTAACAAAAGAATTTAAAACCATGGTGTAGTAGTCGCGTAAACTGAATAGTTCACAATGCTCGCAGCACTCATTGCAGACTTCGCTTGAGTGACGTGGAAAATCACTTCCGCTTAGCGTATCATGATTCCCCTCCCCCTGCACTGTTGAAGATAACCTCTCAAGCAGGAAAGCAGACGTAAACCACAACGTGAAATTCTATTTCCTTGCGATTCAATCTTCACTTGCTTCTTCGTTTCCAACGCAGGAGAACTGTGATTTTCTTCTTCATCTTCAGCTCTTCTTCTTCCGAGTCTTCGTACAAGTAAGTAATTTAAAAATTTAAAAATGTTCAATGTAAATAAAACACTAATGGAATGCTGCGGCAATATTGCGCACACTCAACAGTTCTTTCCAATCATAGAAAATATTTTGCTAATAATCTGAACCTCTTGAAAACTAATGAAGCAAAAAATTAATATTTCAATATAGGAGCACAAATAAAGATCAATAATTCAATGTAAATTTTGTCCTAACGAGACTCAAATTTGTGTTAGGCTAGGTAAATATATTTTAAATATTCAATTAGTATTTTGTAGGGGTCGTAAGGGGTGATGAAGTGCGACTTGCAGCCTTTCTCATTCCAATGCCAACCTCGTCCCTGTTATCACGAACGAGGTAATGGCGGGATGACGTCGGGAGGAAATGCCTAGGCGATAATCTAGCGAGAAGGGCAGTTGCCCCTTGTCCTGACCCACAAGGGTAATCGGAAACCAGAACGCCAATCGCTCACTGTCTTTTAAATATATCAATTCATTAAAGAAACTGAAATGAAAAGAAAAAGCCGGAGAAAATTGAGGACGACCTTTCGCATGAAAAGGCGAGCGAATGTAAGAACTATGAGGGAACCCGGAAAACTAAAACAAGTAGCCAAGGAAATGGAAAGATATAAACTTGATCTTCTGGGTTTAAGTGAAATAAGATGGAAAGTATTTGGTACATTTACCACATAGAATGAATTTACTCTTCTGTAGTCTGGAGTGCCCGCTGACAATATTTATAGAAGTAGAGTTGGCATTTTATTAACAAAACCTGCTTATAAGAACTTACAGAAATGGTACCCAGTATCAGATAGAATAATTGTAGCGAGATTCCAGGCTCAGGAATTTTTAATCCCAGGAATGCAAAAAGTGAAAATCTCTCACAGAACGGTATTCTTTTTTCTTCCGCCCTCTTTCGTCACATTCCTCTTAATTTTTATTTCTTTAATTAGTGATTTAACATCCGGCTCCCTCTCTCCTTGCTCGGGCACGGAAAATGGGTGGCGAGCGCAAGGTAATGACAAACACGTAACGTGTAAAAGGGAATCTGGATTATGTTGGACATTTTATTACATTTTCTCGTCCTTGAGAAACAAAATATAATTATTCCTACATTACATGAAATTTCGTTGGTTGTTTTTGTATGCGATTACCAGAAAGACACTTTTCACAATCTTCTCAATAAAATGGATCCTTCTGTTTGGGGCATATTAACAATTTCTTTATTTCAGTTGTACAAAATATTTAAGTTGAACACTAATAATAAATAACATATTACGATAAATTATTTATTATACTTATATTGTATTAATTATATTTATATTATGCTGGGGGACTAATACTATTTTACTGTTCATCCTAGAGCAGGTCTATTATTGTACTAAGGTTTATGAGATCTACAAAATTCACCCATTCAATAAAGAAGAAAAGATTCAGTTCAAATAACAGATATCCCTTTAACCTTCCAAATAGTGAGGGCATTTACATTTAAATGTATTTCGTAGGAGCTTGTAAATTCTTTAACATCAAAACTTTGAATTGAAGGAATAATTTGATTGACCGAAGGTCCCAACTCAAAGTCCAATTACTCAAAGTGTCAGAACACTTTTGAGGTAGCAAAGAGCTAGACGACACTATCAAGAAGAAGTAAACTATTTTTCAACCCAGAACTACCGATACAATTCAACAGAAATCTTGAAAATTTTAGTGTTTTGTATTACATTGATGTTTCAACATAAAAAATGCAATTAAGTAAAACAGCATGTTGGGGAAGGTCTTAAAAAGAATTTGAATACCAAAAAAAGTTCAATGAATGTGTAAATTAAAAATAACAAAACTATGAGGACAGAACATATATCAATATTCATAACATTTTTTATTAGAATTTTCTTCCTCCAATGTTTACTGCCAATGTGCTCTTAAATAAACTGATAATTTCTTAATTTTCCACTTACAACTCAGACACAAGCTGAGATAAATCCTAATGAACAAATAACGAGTGTTTTGAAAAATTGAAAGTAATAAGAATATTTTTCCAAAATTACTGTGATGTAAAGACAAGGATCACGCAAATAAAGTATCGTAAAAGCTCGTGCCATGAGATCAGCAAAAAAGGGTTTCAAATCTCTTTTCCTGGACTCCGCGACCAACCATTCCACTGGATTCTCTGCAATAAATCTAATTTTTGGCAGTTGAAGAGAAAATTTCTAAAGACAAAGCAATATGTTTGTTTTGATTGTATATAAAATCGTTATACAGAAATGCAAAATTATTTACGAGAGACAAAAAATTAAAACACAGAATAAATTATTAAGAAACTGAATAGTTTTTATTTACGATTTTTCGTGGAGTACATGTCAATGCAATTTAATACAACTCTTATTTCTTAACAAATGTTTCGCAAATAGTAACTATACAGCTCATGATAGAAAACAGGCTGAGCTTCATCTGAGCACGTAATTCCCTGATGGTTTACTAGATATCCGAGAAAAATAGGCAACATCGAGTTTTTTTATTTGCAAGAGTAATAATTAGGTATTTCCATCTATCCTAAATTTTATATCAATCGATAAGTGTTTTCAAATACAGTTTTTTTTCTCTTTACATTGTTAGTTAAAACGAAGGGTTGAGGATATGTGAATATGAAAGGATATTTGAGAATAAATATTTTATACAAAAATGATGGTAGTAAGCTACTATATAATCATAAAACGTGAATGACATAAATTTCATTTTAATGAACTGAAATATTTTTTCCACAATTAACACTTTTCTACAAATTTTGTGAACATTTTAAGTACAGGATTGCTTTTCATATTCCAAACTAATATCCGTAATGTAAAGGTAAATTCTCCATCATGTGTGGTTTTTGTGAAGTATGAAGAATAATAGTTTCAATGTTCATTAAGATTTAATCATTACTTAAAAATTATTTTTATTATTCAATTTCAAATTATTATAAGCAATTGACAGTAAATTTATGATTATGCAAAAGATTAAATTATTCTAAATAGTAAAGTTTTCATTTTTAATTTAGCAAATACATAAAGAAATTTCCTTTGCTTCGAGAAGCTAAGAGCAATAGTTTTCACGTCCGTATCTAAAAATACACGTGAAATAATCTTTGCTTCTTGTATATGTGGGTATTCATAAAATATTTTAAATAAAGACATCTCAGCAAAGTATCGAACAATCCAATGTCGATGAACCTTTAATCTTAGGATTAGTTGAAATAGGATTTGACATAGAATATGTATTTTGTATTTGAAAAGAAAACTGCAATGTTTGACTTGAACTTCCATTTTAGACTAAGATGGCGAAAGGTCGTTAACGAAATGGCGTTCCTGATCACGCAGGAGGTGAGTATATATTGCACACGGCTCGATGATACACAGATTTAGTTCAAAAATCCTCCCTTTCACTGTGTACTTGCAAATTCCAAATACATTGACTGAATGGAAAGGAAACTTGTGATATTTCTCTTCAAATAAAATTAATTTTGAGTAAAACCAAAGGATCATAATGAACTAGTTAAGAATCTCCTGAAAATACTTTTTTCGAAATATCTTTTCCTCTGCCTGACAGCGCCGCCTCCAACGATTACCGGGAGCTGCAACTGCAGATGGCCCGAACTTTGAATGGCAGATGGCTGGACTGTTGGCGCTTCGTGCATACAAACAGTGTCTCGAATTCGAGATGTTTTCGAACGTCAAAGCAGCGAGGCCCTTCGATGATTTAGTCCTTCGACTTCTGGGACCTCCACACTTATTACCTTCCCCTTTTATGTATTTTATACAACTTAAACACTCGAGGCCAAGCGTTAAAGACAGAACCGTCACAGAACAGGTATCTTAATACTCTCTGTGTGCTATTCTACTGAAACAATACAGTATATCTATTGAGAGCGATTACCAGTATCTAATTTTGTGTGTATTTCTCTAGGCTTTCACGTCCAACTCCGGTGACTTTAGTTTGCCCAAGTACGTGAAGTGGTATACAAAGTTGCGTGATCAGCGCAAGACCAAAGAGTTTTCGGATCTCCTGTTAAATACTCCATTGGAAAACGTGCGACTAGCTCTCTTTACCACGAAAGACGCAGTTCCCTACAGACGACAAAGGCAAACGGGCGGTCCAGCTGCCCCAAAGAAACCCTTCCCTTTTGAAGATATTTTCTATACAAGTGACAAAGGAGCTGAAGATGTGTTCAGCTTTGACTCTTCGTTCCCAAAGGTATTTCCTCTCTTCAAATTGTGGTTAAAAATATTCAAATTCGTCGTCTCAAAAAATCACGAACATTTTTACAAAACGCATTTCTGTTAGTACAATACATTGTCTCCCCTCTGTTACATTTTGTTCTGAGTGTAAGAGGGGATAGCAAAAACCTTCGCCTCCATTTCCCCGAGTTCAATATGTCTCCAAATGAAAATTTAGATGGGATAAATTCTTTTTACTTATTTCCCCATTTAATAAACCTGTTTCACTGTTTGAGATAGGGCACTTCATCAGAGAGATTCAATACTACGCTACTGCATTCATCTTCAGATTGGGTAGCATCGGGATTCGAACAAAGAAATTTTAGTCGTTTAGTCTCAATAGGATAATTTGTATTTGCTCTGCAAAACACACGAATATCAACCAAAATTTTTTGATACTAAAAATCTTATATTTTATCGGTTTTTGTCAGGGACAAAAGTATTCTACGGGGTCAAAAGTAACACATAGTATTATAAAGACCAGACGGAAAAAACATGACAAGTTTAATTTTAACAACATTTTGTTTTTGGTATCATAAAATCCAGAAACACAATTGCACAAATTAATAAATTATGGAAAATTAATACTGAAGGTATTCGTCATTTAAAAAAATGTCATATTATAGTAAATTACATTAATTACAAAAAGTATGCGAAGCAAACAGTTATTGTTATCCACGTCGGTTGAAATTTTGAGAAACCGTGTTTACACAACAGCGAAAGCGAAACTAGTGGGAGAACACAATAATTCAATCTTCATTTTCATTGCACATCCTAATATGTTATTTGTAATTAATAATATAATAATATTTCATTAATGACGTGTTTTCACTTTCAGGTTTGGCAGTTATATGACCAAGATCCGAGGAAAGATTTGTATGAAAATGAGTTTCTACCGAGTCTTAAGGTGTTCTGTAATCAGGCTTATTCCATAGATATAAATGGAGTAATTGAAGAACTAATGTGTGGAGTGTTCGGAAAAAATGCAAAAAGTATTCTACAACCATTTTTGCATTCATTAAAAATATGGTCAGAAAATAATGATAATGACTACTGCCTCTCAAACAAAATTCTTACTGATTTCTTCGGACAACAGTTGCGGAAAACAACATTGCTATCAGTTTGTAAGGACTTAGATTTCAAGGTAACATAATCAAGTCATGATAAAACTCATAACAATTGATTCAATATGTTTCTGTGCATATTTTGAAACGTTTTAAATCATAAGATAAATGAAGACATATGTCATGGAAAGAATACGATTGATTTATTTTGAGAGGAAACCAAAAGAACTATTTAATGAAAAACTTACCATAAATCTAAAGATGTGTTACAAGAGAAATGGTTTTTACTGGATGATGAGTTTGTTATCTAATTACTGAAACCATCATAATGTTTACACAAGTTATGAATGCAGTTGTGGTAAGGAAAGACTAGTCTGTTGTAGGAGAGACTAACAAAAGTTATAAGTGTTAAAAAATCGAAAATGACTTTTACAATACTAAAATGCATATAAAATTGGTTTAAAAATGGT
This sequence comes from Laupala kohalensis, assembly GCA_002313205.1. NCBI lineage: Eukaryota > Metazoa > Arthropoda > Insecta > Orthoptera > Trigonidiidae > Laupala > Laupala kohalensis. The sequence continues at coordinate 251,489 of NNCF01128231.1, read as the reverse complement.
TATATAAAATTCATATAGTATTGGTATAAAATGCATATAACACTGGTTTTTAATATTGCTAAAACTATATTCGAAATGATATTTTATATTGCAATACGCGTGATTGCAATATCTTTCTGGAAAGTTTTTTATTTTTTTATTTTGATTTTGTTCCTATTTGTGTGAAATCTGATCATCGATAAAAATAAAAAAGTTGAAATTTTTCTGAAATTGTTTTAAAAACAATACGTGGACAGCTAGAATATATTATGATCAAATTGAATTATTGTGTGGAAGTTGTTTACCGATGATGTTCTTCCCTCGATGAAATTAATTAGTTGTCTAAAATGTATCATGCGCCTTCTCATAGATTGAGTCCTTGAATGATCTGCGCGCCGCTCTGCGCAACGCCACGTCGCTTCTGCGCGTGACTGTCAATGAAGCAAAGGAACCCGGTTTGCGTGCTGCGAAGGTACTGCAAGCCGTGCGCGCAGAGTTCGGAGACGAAGCTTGGCTCTACGTGGACGGTTCAACTCTGAAGGATTTTCAAACAGAAGCTCTCATTGCGGCAGCTAGAAGAGTCAAAGTCCTCATTTCTGATGTTGAAAGAACAGAAGGTTAGTTCGAATGTTCAAGATGTAACGATAATATTCATAAGAAACTGTTTGTGGAAAAAAGGTTATTTCAATATTATCTACAAGAATTTCATAATTTAGAGTAAAAGGAGGTACATTTATTATAAATTTGTGTGAAATAATTTGTATATTCTCATTAGGTACATTGAATTTCATTCTCTGAAAAGAAATGTCCGGTAAACAAAAAGACAACTATCATTTCTCGATAATATTTTTCAGACGTGGTTCTTGTGCAAAATCTGTTAGCGTCCATTGGAAGTGGGGTTCTGCACGTGGCTCTTCGAAAAGCAACTAAAAGTCACTTTGCTGACGTCTGGTGTTTACGAGATCTAAGTGAGAAAGCGCAGCACGAGATGTTGCAGCGACCAACTTTCTTCCAGGTAAGGAATCCGTTTTCAATAGGACTCTTAAGTATATCAGTTTTCGAAAGGGACTACTCAAATCCGATATCACTCTAAAAATACAAAAAGAATGAATTCAATTAAAATTTATGCCATGTAATATTACATTTTTAAAGCTTTCTTCGGTGAAGGTAGGAGAAAACTCCATTTTCGTACGTGTAGTTTCTGTTGTGTCCAGTCAATTTGTTTCATTGTTGTCTCTTCAAAGTTCTTAAATGACAAACTGTTGTTGACTTGAAACGTTATTTTTCGAAAGCTCATTCGAAATGGTCTACTTCCTTCCAAATTAAACACACAAACTATTTGAAAGTCACCGAACCCATATTTATGTGTAAATTCCCTCCAAGAAAAAGATGTCTTTGTAGAATGATCACACAAAGTTCTTAGTAAAAGTCATTTTAAGCTGCCATGTGGATTTGAATTCTTTGCAAATTGCTCCCGTTATAAAAGTCACTTTATATATTTGTTCAGTCTTCCAAACAGCATTATACAAATTATAAAGATTGTACTCTTTAAAACTTAATTATAAAAATAATACTCTTTAAAACAGTGTGTTTACAAGGAAAATTTTTAAATTCTTCACCTATTCGAGGGCTTCATCAGTCAAATTATGCACATCTGCAATGTTTCCGTTTTTTCAAACCATACTGAGAGCACGCTAGTACATGGTCCATATTCTGGATTTCTCCACAGTCGCACATGGGGTCTGCGGTAAAACCCCACTTAGCCAGTTCATGTCTACTTGTACATCTTCCCATGAAAACTCGGATTCGATTTAGTGTGGTGCACAATCTTTTCGGGAGGTCGAAACCAGGCACCTCTTGGGTTGTATACTAGGTCATACTTCTTTGTCTTCATTTTCTGCCATTCTTTCTTCCACGTGTTTGGGTTCAAGGGCGAAATATTTAGCCGAAACGGGTATCGGGATTTAAGACGATTTCGTTGTAAGATAAATTGGTGAATAGGTAGAGAGTGGTTTATGGGGATGATGTGGCTCAGTTTCTGTTCCGCTTTTAGTCTTCTATGGTCTGGAGGATCTATGTGGGCCAATACAGTGAAGTCTTAATGTTCCCGAGATTATTCTCATTGTTTCCTGGAGTTGCACATCCAGCTTCTTAACATGGGCACTGTCCATCCACACGAGGGCGCAGTATTCTCCAGCGCTGTACACAAGGGCACGTGACGATGTTCTTAGAGTTTTAGCTTTGCTCCTCCAGGTGGTTCCTGCAAGCTTCATTAACAAATTATTCCTTGTTTTTAGCTTTTGACATATGTCTTCTATATGTGGAACATCATTCGCTCCCCGCGATACAAAACATAAGTCAGGTGTAGTTGACGTGCCCACGTTCTCGACTGGAAGGTTTGTTGGTCCTTGGAATCATAGATTAATTGGTAGTTATTAATATCTGGCCAGTCTGCGAGCTTTATCCCATCATCGTTATTAGTTCGATAACCCCACCTTTGATGGTGAGAATTGAAGTCTCCAAGGAAGACAGCTGAATGCTCCAAGTGAGGTAGAACCTCTGGTCTCCAATTCTGTGATGGGGGTTTGTATACGTTGTAAATTGAGGTGGATTTAATTTTGATTCATATTGCGAAATCTTGAGCGGGGAGTATCGTCGTTATTTCGCTGACTGGGTCATTCTTAACAAGAATGGCAATACCATATTTGTCATGTCCCTTGAAATTAACTACAGTGTATCCAGGTGCACGAAGTTTCTGCTCTTCCAGATCCGATAGGTGCGTTTCCTGCAGAGCAAGAACATCTACCTTTTCTTCCATCGCAGTCTTGGCGATTATCTCGCCCTTGGCTCTGCTAAAACCCTCCACATTAATTTGGCATAGTCTCAGGTGATGACGTTGTCTTGAGTCAATGCATGACCCACTACGTTTCTTTCGGGAGAGCCTCTTGCTCCTTCCCTTTTTAAAACTTCTACAAGTTGTCTGGAAAGACCGGGAGGCTGTAAAGCGTTCGGCCACTGTCTCGGCTGTATTCGGTTCTCCAACTGCCACATTCAAGTCATTCTCGCTCAATCGATCTCTCTCTTTTGCGATCATAATTGCAGTTGGTCCAGAGGCACCACATGGAGGAGCAGCCTTACCCCCATAAAAGTCACTGATACCTCAAATTGGATAACGTGTTAGGATTGAAAATTTAAGTGAATAGTTTTTATTGTGGAGATACACTTTCTGTCAATAAACAAATAAATTTGGCGCAATATTTGGCGCATGTTGAAGGAAATATAGAAATCATTTAATACAGATTGTTTTCCGCTCTTGTTCGTCTCAATATATCATTTTGTCCAATTATTGGACAACAAAAGGCTATAAAATAAAATAAAATGTATAAAATCAAGTACAATTTTATTTTCATATGTAAATAACATAAACAATACTACTACATGAATACATTAATGTATATGAAATATAAAATTAAAATATTTTTGTTAAATGAATACTTACTCTTAAAATAATTTCTTATAATACCAGTCCTTTTTAACTTCTTTTTCAGAAGTTTTAGTTAAACACAGTTCATCGTAAGAAGTTCAAAAAGAATAGCTAACATTTTTTTATATTAAGGAGCATGACAATTGACTGATTCACATCCACTCTCTTAAAAGTACTGACACTTCGCTCTGGCAAATATTTGCCTAAATAGGTACCAGGTTGTTTAATTTGCACCCAGAATTTTTTTTTTTTTTCGGTTCAGAAACGTATTGAAGCAAATGTTTTATTGTGTGCATTCACTGCTCTTGGATTCATAGGTGCGTCGAGTATAGAATAGGAATCATGCCTTCATCGAAAAATTGTGATTTTGAAAGCTGCACCTTCATTGGAGATCTTAAAACGCGAGATCAGCTGTTTCTATCGCAAAATATTATTCTTTCTAATGTGAAATTTTGCCATGTTCGTTTTTGAGCTGAAACTTTGAAATAAACTCAAAAAGAGTATCTTAGTTAACTTTGATTGATTTAACACAATGCTGATCCTGTTCTTCTAATATCCGATACATGTTTTGCTTTACTTCTTCATGTCTGCAGGGAAAAGAAATGGGTCTAGAGACCTTGGAAGAGACGTGGCCATCCATGAGAAAGGAATTTGGAGCGGATTTCATGGCTTGCAAAAGAGAATGGCCCATTGGAAGACCACTCGCGGAATGTGAAGGTAAAAATAACATTTGTAATGTTTAAGGAAATTTTATTATTACAATACATACATTACTGGAATTTGCCACATCTTTGTACTTACGTTTAATACATAAGAAATGAAAACATTGTTTGGTTTATTCGTTAGCAGTCTAGAACACTAAAAGAATAACAGAATTGAAAAGAAATCTTTCAGAATGGACTTCTGATTCTCATTTTCCTTCTTGAAGTGAAACCATCTTTTATTTGATGACGTAACGGCTCTTTACAGAGGGGATTCTCCCTCGTGACTTGAGTCATCATCACGTGGTATCTGCAAGAGCATTGGTTGAGAAGGAGGTCAATCTGGACGGTGGGCGACTGGCTCTCGTGGGATTCCCCGATGACGTTCTAAAGGAAGCTGCCCAGCGGCTGGGATTTCTCAACTCAGACCACAATGCGGAAACTGTTGCAGAAATTATCAACGACAATGAAAGGTAAGGCAAATATTTTAAGAATAAAAAAATAGCGAATGATATATGGAAGAATGAAATTTCTCGTCTTTTATCGATCATTATTTAAGTGTTGTGTCAACATCTCTGAATTGTACAAAACCTGCGCAAACCCCAGCAGCCATTGTTTGTCAAGCTTTATAGACAGCTATTCCCAACTTATTAATGATACATAATTAGCGTAAAATCTTTAACACATAGATACACGCGTATTAGTTTGATGTGGAGAAATGTAAGCTTCTTAGATGATCAATCACTAAACTATGTTTTTTTTTGTAAATAAAAGGAGACAAAACTGGGTTGCCCGGAACTCGGATTATATTTGCATTTATAAAGTACAGAATAGATTTTGTATAGAAAATAAAGAAAAATTAAAAAAAAACTCACCAAGACCAAACTGACGAGGCAGATCAGATTCCTTTCTGAAATGACAACTGAGTAGAGATATTATCACATTATGTACTGTTTTCTTTCTTATTAAAAGATCTTCTTGCTGGAGAATGTGACCGATTTCAAACACAATTTGGTATCGAATATTCATACCGCAAATGTTCCACGAGTCACTTATTATCTGTGAATGTGTCATTTACTGAATTTTTGACGCAGTCATTAGAAAGAACATAACTTGTATTTTACGTGGTTGTTGATATCATTAGAGTTGACACCAAGAACTTTTGCACCACATGTCTCCACCAATTAATTTCTCTTAATATTTGTCCATTAAACTTAAATAATTTCATCTCTTTTTGTATCAAAGAGCATATTTTAACTTAAAAGGGAAAATCTTGAGTGATTGTTTTTCTCTTCTAAATTCAAAACTTCTAGATAGTCATCTAATTGCCAATTTTCACCATTCTCTTCTCTTTATTTATAGTTGCTGGAATTTATAATAGCAAGAAACATAACGTTTTTTGCAAGATTATAACAGGAGATATAATGTATTAGTATTATGTATTCACTTATTGCAGATGGACCGTTCTAAAACCCAAAGACAATCCATCACTTCAGGTACTGGAGATGGCAAAGAGAAAGGCGGTGCCGGCGGTCCATTGGTTAGAATTCATCGGAGGAAACTCAGTAGAAGATATTTGTATGGTATGGAGAGATTCTAACGGAATACCAGTAAGTATATGTAGTCTTGAATTTCTCTGGCAGTTATTATAATATTTACTTAATCATTTATTTATAAAATAAAATAAACTTAAAAACTCGTTTCTAAATCAAGCTTTTGTATAAAATTACTGTCCTAAAAATTAAAAATAATATTTAGACAAATTGAAATTCAAAAAAAAAATCGATTAGAAAGTTGAACAACGATAGAAAATTTTAAAAGCTTGAGACTTTTTTCAGAAGTTTTAAAGTAGTATTAGTAAATATGACTCTTGAAACCTCAAGCTTTTAAAATTTCTTTTTTATAATCTTTTCTGATCAACTTTTTTTGAATTTTAATATTTCAGAATATTATTTTTTAATTTTTAGTACAGTGCCTTTCATATAAAATCTTGTCTAAAAATATATTTTTATGTTTGTTTTATTTTTTCCCCTTTAGTATTAGAATTAGTTTGTTTATTTATTTATTAAATGAGCACAAACTCGACTGTCATACTATTACATCCTTCCCACTCTTCCCTAGAAGTGCCAGGGTTCTCTTATCCCCACTGAACTCGTTGTCAGATATTCAGTCATGTATATAACATGTTTGGTAGAAATGAAGCTATGGTGGAATATACACTCGTACACACATACCCCCTTTTTACCCATTCGGGGTAGATTTTCGTTAACGGCTCGCAAATCATCTACTGTCGTGCAAATCACACAAACGTGAGGGGACCCAAAAGTACCGGGAATCGTTCTTGTACTTGCGCTACTAGGGTTCTGTTGTAGGACCTCTCCTGAATCAGTCTGCAAAGCGCTGTCACCCTACAACGACGCATGTGCTTTCTGTGACAGTTCTTTGTACGTCTCTGTAGGAGACCTCGTGGCACGAAAAAATCGCTGATTCTCGCGAACAACTTTGCGGCTGTGAAGTTTTGTTTCTTTACTAGACAAGAACGCTGCGGAAACTATTGTGATGATACAAACAGCGTTCAAAGAAAATGCTCTTAGTAAATCTCAAATATACGAATGTTTTTTTTGGTTTAAAAAAAGGGGGAAATGGCCATTGAGGATCAGCCCCGTTCCGGTCGTCCTTCAGCTGCTCGAACCGAGGACGTCGACGAAATCAGTAATCTAATTAAATAAATAGTGTGATGAGGCCAAATTTACCATCTAATTAGCAATGAGTATGAATTTAACTGAAGCTGGTCTTAAAAGTTTGGCGCTAAATTACCCCAAAAAGTTAGGGCAATTAATTTAAAGAAATAAAAACATGAGACCTCAGGGTATTCAAATTTGAATTATGGAATCGGGTTATTTAATGAGGTGGAAACTCACACAGGGTTCCTCATGGAAGACGCAATTTACAAATAAAAGAACTAAATTATTTATTTATCAAGATTACAAATCACTTAAAATATCATGCATTCTTCTTCTTCGCTAATGCGCACATACATACCCCCAAAATAACATAACACTGCAATATTGGCGATCACTGCCATACTTGATTTCGCCATTGGTTAAGATACTGAAGGCACATCAATTGTTAAATTTACTCAGAATTAAGTGGTTGATCAATTATTATTTACCGTAGGCCCTTTTGAATAAAGTTAGTTTTGTCTAGCGTCTTTAACTGGGCCAAGGTAATCTTTCAATTCAAACCACACGCATTTCTTCTTCGCTAATGCGAGTTAAACGCCTGGATGCATTTCAGCGTTAGGTTATCTTTTCCGAAGATTTAGCACATCAGCTGTTGTGATGTAATACGGTTCAATGGCCTTTGGAGCCCCCTGGAGCCAACCACTTCGCGTTGCCCCAGCTCGTTCAAACGTCGCCATTCATTTAGCGAAGGTCGGTCTCCCTGCCTCGAAAGTCCTTCTGACGACGACACGCGTCTCAGGAAACACGACCCCTCAGTTCTGATGCGCAGCTCCCAGGAACGCGCCTCCTCCGACCAGCCTGGGCCCCTGGTTCCTCATTACTCGTCCAAATATTTGAAGTGTTGAGCGATCATTTGCGAATCAGAAACGATGCTCCATAAACAACTTTTCTAAATCTCCAAATTTACCATTGGATGTTTCGAAATCTCGGTCGAAACTCCGCGCGTTACTCAACGTACGCGATGGTTAACATCTGAATCTGAGCAGCGTCTCAGTAACGTGGTGTAATACGTCTGACTTGCGTCTGAGTAGCGTAATGCAATAATGATCCCGCGTCTCATCTGCCTCTCCTTTTTATCAACTCGCTCCGCCTTCCTCGCCCCTGGATTTCGAAGACCGAAGATCTCATGAGTACAATTTTTCCCACAGGCATTCCTCCGTCCTTTTTTTTCCAAAATCAATTATCCAGTCCTCATGTTTTCCAAACTCCATGTTACTCTCAGACAGTGCGTATTTAATGTTTACTTTATCTCGCCTCGTCAACTATGACTCCGAATGTGCTTTGCCCTACGCTGCATGCCACAGACTAAATAGATATTAATTTTTACGAGGCTCTGGTCTCGGCTGGGATTCCGCACCCTCAGCTACCCCTTTGCGTGGCTTGTTTATTTCCCACTTCTCGTATGGCTCCCAGACGATAACACTTTCTTTCATAGATCGGCTGCCCCCTATGTTTAGACCTCTGAGTTCTACGTTATTCTTCTACTAAAATCTAATTGCTTCAGTCTCGTTTCCCAGCTGCATCATCTTGCGTTAATAATTGTTTAACTTATTTTAACTGACGATTATTATATAATCACAATAGTTAAAAACTTACGACCTTTAATGGACGAATCCTATGAGTGAAAATCGACGCAAAGACAAAAGACGAACTCGAAGACTTATCCGGGTTGTCCGGGAAGTCAATTCAGCGCTTTTTGATTGATGATTTGGAAATGCCTCGATTGGCAGCAAAGTTTCCTGCACCGCGACAAAGCTCCCGCGAACATGGCTCTCAGTTTTCGCCAGTTTGTGCCTCGACGAAGGTCGGCTACCTTTGACCCACGCGCCTTATTCGCTAGATGTAGGTCCCTGAGACTTCTTCCTCTTCCCGAGGTTGAAAAGGGACTTGAAAGAAAAGCGTTTTGCTGATGTCAACGATGTAAAACGCCATGTCACGACGGCGCAAGATGAGAACGAATTTTAAAGATGCATCCAACACTGAAATAAACGTTTGGACAAGTGAATTAGTGCTAATAGAAAGTACATTGCAGGCGATTAATGTTGTATTTGAAAAAAAAATAGTACATGCATTTTATAAAGAAATTCCCATTACCTTTGTGTGTCCCCCCTCGTATATGTAAAATTTAAGCTTGATTTGGCACTTGGGGCCGCCAAAAATCAAAAGAAACCGAAGGACAACATAATAATAATAACCAACGAAGCGATTTTAGTAGAAGCTTGTAAAAATAGTTCGAATCATCATATATTTTTTTAAGGCTGTGAAGAGTTCTAAATTCCAGTTCTTTCTGAAAACATGTATTTATTCATTAAATGTACTTATTTAAAGTCTTTGGATTTTGATAAAAATATTGTACTGGTAGTTACAATTTAAAATATTTTTCATAAAAATTTAAGCGCATGAATTATTGAAGCAAAATTAACGTTTTGTTCAATTGAATTAAAGGAAACATATTTTCCTAACAATACAAGTTTATATTGCAAAAAGCGTTAATGAAATATATAATTTGCATTCGAACAAATGATTTAAAGTGAAACTAATGCCACATTTTAAACTTTCGCATAAATTTATGCAAAAATAATTCCATTGTATCATAATTTGAATAAAATACATAAAAATGATGAGTGCGTCTTGGGTGTAGCACATTTAACTGCACTCGCTTCAAAACCGACATATGTAAGTAACTGTACTGTAAGCATTTATTATGAAATGTTATCCGGAATATCAAAACAAACAAACAGCTCAAGATGTACCCGGACGTTCAACTTCTCTTTAAAAATTCCAATAACAGCGAGATTTTTGTGAGTTTTGTTTATGAATGAGTAATCAATTACACGTGTACACTCAATTACAGTCACTCCGTATTGGAAATTCTACGTGCAAATACATTGATGTTTTAAGCAAGGGTGCTCACTCCCCGTAAACTCTATGACGCAGAGTCCCCCCAAATTTGCAAGGAGCCCCCCCCCCCAAAAAAAAAAAAATTACACCCCCCTTCGCTTTGACTCACTTCCAAATCATATTCCAAAAATTTAGAAATATTTTACAACTTTATCTCTCTTACTTACCCTTACTCCATTTTTAAAAAAAAAACGTGTGCGAAACCAATGAACATGCTTTCTCACAAACTTTTAAGACTGGTCTATATAGTACGCAAACTAACTTCACGAAGACAAAATTAATCATTTGCATGCATTCTATATTGATGATCTCAACAGTAGTTTTATCTTCTGCGTATAAAATAAAGGGAAAGCTTGAAAATGGCTATTGTTTGGTTCAATTTTCTTTTATTGTTTTGCGCAGAATCCCAAATAGATCTAATTTTTTTTTTTTTTACATGCCTGGTAAAAAATAATTTGCGTAAGAAATATCAAGTAGGCGAATTATTCTGCACGCGGAGGGTAATGTTAGAGTGGGCGAAAGGTGATGTGTCAGAGAGCATCTCTGGGTCAAGTCATTCGGGAACGAAGAAGGGGCGACTGTGAGGGAGGTGGCCAGCCGCCTTCCTATATTTTATAGACTACAGATTTCTGAAGTTGATACCTCCCTCGGTTTGGTACATCTCCACTACTAAATAGCTTTGAAATCTCTTGATATAGTACATAAATAAGATCCATGGGAAAAATAATTGAGGCAATAATTCGGCTGAGAGATATTATTCTCCTTCTTCTATACCAAATTTAAAATAAAACAATTTGAATTGCTTGTACTAAAAGTTTCAAAATACACTTTAATACAAAGGGTATATGATATGAATATGAAAAATTAAAACATTTCAGAACTCGTACATAAACAAATACGAAATATGAATGAAATTGATTCACCTGTTTAGCTAGTATCAGTGCACACAGATGGACAGACAGACGGACGTCGAATTTTAAAAAAACTTTCGGTATCAGGGACACTAAAAATTCCTTCAAAATCTCGGTTACAATATTGTCTCTAGACCGCGTATACGAGAAAGTAAGAATGTTCCTTACATTTCATCGGATTATTTCACTGAATAAGCACCTCAGATACTTGTACCCTACTTCACATGTAAAATATGAAAAGAAAGAGGATGAGGCAATTTCAATTCAATTTGTCACTCGATTTAAAGAAACACTCAAATTCCCAAACGGCAAAACAAGGGAAAAAAGACGAGGTACAAAATTCAGCTCCGACCTTGATCACGCACAGTAAACTTATACACTGAAGGCAAAGCAGTAAATCTTCAGTGTAACGCTGTTTTCTGAATTGGCCGTCTGTTGAGTAATCTTACAAATGCAAGATAGAGAGACAGGTATCTTTTTTCACTTCTTGGTTCACGCGAATGCGATGAGTCTCCCGGTCTTTTGACAGACATGAAGTGACCCCCCGACCCGTATCCCACGCTCGCGTCTCCTTATTCAGCGGTCTAGATCTGTACGTGCATGACTTTTTACTCATCAGATTCGAAAACAAGCTGAAATTATTTATCATGTTAAAATGTCCGTAAAATTAAAAAAAACGAATGCGACATTGTTATGATTTTTATTTTAATATATGGTATTTTTAAAAGTATTTTTATTACTTAGGTATTAAATATTCCAAACTTTCACAAAAACTCAATTTTTCGAACCTCTGCCCCCCCCCACCCCACAAAAAAACAGTAAATTTTCAATTACGCAGTTTGCTCCCTGTTTCAAGTAAGGACACGAAACTGTAACAACCACTTTAGTCTCAAATCCAGCGTTCTCTTTCTCACCAGTAAAGTTAATACAGTGTTTTACTTCAAAAACAATCTACAAATCCAGATGCAATCAACAAACACAATACACGAAGCCTACAACGTTGCACCGCAGCGAACAGATTACTTCGTAGTATTATTTCGTAAATTAAACAGATTCTGTTAAACAAAATGACTTTGTATAAACAGACAGTTATATGACCAATTGATACATTTCATACTTATTCACTAATTATATTTTATCTTTAATACAAACATGCTATACACATAAGAATATACGCCGTACCAAAGGCAATCAAATGACACCAAGTTTGCCTACAGATATTTTGTGCTTCCTTTTAAAACGGACTACTTTCAAATTCATATGCGAGAAACAAAATGAAGATAAGATTTAGGGAGATGACTTGAGAAGAAATATAAATTTCTTGAGAATTAATTTAATAATATGTTATGTAAATGAAGTATATAAATAGGACATACAAAATTGACTCGTAAGTTTGATTTCAATGTTTTTGTTAATAGGAAGCGATGAAATCCCTCGTTATTCCCATCACGAACGCCTGTACAGTGGATCAACCTCTTTGTTGCCATGAATCGGAGATGTCTTTAAAGGGGTTACAAAGAGCTCTTCTTGTCGGTAAGTTCTACAGAAAACTAACTACCATATTTTACTTTCTGAAAGACTTTCATCGGGCTTTCTACAACATTATTTCAGCATAATTTCACAACATAATTTATAAATTTGTTTGATACAATGTCGCTGGAAATCTATTCGCTTTTCCTCTAAAGGGAAAGGAGTATTTCGTTGACTGCTGTGCGTTAAGATGAAATAATAATTCAATTCCATGTTTTAATACCTAAATACTTGTATTTCTTCTTTAAAATATATAAACTTGATAAAACCCTTTTCTGTATAGGAGCAATAACTGTCTAAATACCAGGAGTAATCATATAAAACTAAGCAAATTGGTAGCATGAAACATGTAGATGAATATAAGATATGTTACATTGCCATAAATTCAGAATTTCGTACCTTTACTTTAAAGTGGCAAGTTCTTACATTGGAGAGAAAAAATAGACTATTTCATATTCTGATATGTTTTCGTATAGAAGAGATTCACTAAGAAATTATTTTTTTATATTCTTATTTTTAGGGTTAATTTGGGGTTAATGTGATTTTGTGAATGATTAACCTGTCTCATAAAGTAACTTAGATATTACCTTGGTTTTGTTTATAAGTGGTTCAATTCAAATGTGTTAAAAACTATTTCTTGGGATTTGTACATTTTTTTCAAAAAGAATATAAATATACTGAGACATATTTGTTCGTCGGCAACATTACCTATACTGAACCTTATCACACTAAACTCCAACTATGATAAAAGGGATCGAATTTGTTTTAATACCATCTAAGATTGTTTTTAATTTTCTTATTAATATATGTTAAAATCATAAAATTAACGTCGCCGAATATTTAACAAGTGGGAAATATTCCTCTAACCACTGGGATATTCACTCTATCGCTGATTTCAATATTTTGACCGACAAACTTTATCTCTAAATCAAATATGATCACAGGAACAGCTGGAATTGGGAAAACAACTGCCCTGTTGAATTTTACTCATCTATTAAAGAAAGAATCAGAAGATCAAAATCAATGGGTGGTGATGCTGAAGATTCTGGAACACAAAAATCTTCTTATGAAGTGGAAAGATATCAAAGGTAAAATTATTTAAGAGATATGAATAAAACAAATTATTTGTTGAAAAAAAAGCTATTACTTCAGAACGTGAAACAATTGAACTACTATTCATAAACAAATTCATTTTGTACTAATATTCTTACAATTTTTTTCCAAATTTATTGATATCAAATTTTAATAAGAACTAAGTATCTTTCTCTCTATTTTATCATTAAAAATTTTCGGTAATACTTTTGGGAATTGATTGAATAAAAAGAAAGAAAAATGATGAAGTTTGATATTATTACTTCAATGTATCATGAAAGACCTTTGTTGTATACATTCGTTAGACCACACTCTTTAGTGTAGCCGAAAGTGAGAGAAGTGACTCTTGCATTAAATCCATAGATGTGAGTGTGGACCATGTAGTGGAGTTGGTGGCGGCAGCTGCGGGGGCGGAGACAGGAGGAGCACGGCGCTTCCTCCAATCTGCTCTCACAACAAGCGGAGCAGTGACGCTCTTTGTCGACGGAGTTGATGAAATTGCTCCTGCTTATATGGACCTCATGATCCGCTTGTTGAAGCGGCTATTGGAACTACCCTTGAAACGTATATGGGTTGCAACTCGTCCAGAGGTCCGCTCTTTGAAAAACTTCTGTTCCATGAATACTTTGTAAATACGTAAAAATGTACTTTCTAACTTACCAAGGGAATATATTAAATCAATTCCTATTTTGAATAAGTTTCTTATAAAATGGAGTTGATGATACGTTTAAATTCTGTATAACTGTTCTGTAAACTTTAGACTGTCAAGCAAGGAACTATCTTNAAACATATTGACATTATATATGTATTATAACTCGCAGCTAACTTTTTATCTTATCTAGGAACTTTTGCTGAAATTTTTGAATCCGCCTCTGCCTTAGGGCCCTTGATCGGAATTGATGGGATTGTCCCTTGCTTGCTTCCGGAGAGTAAATTAGTTTATTGTCCTCCACGTGGTCATACGCAGTCTGTACTGTTTTTTGACAATAAATTTATTTATTTTCTCCGCAGCTGATCGGAGAAGTAACGATAGTACGTCTTTATATTAGAAGTTTCGAAATAAATAAAATAACCAGTAATTAATATTAATGCAGAGACACTGTGAACTGTTTTTGAATTATGAAAATTATCCAGAGTTCATTTACTGAACACCTTTCTTAAAACCTATTTTTAGACCTCGGTGAAAGCTTTAATCCCGATCTTGTCAATACGGGATGTTTAGGAAATTGATTTTGAATCTTGAGTTTTTTCATAAAATTTCTGAAAACGAGATGATAGAAAGAATATTGTAGGCCCCTGTATTCTTAGCCAGATAACAAACTTCTGTTAGCCAATGCATGGACTATAGGATTTTTGGACCCTCGTAATGACGACAACCAATCAGAAAGTTCAAGTTCAATCTTTCGGCCCTGAGGGTGTGTCCATATGGAATACCAGTACAACTATTGATGACATAAATTACTCGTAACACTGGATGCTCATGTCGATGCTGCGCAACATTATTCAAATATGTAGCGCATCCCTCATACTCTTATTAACAAAACACCTTTAAAGAATTGTAATTTAGCAATTTTTTAAAGCGTTTGCCAAAGTAGTAAAATGAACAAAAGAATACTAAGAAGGTAAAAAAGTTTACGTAAAGAACCATTTAGTAAAAAAATCTTTAATAGATATCGTTGAAAGCGTTTATTTTATTTTGCTAAGGACTTAAGAGAAAATATTGCCAGAGTTGCCAGAGAAATATCTTCTGCTTTTTCCGCAATATACCTCGGAGCGTGTCTCGAGTTAAACTCTACCCTGGGTTGAACCCCCACAGATGATCTCGCTAGGGCACAACACGTATTTAGAGTTTAGTCCGTCTTTTACCACATTTTGATATGCAACAACTTTGAAATATTCATGTATAACAAACGTTTGCCCAAAAGGTGTGGAAAATTCGTCACGAAAGTAAATTATGTCGGAATGAACTTCCCAGGAATAGGGCACATTACAAAGGGTTTTCAAAAACAATTCTCAAGTTTCCATTCATCATTGGTTTGTGAGTTGAATAATATAGTTCACACACGTGCGCGCATACATTCGTACATGTACATGAATACATTTGTCCGTAGGTAAATGCTTAATTTCTTTCATGCACGCATACATAGTGTATAAGACACTGGGTAAAATCTTTAAAATTTAAAAATACATGCACACAAGTAGTAAAGGTCAGAATTCATTTCTAAATTTCCATTTGGACGAAAACTGCTCACTCCACATCGTCAAGTACAAACACAGTAATGCCCAATTTCACCAAATTCGTTTAATGTCTTAAACGTGATTTTTTGTGCAGTAAATCGTGTTTATCAAAATGCGCGTTCCACCAACATCGATTTACGAGAAAATCGCGATTTACACTCAAACTCTCGGGGACCCTTCGATTACAAGTGCAAATCGCGATTTTCTTCAGCACTGCAAGAAATATGGCGTCCATTTTGTTTGTTTGCTCGTGGCTCGGTTTGTAGGTTATGTTCAGTGGCACGAGGGAGACCCGCTGCTGCCTACGGTGTCCGTTGGTGACGCTAGGGAGCAACATGATGCTTTTTCCTTCCGTCATTTGTCTTCAAATTACCCATAATGCACTGTAAAACTACTACTAACCCAGATAATTCTTCAGAAACATTGATCAACTTGTTAGTAACGTAGGAAGGGGGACTCAATCAGGGAGAGTCAGTGAGCTTAAAGGTTAGGAAGGGTCTTTTACAAACAGCCATGTCAGTTTCTTTACAACAAACACTCTTTAATACATATACTTAGGTGCTACATATACAGAACTACTTAATGTGTCTAATACAAAATTGAAGTTTGCCCCCCGAATACAACATACAAAATCCCCAAGTTTAACACTGAAGTACTCATAGAGAATTGAAGCAAAATTGATGTGCATGAGAATTTAAACATAATGACTGCCGAGTTTTCGGTGTCTGCATCAAGAAGTTGAAAATTACAATTATTGTTCAAGATACGATGAACACTATATATATTCACACTTCTTGATGATTTTACGTGAAAATATAGATTGTTCAAGAACACAACTCAGGTGTATCTGGATGGTGATCACTTTACATGCTTTTTCGTGATCTTGAAGTAACTGGTTACTGTTGAATCACTGATGCATAGTTGAGGCCGCTTCCAATTAACGGGCAGTAGTTGAGGTCGCTTCCAATTGACGGGAAATATAAAAGATGAACATTTCACCCGGAGTGCAAGAAACTGGAACTAGCTGCAAATATAAAATAGTTTAAGTATTTGCTGGATACTGACATAGTTTCTCAGTGTTGACTCGCTATGATGAATGTTGCCAATGGTGCAGTAATGACTGCTTTCCAAAAAATAGTTCACTTCATAACGAAGCGTAATGTTGAACCAAACGCAAGGATCACACGGATGTGACTTGTGTCGCAGCCACGGCTCGCAGGTACGTCGTTGACGTTCTAGCTGGCTGATTTCAAAGAACGAAGCACGGGTTTATATACCCTTGTTAACTACCCTAGACGTAGGAGGGGATATCTACAAAGTAGTGGGGATTATTCCACAGAGATTACAATAGTAGAGTGTGCTGCATCCTAGCAGTGACAGTACGTAACTCATAAGAGTAGTAGTAGTGAGTTTGCGAGTTATGTGCGCTTCGTGAAGAGGTAGCAACTTTGCGAACCACGAGTGGTTCGCAACACAACTTAATCGACGAGTAGTTTTACTTGGTGAAACACATAAAATGTAATCGCGATTCCATTTAGCTAATCACGTTTAAGGAAATCGCGATTATTCTACATTAGGTGAAATTAGGCCTTAGTCACAAAAGTAAGGTAATCAAGTCCAGAAAGTTTTAAGTTCTGAATAAACAAATAGTATGTAACCTGAAGCAAATGATACGTTATTCTTCAGAGCTGTACAAGTCTTAACGTTTCGCTGATTGGCCGAGAGCTGAGTGATGGGATGTGTGTACAGGTGGCTGCGCCTCTGCGTCGCGTCTTACGATTTCCGCCTCTGAAACTTCAGCCTCTGTCCCAACAAGAGCAACTACACTTCCTGAGAAATCGCTTAACGTCCGTCACCGGGGAAGAGGTGATGCAGCGGCTAAAGAATACAGGAGATCTATTAGCAACACCTCTTCACCTGATGATGACAGCAGAAATGTTCAATAAGAGAAAAGGTAGAGAGTTTAGATATTTTGATCCAGCCTAATTCAACCTCTTATACACCGGATAGACCCCTTGTATTTAACATATTTTGATAGAATTTTTAAATTTTTTTAATTCCTGGTTTTTTAACATTTGTGTCTTTATATTTGTTGAAATATTTTCATCTTTATTACATTTTTCCAGTAGCCGCATGTATTTTACTGTGTTATTTCCGGTGTTAAAAATTAAAAGGGACAACAAACATAAGAATCAATTGCTCTTTTGCGATTAAGAAAAATAATACTATTTCTTTGGATACCCCAAAAATGTTATACAGAATATCTCTAGCATATGTTATCTTTTTTCTTTGTTTTCAGATATTTTACATGAATCTTCCATCTCATTATTAAACCTTTACAAGAACTTTATTGAATTGAAAAAACACAAATTTGAGGAGCGATATGTGAATCCTGATAATCATTTATTGGATGATTTCTACAGAAAACATGAAATGTGTGCGATTATTTTCTTGGTATGTTCTGTATACTATAAATATATATTAATAATTTTGTTAAAAACTTGTAGTATTTAAGGTAAAAAATGGAAATACATGATAAAAGAAGTTTTCTAAGGTCATTACATATTTAAATTTGTACCATGAATATTTTTTTCATGCTTAAATCAATATTTAAATTTATTTTCCTTACTAATGGTCACACACATAAGCAATTACACAGTTAAATAAACGTACACCAAATTGCCGCATATTGAACATTTAAAAATAATAACCTCCTTGAATGGGAAGGAATTAAATAAGTTACAATATCTATAACAACACGAAAAGAGAAATAATACAAAAAGATGTTAGTTGTAAAATAACTGAAAATAACGTAGTATAAATACTGTGCTTTATTTCACGTAAGGCAAAGTAGATAATTTATTAGGGTTACGAATGAAGGAGAATGTAAAATAAATTTGTATTGTAGACGTAGAATGGTCTGTATGTATGTGTGCATCATCCACAACACAACATGAATGTCTGGAGCAATTTTAACCAAACTTCGTGCACTAATTGACTGTCTGACAAACTGTACTGTTGGGGTATGACATCCATAGCGTGAATTGTACTAATGGGGTATAACATCCATCATTTGGAAGAAGTGACATGACACAGTGAAATACGACCGTTGTCATTAAATATGTTAGGGGAGTGTGAGATGAATAGTGATATTCTCACTTCCACTTGAGTCTGAGATGAAAAGTGTCACCTAAAAGCAATGTAAGTTCACGATCACCACTATGAGGAAAAATACAATTTTTTGTAGGGGGTGAGAAATATAAAAATAATCGAAAATACAAGAAATTCGAAATTTAAAACTGTAGTTTTCGGGACCGCTGAAATTACTAGACTCCAACTCAGCTTAAGTGCACGATCAGTGTTCATACATCCTTATCACCATTAGGGACAGTAATGACACGTGAAATAATCAAATATGAATCTGTCAGTTATGAATCCACTGCTTTCGGCGAAGCTGAGATGAAAGGAGACACTCCTGATACCTAAATTATATTATAATGGTAAATATAGACACCACTCGCAATACTAAAGAGTAAAAAAGAAAAGAAAAAAATTGCAAAGAAACGATATGTGTCAAATCCATTGTTTTCAGTGTGTTTGACCTAAATAATAATTCACTTCCATGTTGTCATGTTAGAATTCAGCCACCATGAGGAACAGAGTTAAACATCCCTGGAAAAGGAAAGGGAAGTCATGTAAAAATATGTGAAATGCATATCTTTCGGGATTGTTTAGGAGGAATAGTTAAACGGCGATGGAACACTGCCTTCAGTAGTAGTTTCTCCATTAATATGCCGAACGAATATATACATACAGGAGGAATAGAGACACAATACCGTTTATGTACAAGTTCAGCCCCTACTGGGAATACAGTAGCACTCCCAGAGGGAAAGTGTCACTCGGTTAATAGGTAACGTCTCGATGGTATAACCCTACTTATAGAGGAACAGAAATAATACAAGTCTGTAGAATCATTTGGGAAAAGTTAGTAGAAAATGTTTCAGTAAAATCATTATTGGTGTCAACTTATGATATTATAGTCCATAAATTTAGAAGTCAGCAATAATGGTATTGTATGGGCGTTAGTCTGCGACGATGATGCCACATTCCACATGTTAGTTTTGAAGTCATCTCTTTTATCGTAAATCAAAACATTAGGGTGGATCCAAACCTGGCTGAAGTTAAATAAACATTTAACCAAAATAAATAATTGAAAACACAACAATCTGAAAATAATAAAACCAATTAACTGTCCTCAAATGTATAATACATTAATGCACTCGGGCAACGTCGGGTTCCTTCAGCTAATATTCGAAAAGGACGAAATTATGTAAAGAGACATTTCCGATATTGCGTAGTAGATATAACTACTCATAAATAGTACGTGAAATACTCCACATTTATGTACGAACATAGACATATTATAGTCTTTAAATACTGTTTTATTATATTTAAATACTAACGGAATGAACCCTACTTTGTCCGGGAGCATTAATTTATCATACATTTTTTGTGTTCTTATTTTCTATAGTTGCGTTTTCTAATATTTATTTTTATTAAACTTCAGTCAGAGTACTGTCCATATTCATGGCGAAAACCACGTGCTTCTATTCTGAGTCTTCTTCACCTTACCCGACAACTTAGGGTTCGGAAAGATGGGATGACAGAAATTAAGACGCACAGAATCTGACATTATCGCCAAAGACTTACACCTAAACAATACTTCTATTGTTAGGTACCCAAATTTAGCAACTTAAATATCTGAGGTTGACACTTTATTTCATTTAAATTTAACAATACAAACTAAAATTTCCAGACGGTTCTACAGACTTGCACTATTTCTATTGTACTATACGTGGGCGTGAATACCATCGAAATCTTCACCCATTAGATTAACGAGCCCACTTCACCCCTAGAAATGTTAGGCATATCCCCACTGCTAAATTATTAAATCGAATCTAATATCGGACGATTCCAACTATTTTTACATATACTCCCTCACCACTCCATCCGTACCGGATCTAGAGATGTTTTCTCCTCGTCCCTACAGTTGCTGTATCCTTACGTAACATCAGAAGTGACTATTCTTTTCTACGATTAAGAAAACTATGAATTCGACCCTCATTGGTAGTTTCTTTATTATTTTTAAACGTCAACCCCGTCCCACTTCACTCCTAGGAGTATTTCACTTATAAGTTCTTAACATGGAAATAAACTGCATCAGGAGTACTATAATTCATCTCAGCCACCCCGAAAACCATGGATGGTAGTTGAAAATACTTTTTACGGTCACACCCTTCCCAACCCCATTCCCAGGGGTGTCATGCATTCCTTGTGGTCAGATCTCGGATATTATGGCATAAGAAATATGTGTATTTATCTGAATACTATGGATTAGACACCAATAACGTTTAAATTTCCATTTTCCGTTATATTTACATATTTTGGCCTCTTCACACCACCTCAAAAGGTACCGTACCTTTCATGTGATCTGAACTGAAACATAACGATATTTATTTAACCCAGCAGCTCAGAATACTACGGATCGATCACAAATCGACCCCTTGCGATTATTTTGTCCTGTGACTCCCTCCCACATTCCCGTTTAACGTCACAAGGGGTGTCTTATTGCCATGGGTTCTGAATTTAGACTTAAACGAAATCAGGAGTACTATTGTCTCAGTGACGACAAAAACATTGGATTAGTTACCGATATATGACGAATTACGATAGTTTTGTACTTGTCATTCCCTTCCCTAGTATGGGGGTTGGTCGTGAACCTATTGTATCGAAATTGTTATTATGAGTTTCAGCGGCCTTGAAAACCTAGGTCTCAACACCAGTTTCGGATATTTCGATAAAATAAACATTTTCTTCCCACCCCAACTCAAAGGGTGTATTTCGTTCATGCAGATTGATCGTGGGAATCGTGTGAAGTTGGGAATTTCGGTATTCGTTTCAGTGGCCCTAAAATTATGTACACTATATTAATATCGTTCCTTTTTCCGTAGTTTTACTTGCTACCCTACTGTGTACTATTCATCATGTGTACTGATTCTGGAGTTACGCTGGAGGAGAGATGTCACTGTTCAACTCAGCGACTTTGACGACTACAATGTCAGAACTAATATCGGGGTTTTTCTTTATTTTTACTTTCCACTCTCTATCTACGGGATGATACGTGTGTATTTTCACCCGTAGGAACTAATCGTGGACTTGAGCAGCAGTGGATGCGACACTCGTCCTCTCAGTGACCCTCGAAATCATGTATTCAATATTAATATCAGTCGTTCTCAATGATTTCATCTCACTCCCTTCTCCTAAGGGTGGTAGTGGTATCTTACCCCAACAGTTTTATTGCGGTATAATCAGATACCTGTGTACCAAGTTTGCTTGAAATTGTTCCTGGTATTTCGGAGTTATGGTGGACTATACATAGATGCACATTCACATTCTCTCTCATGAGTGTTTTTAACCGTCATTATCAACTTTCAACTTAAATCATCTCCATGATCCACTGCAAAGTCATATCTTGGGTTTCGACAGCACACTTAAATAGTTGGAGCTGTTATGGAGTCATGCTATTGTTCACTTTTGGACGATTATAATACTTTTCACTTTCATTCGTTAAATACTTTTCACAAATGGTGAATATTTAATATTTATTGTTTTTGTGCATATATTTTTGTGCTAATATAAAGACACATTGACTTGAAATAAATGGATTAGTTTAAATAAAATTAATAAATTAAACTAAAAACCAGACATGAATGCGAACAATAATTGAAATACATCTTTGTATATTTATTTTAGTTTGCCGATGATCCACTTGCGGACGAATTGCCGATCCAGGAATATAAAAAATACATAGCTAACGACGATTCCTTATTACAAGCGAAGGAGAAATTTGGTATTGTTTGGTTGGATGAAAGCAAAACCATAACGTTCATCCATCAAACGTTTTCGGAGTACTTTGCTGCCAGGTGGTTATTCGAAAACACGAAGAAATGGAAAGGTGCTAGAAAATTGGTATTGAGATTAAACGAACCGAAACAACGAGCAACAAGAATCCAGATATTCCTGCAGGATATGATGGCGGAAGAATGGCCCTTTCATGCGGCAGCGTGGAGGAGAGAAATGGGACAATTGCAACGCCTTATGGATAACGGCTGGGGAAGTGAGCAGAGGGACAAGATAGACCCTATGCTCCAAGGGACATGGTGGAACTACCTAGAGTGGACGAACACAGGAAATTTCAGCGTAGGAAGTCTTAGTTCGACTAAGGTATTTAAATCGATTTCTAAGTTAATACTTTTTATGTGTGCATCATAAGAGAAAAGACACAATCATTAAAAATTTCATTCAGATGAAATGGATCGTCTGAGATGATAAGATTTCTATTTTACTTTACAGTCATTTTTAGTTTTAAGACCATAAGAAAACTAGCCAATTATGTCCGATTTAACCCAAGAGTTTTTTGTGGTAGTAATACTGTTTACATCTCGCTATAATTTAGAGAAGTTCAAAATAGCAATTATGCCTTCAAAACTGTTTTGATATCGTATATAGTTCGTGATATTAATCATGTTACGTCGAATGAAAATGGTAGACGGGACCGGGATTCGAACCCGGGACCTTGAGCTCTACGCGCTCATGCGCATGAGCATGNATCCCGGTCCCGTCTACCATTTTCATTCGACGTAACATGATTAATCTGTTACCTGGCGGTGAGGTTCACCGCAATCTAAGAGATTTCTATGTTCGTGATATTACGTGAAAATTTGGAGAATTATATTTCATTATAAGTTACCCACTTGAAATCGGACTTTTAACCATTCTTTCTTAGTGAATCTCTAAATACAAATAAAAGATCCAGTTAAAATATACAGTTCCTCTTATAAATATATTTCTGTCTCCTTTGGTGGAACACATTGTCAGTGAGAACAAAGCGCAAAATATGTTCGTCCCTTATCACTCATTTTACTGTGAAATATCGAAAATTTCAAAATATGTTTTCAAATATTTCAATACTTTCATGCAAAACCTGAGATTATATGTCATATCAAAATAAAAAGGTCGTACCTTAAATACTTTTCTGTCTGCGTTGATGAATGTGTTAGACATGTGAGGACAACGCACCAGTTCCTTTCAATCATTTTTCACATTAAAAAGGTAATTTTTGTAGAAAGCCACGAATCAAATGTCAGGCATAAATATTTGATTTAATTTAATTTTCATACAAATGTCGTGAGGCGACGTTGCTTTTAACCTGATCACCCCACTAAAGGAGGGGCACTATAGCTTGAGAAGCACTTATCCTATTCCCTCGTGAGTCTATGGAAGGATGAACGAGAGCAAATGAGAATAGGGAATGACTCCGGTCATGGCAAACAATGGTTTATTGTCCTTACAAGCAACTTACACGGCGACTCCGGAGCAACGCAGCTTTGCCCCCGAAGGAACGGTTCTCCCCTACAACGACTAAACATTGACCATTGTTTAAGTGACTGAGACACGGAGATGGAAAGAGTTGGGCGGTGCAGGCTCGGAAAATAGTTGTTGTAGGGCTGCGGAAGGGTAACGTTAGCAGGACAAGTCTGGGTCAGTCGGAACTAGCTAAGGTCTCAGAGGACAGTTGACAGGACCAGATTGGGTCGATCTGAAGCAATTGAAGGGCAAGTGGATGTTGGCAGGACCAGTTTGGGTCAAACTGTACCAACGAGGAAGAAGAGAGGTCCGTACACTCGGGCGAGTGACTCAAGAGTAATTTCTCCCCAGATGTAGTGTCGTTTTATAGACCTGTAGCGCTTACTCACTATTTTTGCTACGTCATTCACTTGGCTACGCGAGCGCCCGCTGCCTGGGACTACGCGACACACTGAAATAATAAGGCGTTTAGTTTGTGAGATGTAGTGAAATTATTAGCATGGATGACAAAAATATCAAAACGTTTCTATTCCTCTCGAACAAAATAAAATAGAATAATAAATAACTACCTAGCCTTATTATTCCCAATTCGTGTGGGGTCGGCGAATGGGGATGGATATGATGCTTCGTTAATTGTAGCTGGGGAATACTGGGGTGCCGGTTGCCCTTTCTGCCTCACCTCCCCTGAAGCGGTGATTATGAATGAAATGGTGAATTATGAGTGAATGTTGTGGTGGAATGATAAGCAGGGGAAACAGGAGAACCCCGGGAAAACCTGCCGCGAACACCGCTCCGTCTACCACCTTGGAACGGACGGGATTTGAACCGGCGTCCCCAGAGATAAAAAGCGAACCCAGAGGTTAGGCACTACGCCACGGGTCGCCCAAAATAAAATAGGATAAATAAATACAAAATATTTGTCAAGAAAGCAGTGGCAAAAGTATGACGTGGTGGATAACAATCTAAGTTACTCTCCGGAAACAAGTGAGGGAACATCCCTTCAATATCAATCAAGAGTCCAAGGGCAATGGCGGATTTAATAATGTAAAAGAGATTATTTAATATATACGTACTAGATTCATTTATTATTCCAAAATGAATCGTAGGTATAAACAGCAGTCAAAACTTGAAATTTATAATATCAAAAGTATTAAATGACATATCCGCCACTATCTGAAAAAAAGCGGGGTAAAACACGAGCCAGGATGGGGCTACAGAGATGGTGTNAGATGGTGTCGCTACAAAATCCAGTGGCGACAAAACCCCTCAAGTCAAGTAGAAGACCCGCTGAGGAGGGGGAGAGTTGAAGTAATTAGTTTGGCCCCACTATTATATTTATTTCCTATTCAGAAGTCCCAGTACAAATTCCTAAAAAATTAACCATCAATCTCACATCTGGGACTATCTTGTGTTCTCCCAGCAACTCTTCATTCGTGTTTCACACGTTTTATTAGCTTATGAGAAACCATTGAATATATATTGTAATTATTATTATTGAATATTAATTTTTGCAGTCCGAAAGAATGCCGTCTCGTTAACATCGACTATTGTATATATTTGACATTCTCCTAGGGAATAAAGGAAAAAATTGACCACAACAGACAAGGAAAGGCGGGACTATCCACCTGAGTATTTATGCCAGTGAAATTAATTTCTTTGCTGCGTTTGTCTGTACTTTAAATAGTAACTCAATCTTAAAAAAGAGAGTCATCACTTAATAATATAAGATTAATGGTTCATTTCATAGCAATATGTATTAGGAGTTAGAACTTGGGAATAAAGGGAAAAAATGACCACAACAGATAAGGAGAGAAGGGACTATCTATTAATGCCCCTTCGGAGAGTATTTTCCTCGACGCAGGTAAAGGTATTTGGGATTTTGTCACTCATTTTGTCGTTTGGGGTTATGTCGCTTTTGGTTTTGTCACACATTCTACAGAGATAATGTACTGTACCACAAAACTAGTCTCAGCGGACGGCAATGGTTCTCTTATATCTGTTACACATTTAATGCATCGGTGACATATTATTTACAGAGCTAAACCTTTATTAAATTATTTCTGAATCAATATTTCAACTGAAACATACTGTTTACAAACATAAAACATTATACCCCTTTCAAAATAGTTTTAAACTGACTTTGTTTCTCGGGCCTTTAGGCCCTTCATTCATGAATTTCACTGAGAAATATTACAAATAATCAAACATACTATAATAAAAAGTTCTCTTTATAATAAATAAAATTAACATTCAAATTATTTCTATCCAACTATTTACGATACATGATAGATATAAATATTCCACCCTTGTCATATAACCGTTCAATCTCCCTTTTTTAACATCGCGAAGTTAAATTGATCTTTTAAATTTCCATAAGCACTAAAATTTGAATGAATCCTAAACCCCAATCCTTTCAACAAGTTTTAAAAGTTACATTGTTACTAAATGTTCCCTTATAACGTAATAATATTTTCACATATTCCTTCCATCTCTTTCTTGTTTTTTTTTCTTCTATTTTCATTTTTATTATTCAAATCCCAGTTTCTCGGCTGTTATGCCATTACCTGGGTACCTTATCTATCTTTATTTCTTGTTTTTCATCTTTGTTTCTTATTGCCGTCGCCGAACTAAACGGCGATGTTCCCGTTCCTAACAGCGGGAAGGTGGGAAACTGTCTACTATCTATTTACTACCTTATTCCTTCGTGCACAATCAATATGTCTGTGATATATCTTTCGAAGATTTTATACCGTTCTTCTGTTGCTATATAATCTTCCCAGTTTCTGTCACTGAATATTTCCATTCTCTTCATGTTGCCTTGCCATACTGCACGCTCTTGTCCAAGTAAGTTACATGCATGGAGAATATGGTTCACATTCTCTATCTCTCCTCCGCATGCACATATATTAGTCTCCGATTACCCCATTCTTTGCCAATATGATTTACTATCCCCATGTCCCGTTATGATTTCCAATATTTGTGGTGTAGATATGAGCCATTTCTTGTTTTTAAATGCAAGTCTCACATTTGGTATGAATTTATATATTAACCTGCCTTCTTTCGCTTTATCCCAGCGGTTTTGCCAACCTTCCATTAGAACCCGTGTTATTTTTCCCTTACATCCACTTGTATTCCTGGTTATCTTTTCCTCGCCAATTTGTACTTCTCCCAGTGACCTTAGCTTGTATCTCATATAATGTTTGTCTAATTCGATGCCTATGTGTGGTATTCCGAGGATTGACTGCATAGCTTTTGTGGAAGTACTTGTATAAGCTCCACTCCAGTATATTATACAATGTCTTTGGTAACTTGTTAGACGTAGTAACATGTGAACTAATTTTGATTTCGCATACCAAACACTACTGCAATATAGTATTTGCGGTAACAATACCCCCGTATAGATTTTAATTAACTGTGTTGTTCCTATGTTATAACAATTTAACCCCACTCGCATTAAGCCATATATTATTCTTTTCAATTTATTTCCCATGTTATCCACGTGTTTTACAAATGTTAGTTTTTCATCTAGAATCACATCGAGATATTTAATGTTGTCTTTTATTTTCACTCGCCAAGTTGTGAATCGTATTATGGGGTCTCGTCTACTTTCGCCTTTATTATTCAGCCCAAAAACAATTCTATCTGTCTTAATTTGTGATATTGTAAGATGTAATTTTTGTGCCTCCGTCTCAAATTTTGTTAATATTCTTTTGCTTTCCTGTTCAAGTTCTCTCCTGCTGTTCCCTTTTATTATAATCGCTATATCAGTTCTATTCTTCCTTCTCCATTTTTCCTATTACGATGTTTATGACTATGTTCCAAACTGCAGGCCCCGTACGATGCCCTGAGGGCAGCCCTTTATGATCGTGTGTAGACGTTCCTTGTTGCCGATTCGTAAGAGGACGTTGCGATCTTCCAAGTATGATTCAATGAGCCCGCGGAGTTTTTCACTTATTTCTTTCTTGATCAATTCATGTACCATAATTCTCCAACTGACACTGTTAAATGCACCTGTAAAGTCTTCAGATATCATTAATTCGTATTTTGTTGTTCGCCCTCTAATCTGGTCTAGTAAGTAGTTTATTGCTCCTTCCGTATTCTTTTCCTTTATAAATCCATATTGTAAATGGCTTAGCTTTCCACTTAATTCTTCCTGTAACCGTTGTGCAACCAGTATTTTCACTATTACAAGGAGTAACGTGATTGGTCTAAAAGATTTACTTTCTTGTGGGTCTCGATTTCCCGATTTCCTAAACAATGTTAACTCTGCTACCTTCCAAGCGCGAGGGAAATAGCTTCATGCGTAACATTTATTTAAAATATCAATTAGCTCATCTTTGTATATTTTATAGAGTGCTTGACTATGTCGGGTTTAATGTTGTCGAACCCTGGGCTTTTATTTGGTTTCATGTCTTTCATGATGTTTCTTTCTTCTGTTTTTGTTATAATCTCTTCCTTAGTCTCCCCATATTGCTCCGAATCTATTCCACTCGTAAATTCACTTGACCTTACAGTTTAGAAATCTCTTAAATTCGGTGAACCTCGCAGCCAGGTAAAAGATTAATTATGTTATGTTGAATGAAAATGGGAGACGGGACCGAGATTCGAAATTGGGACCTTGAGCTTATGCGCCATCCCGTTCACCTCTCGGCCCCCAGTCTATAGGTCTGTGGGTCTCACAAGTTGAATGTTAATGGTAGACTCTGTGCCGAGAGACGAACGGGGTGATTGACCTTACAGTTTATTGGAAAGTTTTTCCTCAGCGTACAGTAGAACCTCGATTAACCGAGTCTCGATAAACCGTGTTCGCGATTAACCGTGGTGATCATAAGTGACTACGTAACACTAAGACTCTACTTACGTAACACTATGGCTGAAAATACGCTTAATAGTCTTGCATTCTTAGAGAAATTCCTGTAAGTAGTGAAAATGTTCTATTAGAGTCGAAGACAGGACTTCGTTTTGTAAATTCGTTGCCAAGTAGGTATCGCAACTGTTCAATGTTTAATAACATATTTCGTTCCAAGACAGAAAAGCTGTTAACTATCAATAAGTTTAATTTTCTCATAAATTGCTAACTAAGCAGCCTATGTTTGCAATATTTTAACGTTCTATCTTTTTACTTTCTCACACGTAATAATTAGAAAGTATTGTAATCGTGAAAAAATTCGAAAGCGAGATTTCGACGAAAATATCCACGTGCTCTATTTCTTTTTACCTTGAAACAAATGGTACTTCACATGAAGGTAAAAGTACTCTTTTTAATGTTTGTCAAAACTGGCTACAACGATTTAGCTTAAATTTTCTCTACGTAAAGTAAAATTAGTATGGATTACATCCGCATTAGCGGTATGTTGCTTGAAAGTTAGGTATAGACACAGTAAAATAATTTCTGTCTGCTACACTAACGCATCAGTTTCCTGTTTCAAGAAGCTTGAATAATATTTAGCCGTGTAAATGGACCAAGCAGACGTAGAATACAATTTCCGTAAACTGAAATGAAAGATATGATAATGATAAAATACATGGGAGGGCAGGAAACGCACTGCAGATACGAAAATACACCGATTTCTGTCTACAACGAAATTACATTTACATAACACTTTTACGATATTTATAAGACCGATATGTAGCTATGTGTTTTGAAATAAGGTTCTGAATATTTATTTTCCTTTAAAATTTCAATTAAATGACAGTAATTTCATCTAGCGACTTTGAACATGAAGAGAGCACTGGAAGGTGACCAAAATATAGAGGATCACGCCAGAAATGACCCTTTCATTATATAATTTTTTCTCACTCTAGACTGCAGACAAAGAAACGTATATGAGAAAGTATGTGCAATGGTTTTCCTCCACTAGTTTAAACGTAACATTAAAACTTATTGTGAACACGTTTTAAGATATTAAACTTGACTTTTTTTGTTGAATAAGATATGTTAAGAGCCAGACCCTTTGTCAGACCTATCCCACCGTATTTGCCACCCCTTTAACAACTCTTCAGTTAATGTCTTGTGAGACCTTGACTGCATAACATTGACGTAACTGAATCATGCCTCATCCCAAGGCAGAATCAGAAAAAAGCATTACCCAAATGCCCATTGACAGCACTGACATACCGAGAGTCCAGATACAATACATGCGCCTGTTAATGGGCAGAACTATCTACATTTGTTGTATATAGACTTTGAACTCTTGCATGCCGTTCTTAATTTCCTTCATAAAGCACTGTACATGTCTGTGTCTTCACTCTGTGTCTCTGTCTGGGCGTCAATTAATCTCCTTTAGGAAAAATTTCCGGAAATGTGTACTTTAAAGTTTTTTTTTGTCATTAATGTACTCTAACATTCCTTGTACTCTAGAATTCCAATTTTGAATGTGGAGTTCTAGGATATCTATATAAGAACCTACAAGGACATCTATATCGTGCAATATATATTCAAATATTAACAAAATATAACTAGTAATTTTAAATCGAGCAAACTGTATAAAATGTGAGAATCATGTTTTTAATTATGCTTAAAAAATCACGGAGTTTTGATGAATAGTTGTGACATTAATAAATTTCGTTTCCAGAATTTCTTACTTCGGTTTTTCAAGAAAGAATCCTGGTACTCATGGTGCTCTACTGCTCTCGACGCTGCGGCTAAAAGCGGTTACCATGGAGTGGTATCTGAATTATTACGTCACAGGCACTTCTCAACTGTGGCCTTGAGCCTCGCGTTGCGTGAAGCGGCGAAGGGAGAAGAAGAAGGCCATATGAGAACCATGGAGGTACTTCTCGCAAACGGTGCAAAAGACATTTCTGTCTGTGGGAAGGTAAGAGTACATTAGCTGTTTCTCGATTCCAAACAGAAACGCAGCAAAAACTCTTTTCTTTTTACATTGAATTTAAAAATACTCGTAAATTGTTATTTTTGTAAATGATTTTTAAAATCAACTTCTTCAAAACGGTGACAACAGTAAGTACGAAATAAACTTTTCTTCTTCTTCTACTTGTGTTTATTGTGTTAAGCGAAATTTACTACCATCGAAATACTTACCCTATCACTCATATAAATAAAGAACTACAAAAATAATTCATCGTGCACATACAAATTCATGTAAAATAACATAACTCTGTTGATATTAAATTGTAGATGTGGTACATCAGGAACACAAATTGTATACGATTTATTCACATCTTTTTCTAGAAACTTCTGTCGCTATTACTACTAATGCATTTCAAACTCTCCCCTTTTCTTGAGTAGAAAACCTCCTTCAACTCTTTCTTACATCACTGATTGTGCAGAGAGTGCTATAAAGGGCGTCCCTGTAGCACAAGAGGATGACATCCGTCGCAACACCACCTGTGTAAGTCACGCACGGTGACCACCTCACTCCGAAACAATCGGAAAGAGCGAGAAGATATTGAAGATACTTCCAGAAACGATACAGGCATCTCATACTATGAACAAAACGGACTATAAAATCGAAATTGACAACATTCCATATGACATAGGAACGCATCTGTTAATGACAAACTGAATCCGAGCAAGTCCTTTCAACATTAATCTTGTTGGTCTTAATCCTGTATGGCATAGAGTTTCATCATGGCAAGTGGTCTCCAAATCAGTTATGGGTCATTCCATGAAAGTAAATAAATTGGTCGCTCAACATTTTTAAAAAAAATCCCTGTTCATAAGGGAGTTCAATACTGAATTTTTAAAAGAAATTGATCGACAATCGTTTACATGAGGCGGCTAATTTTTTCCTCTCACGTGCGCATATTTCCGCGATTGTTAGCATTTACTTTACCACACACACACACACACA